>CM076581.1:916537103-916902676 GCA_034641835.2 Pinus albicaulis
AAAGTGGGTAGAAATAGTATCTTTTCCAAGAGCTACTGAAGAAATTGAAATTAATTTCCTTTTTTAGTATTCTTGTGGTATGGTTTACCCAGGGAAGTGATAACAGGTGAGGGGTCACAATTTCTATGACACAAGGTTACACCCACTTTACGGAAAAACCATATCACACATAGAGTCACTTAACCATATCACCCACATGTGAATGGGAAAGTTGAGAGCACCAACAAGGTTATTGGGGAAATTTTGACCAAAAACATTTCAACACATCGGCGAGACTAGGCTACTAGACAGCTAAAGGCCTTTTGGGCCTATCACAAAACTTGGCGAAATAATACTTGTTATTCCCCGTACCAACTTGTTTTTGTCAAACAACCTATTTTTACTATTGAATTTTAAATAAAGACTCTCAGGACAGCCTAGGAAGTGGGACTGGACCTAACAAAAACCCAAATAAAACGACGTTAATAGATAAATGAAATAGATGAAGCGCGGTCACTTTCCCTTCAGTGCACAACAATTATTCAGCAGCAACGGGCTAAGTGGCATGACCGCCTCATCAAGAAGAAGACATTTGAGGAAGGAGATTTCACGCTCCTCTATGATTCCAGGTTCCAAGAATTCCTAGGTAAATTGTGGACAATATGCCTTGGCCCGTATGAAATTCAAGAAGTGCATAGAAATGACACTCTAACATTGGCTACCATCGATGGGTCTAGATCTTCTTTCCTGGTGAATGGACACCGGGTACGTCTTTATCACAAACTACTCACCAAAGAGTGTTTTTTCCAACAGGTATGCAATGATCCCACTATGAAAATTTGAGCTGCAGGGAGTAGCGACGTGACAACTTTACTTTCGTGAAAATTGTCTCATTCCGGTTGTAAATAATGTATATATTTTCTTTACATAGATAGTTTATGATTTGCTCTTTTTGTGTTTTTTTAGAATAAAATACTCCTGTATAAATGCATTGATTTTCTCTTTGAAATAGTTGCTTACAAACATAGTAGGTACCATTCCTTTTTCGCTACTTCACGTCATTTTTTAGCAGTTGTTGTTCAATTATTTGGACAACTATTGTTTCTTCCAACTGAAAGCTGTGATTTCTCTGGCTCGAGTTTTCCATTGTTTCTATTCATTTTCCAAATTGATGAACAATTTTTGTTCAATAGATTGAGAAGTTTTTGTTCCATAAAACCAACAACTAATGTTCTGTTAAACGAACACTTGTTTTTCAATAAAAATGAATTGTTGTTATTCAAAAGAGTGAACAGTTGTTGTCCAATAAAATAAACAACTGTTGTTCAGTCAAATGAACAGCTACGTTCTTACAACTTTTACATACTATTGTTGTTCAATAGAATAAAGAGTTGTTGTTTAATAAAATGAACAATTTTTGTTCAGTTAAATGAACAACTGTTGTTCCAAATTCTGCATAAATGCCGTTCAAACCTCTATCAAACAACCATATTTTCTCTAGCATGCTTTGCTATGAAAATCATCTTTTTGGTTGGGAATTCACACCAAAGCTAAGAAAAAGCAATTACATTAAGAAAATTATGCTTTTTACACCTTTGATGGTTATCTTTACTCTGAAATTGACATGGTTCATCCATTTTAATGACTTATTGGATATCTCTTGTTTGAATGTATCATAAAATCATTCACTACTTTAATACCGTGACGGTTTACCTTTTACGCTTTCAATGGGTAATTCTCTTTGGTATGATGATATAGGAATACAAGCATACATTTTATTGGCATTCTTTTACTTCTCACACCATCCCTAACTCTTAAGGAGATAGTGAGCCTCCCTCCACTTATAAACATGCACTTAAGAGAAAAAAATATAATATAAGATTTCTCAAAGGGGATAGGGAGTCTCATCACGAGCGAGCTTACCATGATCGTAAGAAAATTAACAGGTAACGTTCCCATAATGGCCACCACACTAAGGTAATGGCCTTCTAGACATTTTAATTTTCAGAAGGACACGAGGACTCAGCACGAGCCGTCTTGATCATTTTGTTATACCCTGGTGAATGGAACTATGACTATCTAGTTACCAAGTGAACACAGTGACCCCTTTGTAGAAATAAAACAAATCATCCAAATCATAAATGGAGGATCCTGGCTCATTTTCGGGTAAAAAATCAACTCTGTCGAGGCTATATATGCCTACTGGTAGTAGTGGCTCTACTTGTGGTATTGAAGTTCTATTATACATTTCCAATTGTTCTATATCCTACTATTTGTATTGACATTTACATTTATATTAACCAATATGCATGGTAAACTATCTTTTTATGTGAATTACATTAATATTCTCCAATCAATTGATGCCAACAGTCATTATCATTAATTTCCTTCTCAGCTTCGTCATACTTTGTCATCGAAGGAAAATTATTCCCATAATGATTATTTCTCTACTTTATTCCCTTTTCGGTCATTTTTCTAAAACCATCTCCATCAATTATAGTTAGCACTGCTCTAACTATTTCTTGTTTTATTTCTACTACTCTGACTATTTCTCTGCCACATTAATGAAGTCACTTCATCCTTTTCTCTTTTCTTGTACTTGACAGATGTGGACACCTTTTTCTAATTGTAAGGGGGAAGGTATACATTATGGAACAATATGTGAAATAAGTACCAAATGCCACCAAACCTTGTTGATGTGACAAATATCATTATTTCTACCTTTATCTTAAAATAATAATTTCCAATTCAAAAAGCTTTATATCCAATATTTGTTGTTGTTCTAAATTCTCTAACTATGAGAAAGTTGATGTAAATGTTCGAATTTGGCTACAATAGCACAACAACTATGGGATGAAAATGTGTCCACACTGAGCCTACAATATTACTATTAACAGATCAGGCTCATGAGATTATTGAGTGTGCTGGTTGGCTTCAATATCTCGTCAAATTACAGGGATTCCATAATGAAATAACACTTGAATTTCTACAAAATTTGTAGAATTGGCGCATAATTATAAAAGGCAGAAGCATAACAGTCTCTGAAGCAATCATAGCTGAAGTCTCAAGACTTCGAGCAGAAGGTACGAAATGGACCGATAAACATGTTCTATTACATGAAGTAGTTGTAGTATTCAAGGATCCAGAGGAGGAACTAATAAGGAGAGGCAAAGGAGTTCACGCAGCATCATTACAAGAACCTTGGCAACAACTAGTAACCATTGTTCATAGATACATCACTTGTGATGGTCATCAAGACATGGTAAAGCCTTGAAAATTTAAACTCTTAGAAATTCTTAAATAGAAAATCACAATTAACCTGTCGTTTTCTCCAAATTCCTTATTTCATGATGTTGCTAATCGAGTTAGAAAGGCAAAAAATCTGCATTCTACCATCATTCATCATGGCTTGATTAAGCTTATTTTTATCCACGAACTCTCTCAACAGAAATTAACCTAGGATAACTTTGTCAATCCTACTTTACCCCTATCAGAGGAAAACCCAAATGTGCAGGCAAGGGTAGATGATAGGGATATTGATGACTTAGAAAAACATACTGAAGAGAGAAATTTGAAAGGGAGTAAGAAAAATGAAGACTTCTTCCTTAACCCTTGGCCAAGCAAAATAGAGACGCTCTGTGAGGATAAGATCACGAAAGCATACCACAAACCCAATGGATGAAAAAGGGCCATCTCATGAAACCATTGCAAACCCTAAAAACATCATTGAATTAAATGAACTGGAAGAAGTGGCCTGACTGTTGGAAAATTTTGGGACACTCTTTGAGGAAGGAGGTCAATTTGAGAATTTTCAAGGTTAATACCATACTCATAACCAGTCTTCCTCAGAAGATAGTTCTGGCCATATGGATATTTTAACCACTACTAAAGGAATTGAAGAGTTGCAGAACCAAGAGGAACCAAATGACTTTTTAGATGAAAATCCTGATGGAGAAATTCATGGAGAAAGAAATTTTGAATCAGAAAATCAATCAGGATACATTGTTCCATTGGAACCCCTAGCACTGCCACAACCTCCCATTTTCTTGAAATGGATATATTTTTCCCCTATCTTATCAAAAAACCCATAAAGGAGGATGAGGAAACAAACATAGACAATGCCAAGATGAAAAGGTTGACGAAAAAGAACATAAAATTGAGGAATATGATTAAAAGATTAAGAAAATTGTTTAAGGAAGTGTATAAGAACCGAAAGCAGAAAGCTGAATTAGAAACCATTAGTACCAAGATAGAGAAATGTTCCACTAAAGAGATTGGAACTCAAAACTGAAATTCTTTGTGCTGGTTCAATAGAAACTCAAACATGTTTTTACGTGGATATTATGAACATTGTTATTCAAATAGATTTTTTAGATTGTTGTATTGCCCAAGAAACAATCGGTACTATCGAAACCGATGTTCAGACTGATTCAGTGAAAACATGTGACAATTAAGCTTAAACAAAGGCAACACCTCGTTATGTTCCCCTCATAAGGGAAGATTTTATTCAGAAATTACAAAATTAATTAAAAAGGACCCAACAGGTGTTAGCTAAACATAAAAAGGAAGTAATACCTCTGCAGACACACTAGAAACTATTAAGGAAGATGGACACACTTACTTCAATTTAAGATGAGACTTTTACCAATCTCCAGAATGAGCAGGAGAAAGTAAACAAAATGCAAAACCAACTTCAAAAGGGTTGGGAACAAAGTGAAACTATTTGATCAATTTACTCTTATGCTTTTTATTATTGAAGACTAGAGGTGTCAGGGCTCGTAAACCTACTAAATTCACGACTACCTTATATTTTGTTCAATGTTTCAAGGAACGGGAAGATAAGGTGAAACATCTTCTCTGTGAATTAAATGTGCATACTTTTTTCTTGGAAGATGAAAGGGATGCTAATCCTAGAACAGTTATTGGAGATGTTCAATTCCAAGCTTTCCTCTCTTTTTCGGAAAACCATCTTGAATGGGTTGAGGCCTATAATAATTTTTAGAAGGGGGATCATGGTCTACATTTATGGGTTAGAGGAGAACCCACTAAACCATTACACCTCTTCATCCAACACAATTTTTTTATGGAACAAAAACAAGTTGTTGCCACATTGGGACCTCTCCATAAAGATATTTTCCATGTTGGAAGAGAGTATTTCCAAGACATTAAGGATGATGCTCTATTGCTAGCAAAGCAAAGGTGGAAATATTCCACTAAAAATGTAAAAAATCGGGAACCTTTTGGTTACAAAAACTTTAAGGATTTTGCTACTCGTCTAAACGTGTACAGAAACATTATCTTATGCAGGGGCCCTGCCTAGATAGGATGTCATTACAGATGTCTTATTATCTGGTATCCCTTGGAGGGATATTATTTTGATTATGATTTTTCCTTAATGCCATGTGAGTCATGTGTTTGCAATGCTTAGGAAGAAGAGTGGTTTTAGGCTATATCAGGAAGATGTTTATCCTGCCTAGTGTTTGACACAATTACACCTCAACTATCTTATTGCATGAGGTCATGCAAAAAGGTAAGAGGGGAAGTATGTTGGGTCATTGAAAAGGTATGTCTCTATCCTCATTTTAGCTTAATTAATAATTTTATTTTATGCATTTATATTAGTTCTTGGGAATAATATAAAAGAAACAGTTGTCAAAGATGAATAAAATCAATTGCCAACAAATTGTATGATTTTAGCATAAAAAGTAACTTTTGCTTGCCTTTATGTGCAGAAATTTGAATTGGACAATTGTTGTTCAAACGATGGAACAACAACGCCCAAATAAAGAAAAATATCATTTCTTGATTCCATGGGCTAGTGAAAGATAAGGAGAATCCAGCTAATCTTATAGTGAAAATCAAATTATTAGCTGCAAAATCATCAAGATCTCATGATCCTGGCGATTCGCTCTCATATATTAGTTTACCATTTGGTTATATAAGGTTGATAGGTTAAATAGAAGAGGGGTTTATTTTCTGAGTTGTAACTTTCATTTGGACATCATTATTTTTATTAAGACAACGTATTTTCACTACAGTGATGTTATATTTTTTCTACTGCAATTAATGAGAAAAAAACTTGTTTTATTTATAGTCGTGCTCTGAGTATTCCCAGCAGTAGCTTCTGGAGGCTTTGGGCTCGGTCGCTAGGAGACTTGTTTCTTCTCTATACCATAATCATTTCTTTTATCTCTATTATTGTTAATTTTTGTATCTTGTCATTTCAATTGTTGTGTAATGTTAGAATTTGTTTGCGTAGTTTATCCTTGTTGTTTGAGATCAATATTAAGATGTTCTTGCTTTTACGATTGCATATTATTATTTAATAAATTTCTGAGACTAGCGTTACAATTTATTGTTGTTCCTTTTGAATGATGTTATCATAGATATCTAGTGATGGTTTAATGTTATTATTGATTACAGGTTTGAATAATAGATTGATGTTCATTTCCTGTAATCTCTATTTTCAGTAGATAATTGTTAAGCAGTAATTCTTTGAGTGCGATTCTTGAAATTCATAAGTTGGATTTAGTTTCTTTACAAATTAGTTGAGAGTAGATAAATATTTGTGATTTATAATTGCATTAAGGTTTTCTTTTCAATTATTCCAAATTGAACTTTTACAATTAGAAAGTATTTATTGCAACGATTTATAATCATTTATTTCTCAATAGCCTTTGATTTCACTCTGCACAGACAGTGCCAACATTCTTGAAATAAACAGAAGAATCCTTGGTTGATAATTAATGTAGCCATTATGGTTGATTTTCATACTCATCTTAGTGCACCAAAAATATGTTATCCTCATCAAGCTTGTTAAAAAATAAGGAGTTACTAACCAGTATGGTTGGGGAAATTGGGAAAATAGAGGATTCCAATTTGCTAAATGGCAGCGAGTCACTCTTGAACACGAAACTTTCCACTTCATATTTGTGGCTATTAGGTTGGGTAATATTCTTTTCTTTTGATTATCACACCATTTTTAGAGCCTCGATTTCGGATTTTGGTCAATTTTTCCAAATCCATTCAACGTCGTTATGTATTGAAGAGAATTACTTCAGATGATCTCTACTACAATAATCGTAAGCCTTCACATCATGTCTTCCTAATTTCCTGTTACAGTTCCATATCAACATCACTCTAATCATTATGTCTCAATCATGATACCCATTTTGTGTCATTGATGGGAGAGACATCAAGGCCCTCATGCGACAGGTCACTTCCTATTGAAATCATCAAATAATCAAGGACATTGACCTAGAAACACCCCTTTGGTACCTTGGTTCTTGCATAAATCAATGGAAATTTTTCTCACTGTCTACGACAGGTTTACATCAATGGATTTAGACCGGAATAATTTTTGTGGTGTTAAAAATCAAGTCATTTACTCACACCATACCGATTGTATTATAATATCTTGAGATCCATTAACATCATCAGTGGTTTCTCTCATGTTTTTTAACAACTTACATCATTGGTCAGTAATTAGATGGTTTCTACCATGTTTGACTCCATGTCATTCATTCACGTAGATAGCCTCAGACATTAGTTGGTCATGCGAATGAGATAGAAGAACCTGGATCTAGTTTCATCCATATGTTCTTCGATTTCAGGAATTATACAAAGATCGTAATGTATGATGTTCATGATCATATAGACAGTCATCTAGTCATGGGTCCACCAGTTGCATTTCTAGATGTGTCTTTTGATCATTATACCTATTATGTTAGCTTATGAGTAGAGTATGGGTATTCCTCCCTCAGTATCAATATATCATGATGAATGTATTGTAACATATGAAGCTGACTATTTATCCATGATCCATACTTATTACAAGGTAAAGTACTGCAGTCATGAGTCACCATCTTTGACTTTGTGATTTAGGGGCAGTATGTTATAGGCCATTTTGTCACATAAGATAAATTGAGCCTCCTAATTGGACCAATCAACATCCTATTCCCCCTTCTCATCATCTTTCACAAAGCCATAAGAATATAAATTTCATCGCTCGGAATTTTAACCCTAAACTACCCCATCTGAGCTAGCTTGAGGATCAACACTCCCTACAAGCCTACTGGGTTGCATTCACCTACAACTTGCTCCACTATGGCCAGCATTGGTCACCATCAGGTTGATCTCCTATTCACATGCGTTGGTTCTATAATTCTGGGAGAATGATAGGGACTCCAGAAGCTTCACCTTCTATGAGTTTCTAGAAGCTGTTTCAACTACTTACCTTGGATTGACATTCAGATCCTATATTACCCTACCTTAGATCATTCACCACTTATCTTTTGATCATGTCCCTCCGTCAAAGGTGGATATAAGACCTTAGAATGGTAATTGGATAAGAACTCCCAACTTACCCCTCTCTTATATATTTATCCTCTTGCTTATGAAAATATTATTGAATGAATGGTTGGCTTTGGAGAGTGATTCTACCCTTATGTTGTTGCAGTAACTAGGTATCATCTTATGCATGGGGTTACTAGAGGTTCATATTGTGACGAGGAAAGGACGAGTTAACAACTTGGAGGATCTCTTTTACAATATCGACTACGACTTATGGTTGTAATCTCCTTCAATTTATATCAACGAAAATAATTCTATATTTTTCTATATTTTATGTTGTTATTTCACTTATTTCAATGCCATGTAGATCTAGTGAATAATGTATTTAGATGATCCTACATACATCTCGTACTTTCTTGGCTTGTGTTATCTAACTATGAAGGATCTAATTTTGGCGATCTAAGCTGGAATTGGAGCTTCCAAGCTAAAGAAAGCACAAAGTGACTGACAATTTCTAGGTAAGCCTCACTCCATAATATATTTACATTAACAAAAGAATTTGGTTCCTTGTCTCTATATTGTTCTAGGTTGACCACCAAACCTAGGGGAGATACCTTTTCCCAAAATCGTAAATCTTGTATAAAACCCCACCTGGAAAATTCTCTCCACTCACTACCCTCTCTTCCTCCACTCACCTACACAGTGATTTGTCCACATTGGATGGAAATTTAAATTAAATCATAGAGGCATGTTATCACTAACTTGGGATGATCCTGCATGGATCACTCCCTCCACTCACGTGAAGCCATGCTCCACTAATTAATCCTCCTTATCTACCTCACGTTATTAATATCGTATATAATATATATTATATGGGAGTTTTCAATCATGAAACATAAACAAAAAACCACAAAGCTAAGATGCAGATATATGAAACATAAACACAAAACCCCAATGCTAAGACGTAAATATATTTACGACATTTCAAGTTTGAGATTTTCCTCAAATTTTTGTATCATGGGACATAAAATTCCCACATATTTTTGAATTAGGCCATTCATAAACTCTCGGGATGGAAAGGTCCAAGATGATTTCAATTGTGAAAATCATATGGTTGATGTTTTAATTTTTTTTAAATTACATGTGGATCACTACAACATGGAATCTTGTTCACTCGCCTCTCCATTATAGAATACTCATGTTGAGATAAACCAATACATATTAGAATTAATTTTTAACATTATTAAAGCAAACTAAAAGTAGAACATGCCCATGACATTTACTAAACTGAGTTTAATCAACTATAACAGTATAAATTTTATGACTTTAGGAGATATGATGAGATCATATCTTCATATCTAGAACACCAAATGAGGATGAGTAGTTGTCATTGGAAAACTAATTTAGAGGATAATGTTCTAAAAACATTTATTCGATAAATCATATATACTTAACCCTCCCAAAAATTAGCAAAAAAACAATGTCGTGAATTTTCAACAACCTGATTTTGAGAATGATTTTTTTGGAAAATATCTCATTTCTAGGACATATTTATGTTAGGAATTCATTTCTATATTTAGCATTTGATAGTTAAAAAATAACATGAAACAATTAGGAACTAAGATTTAATTTGTATTACTTAATTAAATAGGTTTCCTTTTTGGAAATTTTGTTTGCGAATGATGTTTAGATGTAGGTTTTTTTTCTGTTTTTTTTTTTTTAATTATAAGTTTGTTATTTTTGCACATTTTGTTGAGGAAAATAATGACCCAGAAATATCAGAAATATGAGATTTGAGCTATAGAGGCGAAAGGGGATTTTTCCATCTTTCAAATCATATCCAAAAATAATTATTCAATTGTTTGTAATAGCTCTCTATTTTTTTAATGTGTTTGTAAAATTATAAATAAGAGCTTTGAAAATTAGCTAAGAGTTCCAATACTCTACAAGGGAGAAACTCTTCGCACTATTGTAAAGGGGATTTTAATTGTAGGATTAGGATGTAAAACTTATATCTAAGCTTTGAGAATTTATTTTTGATATGAAATCTATTTCATACTATTGAAGGCTAGTTTTTTGTCATAGAGCTTGGTATCTTGGCAAGATTGTCGGAGAATTATTTTTTTAGAGAAATATGACTAGATTGAGAGTTTCATGATTGCATTTTATTTTAAGTAATATTGTATGTTTGAATATAATTTTATTCTTTTTTTATTGAAAATTTATGACAATATTTACATATTTTAGCACTGATCTTGTTTATGAAGATCATTACTTTTATGATCAAGTACTTGATATTATAATTCTTTAGATCCACCACTTATCTCTATTTTCTCATATATTTAATTAATTTTGGAGTAAATGATTACTTTTATATTTGTTATTATAAATTACTTTAACAGTTATTACAATCTTGAGAATTATTCCCATGTTATAATGACCCATTCTTTATTATTTTTGGTCTCTCAACTTGAATGAACAACACTAAACATTTTCATATACTAGAACTACCTCTTCAATTCAATATTAATTATAAATTTAATGTCTAATCCCCATTTCCAAAACCATTATACTTGGTTTCAAGGAAATACTTATTATTTTCCAAGTTAGAATAGTTTTATTTCTTTCTTTCATTATTATCTAGGGCTACATTTCTGAATGATTATTTGAAAGTATCACACAAGACGAAACATCCCTATGGCCTTTATAAGCCCTTATTTCATCCCATTGTAAATACTTCCTTCTTTAAATGACTGTAAATAAAGGCAAGTCTTTCCTTTTACCTATTAGCACTAGCAATCAATATCATACACTAGCATGGAAAGGATAGAGTTAGATTAGATTTATGCATTCTGATTAGTTTTCAATTAGATTAGGAATTTAGTTTAGTTTATTTTTGTGTTGAGGAAACAAACCGTATAATTAGTTGAAATCCCCATCCAAAATAGATAAAGTTCTTATTGGGGCCCTGAGTGGGTGATTTTATTAATGTTTATCAAGGTAAATTTTTTCTGTCATCAATATCCTAAAGGTGTTTCCTATTTTTTGTGATCACATACACTAAAATGTGGGGAATGACCAAAATGTGCTTTTGTGAAGGGATCGCTACATTGGTAAGACTACACTGGTATCAACTCCTTTACCCCTTAATACATCTTTTAGCTAATGAAATGAAATTCTCTTTAGCTGATGTGTCTCTTCACCACCCATATTCATGTCAATGGAATTTGATGTCAGCCAAAAATATACAACTTGAAGGAGGGTATGTATGTGCCAAAGAAAATTATATCAAAGCTTTAAAATTCTCGAATGTTATTGTCTCTAATAGAGAAAGGCAACTTATATAGACCAAAAGTCTGTATGGGAAGTATGCTATGAAATATGGATATCTATCGTAACTACGTGGGGAAGAAAATACTCCCTAGAAGGGGAAATCCTTTGGAAATTATACCTCCTACGAAAGATAATTTTTTTCATATGGCTTATGTAAAATTGGAAAGTCCCTAGATGGGACATTCTCAAAAAAGTGTTTTTTTTAGGGACGAAACATATGCCTTCTCTACAAATGTGACGTTGCATCCATAAATCACATATTTATTAGGCGCCCATTCTATAAACAAGTATGGTTGGTAATTAAACGGTTATTCCCTCAATCCTTGGATTGGGAAACTAAGAACATCAATCTTAGTCTTAAACCTTTGCTCACTAGCCACCTTCTACACATCCTTAACAAACTCCCACTAAGTTCCAATTGGGGTATCTTTCTTGAAAGGAATGTTTTTATATTGGGAAATAAAACCCCTAAATCCTTTAAATCTTGTTCACAAATTCTATTTATTATCTCTTTATCCTCTTCATCCACATCTATCAACCACTTTTTTCCTCCCAATCATGTTATTGTAAAAACTGACCCTCTTGGTATTTTTTTGATGGCAATGCTCAGGGATCTCCCTCAGTTGGAGTTGTAGAGGGAATAAGTCATCTTTCAAACTCTCATTCTATCTCCTCAACCAATATTGGGCATGCTACAAATAACATCACCATTTTTTTCTCTCTCTACATTATCACTCCTCTTGATATATCCAATAATGCCAAATCTCTTCATATATATGGAGACACTCGAGTAATTATAAAATAGATTTAAAAAAACATAACTCTCAGTAATTTCACCCTACTTCTTCTCATTGAAAAAATAAATCATCTTTTCTTATTTTACTCACATATATCTCATGATCACACACATTTATAGACACCAAATAGAAGAACCAAAAGCGACTCTCCAAAATTGAATTGGATCTAGAGAAAGAAACATACTCATCCTTTGAGATTAAAGAAGACTCAAGAATAAAATATTTTTTTGACCCCTAGGTTGTCACTAAACAATGAGGAAAATTATTGAACAAAAATAATCATTCACATATGCAGGGAGCTCCTAAAGATGTTTATATTTTCAATTCACAAACTTCGAATCAACCACACGCATAATTTTTGGTAACTATATACAAAGAAATTTATTTAATTTTTGACTATTTTTTTTGGACAACTTTTATATCAACCTCCTTTGATCAGATGACGTCATCATCTAAGCCAATGTCTGTACATGGTAGTTGCATAAGAGCTACAACAGGTTATTGTATACTCATATGTGAATCACTTGAAAGGGATATCTACCACAAGATAGCATAAGCATCAAGGGATTATATATATATATATAATTAGAATATAAATTTTATTTATTTTTAATTATATAAATAATATTTAAAAATTTACATATAAATTAAATTTTAAAAAATCATTGCATAGAGATGTGCTTTGTAGCCGAATATAGGGGGACGTGTTGGCGTAAGTATCTATAAAATTTAATATTTAACATAAACATTTAAAAATATTTAATATAATTTCCATGCAATTAAAAAATAAAAACATATAACATATATAATGATATAGAAATAACTTGTGTTTATCAATATATAAAAGGTGTAGGCATAAATGTTTGTGAACATTTAACATTTATGTTAGCTCAATTAAAAACTAATAAAAGGTTAAAAAGTAATATAGATCCCATTCTGATGGATATGTTGTAGTGTCCTTAAATGACTTTAAACATTTAAATCTTGGCACATTTAATAATAAAATATTAAAAGTAATAGAAATAATAAAATTCAAATTGTTGTATTGTAATTTTGTTTTGTAGGTTAGCTTAGTCCTTCCAACTCAAGTTTGAAATTATGTATAAATATTTATTACATACATTTCTGAATGGTAAATTAATATTGATCGATAGAAAATTTGTTCTATAGTCTTTCTTTTCTAGGAAATAATAGATGTCCTACTGATAAGTAAATTGCTTGCTTACACAAAAGAATTTACCCATAAATTTTGGTGGGTAGCAACCACTATGCAAAGTCTTGCATAAATTATGGCAGGAAGTAATTTCTTGTAAATATGTTGTTTACTTGAGTCTAAACTATTTTCAAGGATTTTATTTTTTCACGGCTTTCCTTCAAAGGGTAAGAAAAAATTAATTGCACAAATATAAAAAATTCATGCATAAATATTGCAGTCATATCCATAAATTACGACATAAAATATGTAAAACAATTATCCACATGAAATTAGATTGTGAAATGGCCACAATGAGAGCTTCAAGTTATGGTCCGATCAAATGTTTGAAAAATAAATTTTTTAATAATATTTAAAAATAAATATTTAGTTTCCAATGTTAAGAATTATAATTTGGATTGGTCAATGCTAAAATAATAGTGACCAATAGAAAAATTGGTTGTTATAGTCCTATCTTGGTAGCGACTAATAATGATTCCTTAACCATATTTAAATTTAATTAATAAGCACATAAAACCTTAATACTTACAATAAAATTAAAATATAAAATATTGTTAACCATGGATATTCACCCCCACATTACCATATATATTATTAACATGAAAATAGTTTTTGCTACAATGCCATGGGACAATACTATGGATTATCAATACCACATGCCCGAAAATCATAATTCATTTCACAAAAAAAAAAAAATGTAAAATGTATTAGGCCTTATATATATCATTTATTAAATATAGTGACAATTCTCGATCTTATGGATGGACAGAGAGAGAGAGGGGGTGGGAGAGAGAAGGAAAGGGGAAGAGAAATAGTGCTAGAGATGGAGGGCATAGAGAGAGAAAGAAAGAACTATGTGAGAGAGGGAGAGAAAATAATGAAGAGAGAATGGAAGGGAGGGAGAGAAGGAGAGATGAAGGGATATAGATATAGGTAACAAGAGGGAGTGAAAGGGAGAGATGGAGAGAGAGTGTGAGGGAGAGAGGATATGTAGAAAAATATAGGGAAGTAAAGAAGAGTCATGGAGATATAGATATGGAGGGGGAAGAGAGGGGGATATAGTTGGTGAGATAGAGAAAGAGAGAGAGAGATAGAGAGAGAAGAAAAAATATATGAGGAGATATAGGTTGAAAGTGAGAGGGATTAAAAAAGGAGAGATGGAGAGAGAGTGAGAGAGAGAGGAGAGGAGGGAAGAGAGAGAAAAGGAGAGGAGAGAGAGAAGGATAGGAAGGAAAGAGAGAGGGAGGGAGATAGTGACATAGTTGGAGGGAAGAGAGAGAGAGAGGTTGTAACAAGAACCTCCCCTCACATATACCCACTTTCACTGACTTACCTAGGCTAAACATGAAATGAGGGGTAGTTATGACCAGACTCAACCGCTAGGTGAGCTTAAGAAAATTGAGTCGACAAACAAACCTTATTAATTTTCCTCAGGTGCCACAAGGCCCTTCAGGAGTAACCCAACCCCTCGAGGTGTCCATCCCTTGAGCCAACATGAATTTTCCCTAATTTTTACCACTAGTCGCTCTCTTTCCAAGGCATCAATGCAACTATACCTCCCAGTCACATGAATAAGCCCGCATAAGTGTGACTGTGGACTAAAACAATCATTTTTGTGCCAAAAACTACAAATTTCAAGGTTAGATTCTAAGGTTGGGGCCAAACATTTGTCCAGAAACCCCTATAACATTCATAAATGATAAATTACACGAACACAATGGTTGTAAACCAAACAATGGCACCAGGACTAGGCCTGAACATCCCCAATCGAGACGGAAATTCTGTCAAACACTTGGATATAATGAAACCTAAAGGTCATGAATAAAATAATGAGCATAAGGGACTATAATCTCATGTGGAACTTATCAATAAGGATCAACACCCTCTCCCATTAGCTTTATTAACATTAATTACATCTTACATCCATTATTCTTTTAGTTACATGTAAAATCATGAAATGAACCATGACTAGAAGCAGTCACATAACCATGCTTATAACAAACATATAACCACATAAATAACCTTAATATAAAAATTATTAAAGCCACATAAATATAAGTACAAAATTAAGAGAACTTAGATTTCATTTAACGTAGGCAAGTTCTAACTAGGTTTGGAACTTCCACATACCAAATGACCATAAACACAGTTGAACCAACTCTTTCTTTGAGCCATTCACCCCTGTTTCATATTCCAAGAATGAATATGGGATTTCATGGATAAAGAAATCCAAAAACAACTAAGAGAATCTAGAGGTGAAGCCACCTCCACCCTCACCATACCATGATCTCACCTAAAATGACACCAAGATCACAAAATTGAACCGAGCTTCAAATGCCTCTAGATCTCATCACTATCCTTGAGTAATTTTCCATCTCCTTGTCTCTAGGCTTTACTGAAATCCACACTAGATCACTAGGCCCTTGTTGAGACACTACCCTCAAGATTTACCGTGTATCCCACCAAAATCGATCAAGGAATTCGTAGGCCTTTGGGGATGAACCTGAGGCCACCTCCACCTTATATTCTAAAACCATCCAGGAATTCCAAACCTCAAAATCGAGAATAATACCATCACACCATGGCTATCCGGGAAAATTAAATGCAAGGCTAAAAACCATTTTCAAAACCTGGCAAATCCATGCAACTGACATCAAAAGAAACAAATACCAACATAAACATACCATGTATGGAAAAAATAGCTAGGAAATCATACATGCAATTTGCTATCTGCAAGTATTCCATATGAATTTGCTCGATCTCGCTCTTCGTTTCTTGATCTTTTATTTCCTTTCTTTTTCTTTCCCTTCCTTTGTTTTATTTTACCTTTCTTGCTCCAATGCTAAAATGCTCCAAGAAAAATCTATGTTTCCAAGAGTGAGAGAGAGAGAAAATAGATATAGAGCTCCAAAAATGATCTAACAAAAGGGACTAACTAGTCCTCATAAGCCATTTTATCAATGAGGTCTCTGTTTTCTTCAGTTTCCATTATTTTCCTTCAATTTCCTCCTCATATGCAACTTGTGACCTTTCACCTTCCTCTTCTTCTAATTTCCTTTATTTTCATAAATAAATGTGCCAAAATTACTTTTTGCCTTGTTAATGTCTTAAGCATTCCCTTTTCTAATTTCCCCTTAGTCATAAACACATCCAATGATGTCCACTAGGCTATCTTACCCAAAATTCAACTTGGAATAAGTGCCCAATAATTATGGTTAGTATTTTACCTTTATTAACTTTTATTACATGAACTTTTAACCCAAGTCTGTTAATGAGACGCATAGGAGGAGAGGTAGAGGGAGGTGGAAGATAATCGGAGAGAGAGGAAATAAAGGATATAGAAGGAGAGAGGGAGAGAGAGAGATGTATTTGGAGGGGGAAAGAGGGAGGGAAGAATAAATACACAAAGAGAGAAAGGTGGAGAGGGAGAGGATGACAAGGGAGATATGGAGAAAGAGGAATAGAAGGGGAAGAAGAAGAACATAGAGAATGAGAGAGAGAGAAAGTATATATATATGGAGAGAGAGTGATAAATAGTTAGATAGGTATGGAAAGAGAGTGTGTTTGTTTTGGGAGTGAGATAGAGAGACAAATAAGGAGAGATGAAAGGAGGTAGAGATATAGATGGAGGGGGGACAGAGAGTCACAGACAGGGAGGGAGAGAGAGATTCACATAGAGAGGGAGAGAGAGAGAGAGAGAGATTATGTTTTGGGGGATGAGACAAAGAGAAAAATAAGGAGTGATAGAGGGAGATATAAAAATCCTAGATTCATATTAACACTAGATTATCAAGCGCTGAGAAGGATCAAATATCTCATGGTGAAAATCTTTCCCGAATTTTTACACTCAAAAAACAAATTTGCACCTCAAGATATTTAATTTTTACTTAATAAATCAAAAGTGAAAATAATTTATAAATAAATTTACATATAAACCAAAATTATAGCTATAAAATCATAATAATTATAATGATTTAAATCATTTTAATTATAAAATTTTAAATCATACAACTATAACATTTTTGTTATTAAAAATAATTATATCTTTAGAAAATAAAAACTACCCATAAATTCAAATTTCATTTACAAAAAAATTTAAATATTAACCGAACCTGCATTGTAACAACATATTGATTAAAAGTTTTCATAAAAAATTGATTATATACCCACAAAATAAAAATAATATTTACTAAGGAAGCCAAGGTTCCACCACTTCTTTACATTAAATTACCCATTATACGATAATATTACACTGGATTGCGTTTTCCTTATAATTTTAGTTGTAGCATTCCATATTTTCATAGATATAAGCTTTTCTAAAATAATATTCGTACTAAAATGAATAGCACCAACATTTTTTTTGTGAGCCCCATCAAATGCTAATAACAAAGACGAGAAATGAATCAATACACGTCAACATCATTGACCACGAAAATATTATTAGGATTTCCAATAACATATTAAATATTATGAACTCAGCTATATTCAACTACATAGTGCGTGTTCTTAAGTATTATGATCTTAGGAATATTGATCCATATAGTGCCCATTATTAGTCCCTCCCTTAGGCATAGAGGGACTTTAGAGATCGATAGGCATTGATCTAGCATTAATTTTCGTTGCCCAATTAAGGTTCAAATCAGTTTTTTAAAGGACACGTGTTATTAAGAAAATTTTAATGTAAAGTTTTTATTTTGATCTGTTTAATGTAAAGTTTATATTTCGATCTCTTATTGCAGACAAAAAGGCATGATTTTCCCAATTTTTATTAAAACTTTGGATAGTAACTTCAATCCTGCTCTGTAATCCTTCAATCTATTCAATCCATCACAGGGAATTTTCCCCCTCTTCATCTATTCAATTCATCACAGGGAATTGTCCCCTCTTCAATCGACCAGAGAATTTTGAAACTCGCAGATTTGCAACGAATTTTTGCAAAAAACCGACATCAACAATTTTGCAGAAAACTGACATCAACAAATGTCATTTTCATTTTCATAGTAAAATGCAGACAAGTTAACGAACATAAGGTACCAATTTTAGTAGAAAAATGTATACAAGTTAACAAACATAAGGTACCAGCTTCACCCTACTAACCAATGCTAGCCAAAGCCAACTCCTTCAATCATGTATGATATTTTGTTCACTTCTTCAATTAGGTATGATATTTTGTTCAGTGTTGTTAGTGTTGTTTGTTGTTCTGAGCTAGGAACAAAACTGAAACTCAATTAGCAGTACATTATTCCATTCATCCACTATCTCATAAAGTATTCAATTTGAAATGACACCTATAATATTTTGGATTTCATCATAATAAATTCTTTAATAAGGAGGAAAATAAAGAATATAACAAAAATACTTTAAATCTTTTTATTCTGTAGTTTAAGCACACGGGAAATTCACTGAATATTATTAAGCTGAAAAAAAACACAAGAATTTAACTGAACATTATTAATTTCTATTTTTAGAACTTTAACACTGAACAATATCAATTTCAGTTCGTTCTCCAAAATTACATTGAGGGTCTGGGAATTTTGAACATCAACAACACTTGAATCTAGAATATCATGGGATTGCAGGGCCAAATCTTCCCACATCACCAGAGGCAGATACAATTTCACTTTGCAGGGCCAACAGTTCCCTCCTAACCAGAGGCAGATACATTTTCACAAGTTCCTTCGTTGCTTTCCTCTTCTTTTTCGCTATCCTTTTAGTCCTGTTAAGAAGTAAAAATTGTTGGCTTTGTGTATGGAAGAAAATATTCTAAAACATGAAGCTAATTAGAAACAATGAATGATAAGTAAATGCACATAATTATCGAATAAAACCAAAATAACATATATTTTAAATGTGCCAATCTTGTAGTTTTGAATTAAATCTTGTAGTTCTTGAGTTAATACATGTACTGTTTTATTTGAAATGTGTCAATCTTGTAGTTCTAGTTCTTGAATTAAATCCTGTAGTTCTTGAATTAATACATGTACTGTTTTGTTTGAAATGTGCTAATCTCGTAGTTCTTGAATTAATACAAATTTACAGATTTATTTGAAAAATGCCAATCTTGTAGTTTTTGAATTATCTTGTAGTTCTTGAATTAAAACAGGTATTTGGGTATTTTTTTACTGAATTAATACAAATATTGTTTTACTAGGCTAGTGCAACCAATAAAATTGCACTAAAATTATATTTGAAATGTGCTTTTTGTATCTCAACTTTAAGCCTTTCAATTTACATGAATGGTAAATTATTTACAGGAATGGTAAACTAGAAAAAAAAAATTAGATAAAATTTAAAATTTACAATTTACAAGAATGTTTAAACCTTTCAATTTACACGAATGGTAAACTAGAATTAAAATAATTTTAGATAAATTGGACAAGTAATTCAAATATATTCACACTATCTGCAATTTTCTCTTCTAAAAATGTTGGACAAGTAATTCAAATATATTCTTTCTCTTGAACGAGTTGGATCGTCTGGAGGGATTTACTTACTACAGCCAGATGCAGGTTATTCGATGGGAGGGCTTGGGATTTATAACCATGAGAACGAAGAGTTATGTTGGTCTCTTACGCCTGGGAATTTCCAATTGCTTGACTGTTCTGCCTTCATTAATCCCTTTTCCTGTGGATAAACCCATCTTAGATGTTAGTAACCTATAAATATAGGATTCATAATTTTGACTTAACTGATGATAGTCTTGTAAATATGTACATACTTTGCTTTCTGCAAGTTGTATTCCCATATTTTGTAAAAAATCAAAAATCAAAAAATCAAAAAGAGAGTAAAAAGTCTTAAAAGAAGAATCAAAGGATTTAGAAAAAATAATATACCCCAAAAGAAAAAAGATGAATAAAACATGAAAGTGTGCAAGTATAAATGCCACTTCTTTTACTTTTTTCATTTGATTATGGCAAAGCGTCAGTAAATTCCATAATCCATGATGAGTTGAACAATTTAATATTGACTTAACATGTTTTAATTTACTTGTTCTAGATAGAGAATGAGAAATTGTCATACAGTTTAGTCATGACAATTCAGTAGATTAGGTGGAGAATAAAAGAATCCAACATTTAATCTGGATTGTTGGATGAAATAATTTTAGAATTAGATAGTTGTATTGCTTTAAAAGGAATAAAATGTTGTAAGGTTGCTATCTCAAATTCACTTGATCAAAACGGAAGAAAAAATGTTAGAAGATATGACTGGGTAGGTAGAAGAAGGTGGAAAACATCATTGTAAATATATTTCACCAGGCTATAAATAACTACTTTCCTCTCCCCGTAAAAATTTGATATTCTAGACTATTAGTCAAAGAGGCTCAAGGCATTTCCTTGACTCCTGTTGGGACCGGACCCAAGGCTCAAAGACTGATTAGTTGAAAATGTTAAGTTTCTCTAATTACTCCCAGAATTTTTCATCATTTACCCTTCATGCACTCATCACCATTTAACTTCATAAGCGAGAACTCTTTTCTTACTTAAATGTTACATAAAGGCCCATTTGATTAACTTCCCCCATTTTACAAAGCATAAAACCCTCAAAAAACATGATATACTAAGTAAAAGTGAATGAGTTATGAAAATGAAGCTTTTCTCTAATTTTCACTTTCCTTAGTGTTATTTATGAATTTTTGAATATTCATTGTCCCTTTTCATATTAACACTTAAACTATTTTATTAACTCCCTATCAAACATCCTATTCCTATTAATATAACTTATTTTTATTTAATATCCAAAAAACCCTATTATTATATGCTTTTTATGTCAAAGATATTAATCACATCTTGAAATACCATCCCTAAATTACCCCTTTGACATAAAACTACCCTAATAAAATATCCCCGCTCCGCTATAGTTTTAGAACTTTAACTAAATCTAAAACTATATAATATAATTAATTTGCAAAAAAGTGCATTTTTACATACTCTGTATTAAAAATCGCGTAGAAAAAAGAATAATTACTCCCGTTCCCGCATTACCTTTTACCCAAGTTTAAAGCTTTAACCTTACCCCTTTCCCCGGTATATATCCCCTTACCATAGATTAAACCTTGATTAAATCATTTATAACCCGCCCCATTCACTTTACTTTGTGTATAAACTCATTTTATACATAAGCTTCATTAAATAACTATGCGCCATCATCCTCAACCCTCCAATCATCATTACATTTCCAATCCGACGATCCATGATCAACGCGATCATTTGGCCTCATGCCTCATCCTTCCCCATCATGATTAAATCATAACCTCCTGATCACCAATGCTCACCTTGATCATATGGTCCAAATCTAACGTGATAAACCATTCCTTTGCCCCACCATTCCCATCACATTAAATATTAACCATTGATCATCTCTATTGAAATCAACGGATGATAGTGAACCCAGGTCCCACTTTTCCTTGTCACACAACTTCCCGATGCATCTAAACTGTTCGCATCGTGTAATCAAATCCAACGTCGTATATTCAATATTGCATAACGAAAGTGATCGGGATAATTTTATGAAAAATAATGCGATAAAAGTTGTTTCATGAAACCACCATCGACTACGTGTCCAAATTCTACTGGATCATGTTCCAAAAGTGAAAAACTATATACTGCTCAGGAGCGATGCGATAACCACTAATGATTTCGCCTTCAATGCCAAAACCACTCCCACCATTTGATTTTGACATTTAATTAATGTCCTGCATATCAATAAAGCCTAAGGTTTAACCTTAGTTTTTCATTGTTTCCATATCATTTGCACCTTCGCCCTTTAGAAAACTACTCACATACCATTGTCAAGCCTCTTCTGACCAATTTACCTTTTGAAATTCATCGTTGAATACTCTCTACGCTTTCTACCAAACAGCTGCGACCAGTTTGAGGACCGGTACAATCCTGAACATTCTCCTCAACTGCCATCATACCTTTAAAAAGGTATTTCTCTGAATTTCAAACTCACATTTCATAAACTCAAATGAAAATTGAAAACAGTCACAGTGAGAAATGAAAATTTTCCTAATCTAAAAATGCCCAAACCTTGAAGAAATAGGGGGAACCCTGTCAAAATTTTCCCAGAAATTACCATCTTCTCCAAATCCATTTTTTCAGTATTTTTGACCATATAAAGGCAATTTTCACGGCTGAAATCCATTTTAATTACAGAAAAAACATTGAAATCCCTTTTCCAATCCTCTGCACATTGTAAATCTACTTTCCATCCTAGAACCCTTGCCCAGATTCTGAATTTTACCTAAAATCAGCTCAATTGGTCTTCTGTTTCCAAAAAGAAACTAAAAAAACAGTCTAATATTGCTCAGTTTTATTCAAAATGACAAAAAAGCAGGTCAATCCTAGGACTAGAGGTCCCAAACCTCAAAATATTTCCTCCCGCAAGCTTCCAAACCCTGAACCTTCAAAAATCAACAAACCTACTCCTGCCCTAACTGCAGATTCCACTGAAGTAGTTAGACCTTTGCAGCCACCCGTCACCTCCGAAGAAAACAATTCATTAATTGATTTGGACTACAGAATCTCTGATCCTTCATTAGAATTCAATTTACTTGAAATGCGCACCTAGTTCTATGAGAAGTTTGTGAAAAAGGTTGAAAATGATATACTTGTATGGGACTCAAACTTGCCTAAATATGTGATTCCCATCACCCATCAAGCTCAAGATTTCATTAGGTTATGTCAATTACACTATATCCCTGACCAGAGATGTATGGTAAACAAGGAAAGAGAGTTGATGTTTTATATAACTATTGAAGCCATCAATGATATGCTCCAACTGAGCCATGATCGAAGAGTAGTATAATTGTCCATTGAAGATTCAACTCAGATGTATTTAGACTTGGATTTCCCTCAAAGATTCACGATCTTCCAAAACTTCTGGCCCACCCATGTTGACGTTCCTAAGGTAAATCCACCTTATGACACCTTTGACTTCCCTGAGAGCTCTAGACAAATCATTTCTATGCTTTCATTTATTCTAGGCTATGCTAATGATGAGTTTACAGATACCTCCATTCTAGGTTTCCTCTCCACCTTGTCCCCAAGTCAACCTCCATCAATATTTTTTA
This sequence comes from Pinus albicaulis, assembly GCA_034641835.2. Classification (NCBI taxonomy): domain Eukaryota; kingdom Viridiplantae; phylum Streptophyta; class Pinopsida; order Pinales; family Pinaceae; genus Pinus; species Pinus albicaulis. Next base: position 916,560,790 of record CM076581.1, read on the forward strand.
ATTTTGCCAAGTTCATTGTTGATAATATGAATTATCAGTTGAATAAATTACTCGAGGAAGGAGTATTCAGATATTCATCCTATTTGTTACATCTCTTCCTATTTTTTCAAGTAGAAAAGTTCCCAATTACATTACAGAAGATGGATGTGGAAGGTAAACCTCTTTCAGTGGTATTCTGGACTTCTTTAATCAGAAAAGATAGCAGTGAATACAGCTATAAGGACTTCAATGATTTGTTTATTAAACCTGCCATGAATTTGATGAACAAAGCAAAGCCACCAAGGATCAATGAAGACATCGAAATAATTTTACATTTGTCTGAAAACTCTAAGGTAGGAGACTAGTATTTGTACAAAAATAACATAGAAAACAGAGTATATGGTGCACTCCTGGCTCCTTACAAATTACCCAAGTTTATAACTATCAGGGTTTTTGCTTTAGAGTACTTGAGATAGAATGAAGATGCAGTAAATTTCATAGCTTTCAAAAAGAAAACACAGTTCAAGCTAAAAAATCAAATTGGCCCCTTCATAGTCAATAACAGAGATGCTTTGAAAGAGATAGTCAGCAAATTATCAGAATTTAAGTTCCAAGAAAGCTTTCATTGGAGCTATGACCCTCAAGGTGTCTTAAGTAACCTCAGGTTCAAGTGTAAGTTAACTCCATTCCTCCATGACTCAAAGCCACAAATTGAAAAATATGCTAATTAGATTGAATGGGTTTCAAACACCTTGATTGATGATACACATGAAATACAAACACATAACATGTAGGTAAAATAGATGGATAGTACACAAATGATTATAGTTGGAAAACAATCAGAAGTGTCCAATAAAAGACTTAGAAAAGAAGAAGGCTACGCTGCAGAAGCCATTACAGATAATAAATTTAAAATCCTTTATAGCAAGAAAGCCAAAATGACAACTGTGGAGAAAGAAAAAGCCATAGAGATAGATGACAATGAAGATCAGACAAATAATAATGGTCAACAAAAACATGATGAAGCAACATTGATTGTCAATGAAACACTCAAAGAAATTAAGAAAAGTCATATTGTAGCACAGGAAAAGGACACACTAATGATAGAAAAACAGGTTGATTCAGAAGATCCATCCTCTTCCAAAGCAGTTGAAGAAGGAGATTCAGATACTCAGAAAACGTTTAAGCAGATTATAGAAAGGAATGAGGAAACTAAGAAAGAATTTTATTCTAAATTCCTTAAATAAAAGTTGGGAAACAAAGATAGATTGCTTACTGCATTTGATTACTCCACCAACAAAATTCTCATGTCATTTCTGAAACCCACAGTTGATGATCCTAAGTCAATTGTTGATTATACAAAGACAGATGTATAGGTTGACACTGATACAATTAATGAATTAGATCAGATTGAGTTCCACAGAAGCACAACTGAAATGCTATATTCAAAGTTAGTCCACAAAACCATGAGTGCTACCATTCTTCAAAAGACTGTATCTAATCTACAAGCTCAAATGAAATTAGATAAGGTATCTCTACATGCTAAGGATTTGAGGATCACATCCTTAGAAATTTTGTGATAGAAACTGGAGTAGATCCCTCCAATATTGAAGTTTCTAAGACATTGATAAAGCAAAAGAATGGAGATATTGCTACCTTGAGAAAGCAATTTAAACTTCCACAGAGTGAGCACCCACAGGCTAAAGAAATTCTTCAGGAGAAAATAGAGAAAGATGAATTAATGCAGATAGTTTTAAAGATGACAGCTCAGATCAAAGAAATGCAGAATTAGAAAGAAACTTTGATGAAGGAAAACGAAACACACTGAAAAAAGAAAAATAAGCTTCCATTCCTACAATCATCCCAATGGTAACTGTTGTTGTCCCTTCTACATTGGCAGAACATTTAGCACCAGAAGGAGTATTGGCAACTGTAGTGTCAATTACGTATAAATATATTTCTGCCACTTCATCATCTACATCACAAGTACATCAAACAGATGAAACATCGGACATAGTAAAGGCCATGGAAGAGATGTCCCTAAATAATAATGAGATAATCAACTTGAAAAGCACCATTCAAACTCCTGAAATATCAAATAGAAATGCATTGATTACTTCCAAGGGACATGAGCGGAGAGTCAAATCATTGTAAGAACAGGTGAAGATATTACAAGAGGAAGTTAATTTCAGTGAACAAATAGCTTATATCAAACATTATTTGTGGACAAATATTATTGAAGGAAACCATTTGCAGTGACCTTCAATCCAAATAATTTATGAGGAGAAGGATCTACTTAAGGCAGCACAAGTAGAAATTCAGAAAACCAAAGAAGAATTGGCTGACAAACCTTCTCAAGCTTTGAAACTTATTACATTTTTAAACAGCAAAAATAAAGAGGAGCTTGAAGGGCTGAAAATTCAGGATAGGATTGAAAGCATACTACAAATCAAGAAATTCCTAAATAAAAGGAATATGATGAACAATTTGGAGGAAAGATGTAAAGACATGAACTTGTCAATTACAACATTTTTGGCCAAATACACTATACTAACACAAGCAGGCCTTCCAGAAATTCATGCCTTAAATGAAAAGTTAATAGTGCAGAAGTATTATGATAAGAAAATCAAGGCTCATGCCAAAGAGCGGGTCAGAAAACCTTCGCCACAAGGATCCCCAAGTGGTAAAGTGGTTTACAGTATTTTGAGAACTTATTTTTTCTACAAAATGAGATTAAACACATCTTCATTTTCAAGCCCAACTTTGCAAAGTACACAGAGACAGATGAGAGCTACAGGAAATTGAAGAACATAAGAATTCTGAGTGCAGAACAATGGAAGGAATTCACTGATTTGATATAAAGGTTTGCAAACAGAGCAGAAATTACATGAAAAGCATAACATTACTATTACCTAAAGTTAAAAATCAGATTGAAAGTGTATCAGGTATATTATCAGAGTCAAAGAGTATCATTCAAAACAATTTTCACTGCGGGTTATTCCTCATTTTACAGTAGTCAAGCAGTAAGAAAATAGCATAAAGAGTATCAGAGTATAAAGTACAGGATGAAGACTGTATTGCAAGTTATCTTCCATAGATATTTTTCCAAATGCCAGCAACTAGCTACAACAAAGAAATAAGTCAATTTTAATAAGATAATTAGTCCTATTTTTTCTTGATAAGAGGACAACTTGCCCGTTTGTTATGCAGTTATCCCTCTTTCTATGTAATAATCTTTATTTTTTCCTAGAGATATTCTCATGTCTCTTAGATATTTTGTAAACAATCAATTTGTATAAATACTTCACTCTTTGAAGTAGTTCTAGTGGAATAAAATTTTGCCAAGAGTACTATAGACATTTTTGCTGAATACATTGGGTATTATTGTGAGTGATTTGTAAAGTAGCAGACTGGAAATAAGTCAAACAGACATCATAACTCAAGATTCTTGTGCTAATCAGATAAGTCAAGTATTTTCCTGTTTTCACTTTTTATCTTTCTAAGTTCCATACATACATTTACATGTTTTTCTATCTCGAATGATTAACTAGGAATGTTTAAATAGGATTAGTGTCAAAAGCTCCCTATCTTTTACTAGTTATTCATTGATATGTTTTTTGCTAATTTACAAATTTAAGAATCCTTAGCCGCTCTTAAGTCCCATTTGATCCCTTTCTTCATCTTCTTTTACGTAACTTAAGGATTCTTCATTTCCCTTTTGTTTAGATCTTACCATTTCATCAAAAATCCTATTTCCAAACCCTTTAAAGGTCATCTACCCTGCCCTTAGTACATTTTCTCTTTTGACCTTATTTCCTAGCTCTACTTGCCAAGAAATTGACTCCATAGCCCAATGGTCTGGTAGATCCCTCTATGGTTTACCTTGAAGTACCTTTATTCCCACCAAACATTCAAATCAAACCAATTGTCCAATAATAACAAGCCTAAAATCTCATATCCAAAACAAAATTAAATTATAAGGAGAGATCCCTCTCTGGAATTTAGGAAGGCTAGATCCTGAATTTCAAAAGAGGTTCTTAGTTAACCCTAGTTTTCTTTAACTATAAATCAAAATCCCATGACTTGAGAATTACTAGGGTGATAACACTAGGATCTGGAGATGCCCAAGCTAGAACAACCCAACCAAGGTATGAAGAGAGTCAGACTCTAAGGCACATGCCCAAGCTAGAGCATAAGCAATAACAGCTCATTGCACGAGCTAGTGTTAGCTCACAATTCCATTCTATATGTGTTACTCTAATAGAATCTGTAATTTCATGCCAAACATATGCCTATATTTTAATACTTTAGCACTATTTTTGGATATATTTTCCAAGTCTAAATTAATCAAATTTTTTTAATTAAAAACATTAATTTAAGTATAAATTAATTTTGGAGGACTATGTAGCTACTAATACAAGTATTTTCACAATTTACCAATGTTTACGGATACTCTCCAAACTCCTATCTATAACTTTGTTCTTTGTTTCTTCCTGTATGAATTTATCAATGTTTACGAATCCTCTCCTATCTCATTTTACCAATGTTTACCAGTACTCTTTGAACTCCTATCTACGGCTTTGTTCTTTGTTTCTTCTTGTATTTCTGATTTCTGGATCCATAATTAGTAAATAAGGCAAAACATTAAACCTATGGATGTATGACTATATTATAAAAAGGGACAATTACAATTACACAATAGGAAAGAGAGCATCCAACACTTTATTCTGCTCCAGTTGATTATTAAAACCATACTCATCTACCTTATATGTAGTTTCACCCTGAGAATGCAGCATAGAAATGATAGAAGAATTATATATGAACGAAGAGTTGTTGAACTCTATAAGTTTATTCTACGTGCATTGTTGACACTGTATTCATTGAAAATAATTTGGTGTAGGAAAAAGCATTATTTTATTATGGAAGTGATTGAGTTCGTAATTGTTGTGTGAGCATAGAGAAGCAACATTGTCGATAGAGCTATCAAAATACCATAATGACATATATAATATATCTCATTCATCACTGCAATCATTGGTGGAAATGAACCAAATTGATCTATCAAAACTGCATAATTACATATCTAATTTTCTGGTGTAATTATTGCCCTTGATTGCTTCATTGGTGTAATTACTGCCCTTGATTGCTTCAACTCTATAAGTTTATTATGTGTGCATTGTTGACACTGTATTCATTGAAAATAATTTGGTGTTGGAAAAAAACATTATTTTATTATGGAAGCGATTGAGTTCATAATTGTTGTGTGAACATAGAGAAGTATGTTTTAGTGGATGAGCTCACATGGAACCACATTAACGTTCATATCACATGGAATATAAAGCTGTTATTCATTTTTTTTATGGAATATAAATAGGTTATTCATTTTTTTTAAAGAGGCCATGTAATATTTTTGTAAATATTCATAGGTTATTAGCATTCTTTAAAATATGCTTTTATATAATCTGGAGTTTATTTTTCAGGTAAGTCACCATGCCACCAATGGATTTGAAATCAACGTTGATCTGAAATCGGCAGTTGGACTATGATCATAACTATCTCTAATGAAAAGAAAAACACCACCGATACTATATTTACTTTAATAAAAAAATATTAACTAATTAGTTAATACTATATTTTTTATATTATATATTTCTAAAATTATATTAACTAATTAGTTATTTAAATTTAAATAGGTCTCTTATCTTATAAATCAAACTTTTCTCCTTTATATAGAAATCTATATAAAGTAATAAGAAAAAGCATTTTTTTTTTTTTTGGTAAATTTCGTAGTATCTATCCATTTTCTATTAAAAGAGCAAGTTGCTGAATATTTAAATCAGTATATGGTTGCCTCAACCTTCCCGAAGGAAACCAGGTCTGTTGGCCACCTCAAAGAGTTGTAAGCTAATCAAAATTGGTATTGATTCTTTCTTTGACTTACTGCTATAATTACTCGACTATGTCAGAAGTTACATACAAAGCAAAATCTATTTATACTATAAAAAATCATTCAAAATTATGAAAGCATGATTAAAATTATCCATCTGATGAGTATATAGGAGTTGGGACTTTTGCCGTAGACCCAGGAATATCTGCTTGCTGGAGAGTTTGAAGTTGATGCTCAATCATGCCAATTTGAGCATTTCGTTGATGCTAAGTCTTGGTAATCTCTCTTTGTTGATGCTAAGTCTTGGAGTTCAAGGAGAACAGAGGAATTGAGCTCCTTCTAAGCATATTATTTATAAGAAAAAACATATTATTTATGCTATAAACAACCACTCATTTTCTCTTTTATAGAAATCTATATAAAGTAATAAGAAAAAGCATAAAATTTACACTATAAACAATTTTTTCAACACTCAACACATTCAGCTTCTATATAAAGTAATAAGAAAAAGCATATTATTTATAACAAAAAAACATATTATCTATGCTATAAACAACCACTCCTTTTCTCCTTTATATAAAACTTTACTCCTTTATATAGAAATCTATATAAAGTAATAATAAAAAGCATAAAATTTACACTATAAACAACTATTTCAACACTCAACACATTTAGCTCATTCAATGTATTCATAATTTCTATGTAAAGTAATAAGAAAAGGCATAATATTTACACTATTATTTCAACAGTCAACAGATTTAATGTATTCGTAATTTTCTACGTGTTTAACCATCTTGATGACTCACTTGTTTATAAACAACTTTATTAAACATTAAGACAAATATAAACACTCTCCCAACCCTATAGATTTGCATGCAACCATATGCCAAGTATTTCACATTGCCTTTATATCCCTATACTACTACCAATCTATAATTTAGCTAGCTTTAGTTGATAATTTATTCCTATTGGAGACCCAACTTCGCTAGTTGTTAACTCTGTCTATCACAAAGTCCATTCTTCTTTGGCTACTTCGGACAGGGACTGGCGACTGCAATCCATTATGCTTTGGCTACTCCGGGCAGGGACTGGCGATTGCATGCAACGCTTGTTAAGTATTATGATCTCAGCTATATTGAATTTTATGGTGCCTGTTACATGTTTAATTTTGGTGGAGATATCAATCACAAGAAGAGAGTTTTTCTTTAATTTTGAATGACATATTCATGGTAGTCACCTCACAAATTGTATACATCCTTTGAATTCTTTCAACTTAAATGTAATAATGAAAAATACGGAACAAGTCTATATGGATACACAACCACTAAATGCCTTCGCCTAGAGACTAATTTAGAAAGAATTAAATAAATGCCCTCTGTAGTGCGGGGAGGGTAAAAATTTGTTCACTTATATTTTTCCATGCAAGTCTCTTTTTCTGAACTTAAATCAAAAACCCTAAATTGAGATAACATGGTTTATAGCATGTGCCTCTCTAGTTTTTTTCAACATCGACGAAAGCTTTGTGATAAATATCAATATATGGCCAGGCGACGTCTACATGCATACCAGATAAGTTCTAATTCAGAGATGAGAAATACTAATTTAAAATTAAGTGAATGTGACAACTGGTTTAAATGCCAAATTATTTGTTATGTTATTTTTTTAGGAACTAAGAAATTTATTATTTCATTAGAAATTACTTAAAAAACATAGATTAATTGTGTTTTGGATTAAAAGTAAATAAAAATTTAGTTATGGAAGTGGTTCCATGAAAGGGAAAAAGTTAAGAGATTGATGGTAAAAAGTATTCCAACTGAGAAGTGGTTGAACATAAACAGTTCAGTTAGTTACATCTTCCATTGTAGATATAGCAACATCCTAGTGAGGAAGAGGGGTTCTGATCTATTGGTGGCTAAGAGAAGGAAAATAGGAGAGAGTGTGAATTTCCTGAGCTGGTGGTGACCAGTGGAAATACTCTCAACAATCCTGAATTTCTTGGAAAGAAGATTGGACTCGGGGACCTGATATCTCTTCCAAGTTCTATGTCAACCTACTTGACTCAAGTGTGGAGAATGGGGGGGAGGGGGGGTTAGGACGCAATTTCCTCATCCACGGTAGGGAGGATAACATCAGTCGACTTCAAATAAGAAATTTACTGAGTTTTGTTAGCTAGATAGAAGAGCATTTTGATACAGTTCCTAAGGTATTTTAAGACATTTATTAGTTAAATATCTTAGCTATGGTTAGTATTTATGATGGCACTTGTTTACTGTTAAGTCTCTATTCAGCTGAATAAATTTTCAATAACAATACTCTTATATAAGAGCTATAGTGTAACCTTCATGTACTTGTTCTCTTGAAATAAATTTATAATTGTTTAGTTAAATTTTCTTAACTCGATGATTGAATGCAATGACGAATGTAAATGGGAAATTAACTCTGTTTTTCTTTATACAGTAGAACAAAAATAGCTAAAAACTGGGCTGATAAAGAAACCATAACGAAAGTAAAATGATAGCCAATTTTTGGAGAGATAGGAAAACCACATAATAGTACATAAACAAGCATAAACTGAGAACCTGTAAGTATTAGTGTAGGAGATATTTAACCCAGGTTCTAGAGTTGAAAGGTCAGAATTCTCGGTTGGTTATTCCTATCATTTTATACTATACACGAATAGGATTTGGGTTTGGTCCAGCCAACCCTTTGCTTAACAAAACGTACAAGAAAAATCAAACAAAATTTCATTATTCATAATGAGGAGACAAGAGACACAATCGAAAGCCGAGAATCAAATTCTTTTATATACTATAAAATATAACAACTGGAAGGATTATTTCTTAACATGCCATTGAAGAACAGAAGATACAACATTACCCAAATATTAAACAAGAAGTAGAGGCGCAAATGAATAGTTCTACCATTCCTCTATTAACATAAACCTTAATGTATAACTTAATAGAATATCCGGAGTGTCTAGAGCATGGTCACCCGAAATTTTCTGTCAAACTGAAAGATTTAAATAAGCCATGAATTTAAGAGAGTTCTCACCGTAACAGAGGCGGTCTCAGCTCTGGACAGATAAACCATTCCTCTAAAATTACAAGTATAGCTTCTTAAACAACAATAAGGTTTAACATTTATTCATTAAGAAGTATAAAAGGCTATAAAAAAAACGTTGCCACCCTAGCCTTAGAAGAGAATTCTGTGGGCAACACGATACCTATAGTATGAGGCACGAATGCAGAGTGAGACCCTTATCTTTGATGTGAGAGAGAGGCAGAGAAACAAACCTAACACCTAAAACTCCAAAGCTTTATACCTGCACAAGCACTAAACCCACGAGAATGTTAATTACATAAATGAAGGGTTGCGAAAGAAACAAAAAGAAACGAGTAACTGTGGATAGGAAATAAAGAGACTTGACATATCTGTGTTAAGAAGACCCAAGCGGAACAAGGGCTGTCTACAGAAAAGATAGGAGAAAAGATCAGTAACCATACCCCGAGATTAGGAGAAAAGATAAACTGAATTCATGAGAAAAGGATTCTATGATGAAAACCTACTAGCAACAAGAAAAACGCCAACCAGTATGTTGTTGGAGGAGGCATAGCGCAACGCACAACTCTGGTATAACCCAATCAAACGTTGCATAAGAAAAACGAGAAAATATTAGAGAGGGAACCATTAAACAAAAAAATAAACTGCCTGAAAGACAACCCCGTTAAGTTGAATGATGAATGGACATGGAAATCCAAAACCAAAATAAATGGTGGTGTGATAGTGAGCAACCTCAGGCAGGTTCGATAACATAAATCACAACAATGGAAGACTGTAATATTACCCTCATAAACGCCACAGAAAGATGGAAAATGAGACCAAAGGCCTGGAGCTACGACCAGGAAGAAGAGCCACAATGCCGCAGCAAAGCTTCATCCGAATGAACCAAACAATTAGGGTTTGGCGGGGTTGATAACGCTAAGCCACCTAGCAAATTTTCCAACCGTAGATCTCATCTGATGAATCTGACGGCAAACAAATAGACAAGTGTCTATCCCATAAAAACAAAATCAATGCGATGGTACAATTAATCCGCATGATGTTCATTATTATAAACTAAATTGCAAATCCCATTATGTGAGAAATATCAAAACCAAGATTTGCGTTAAATTTATTTAAATACCCCAAGAGCTTAAAAGCATACGGTACTGTGCACAATAAGAAGGTAAATATTTTCGAACCCTCGGAACAATTAACATGTATCACTCTATTAACATGTCACCATATAATTGCGATAACATAAGGTAATCAACTTTAGTGCAGTATTAAACACTATATCAATAAAGTCTTAGAAATGAAGTATGGCTACAAGTTAGGTGTGGGTAGATCGTAGAATTTACCTTATACAACGTGTATCCCATTAATCAAGAGTAAGAAATATATATATATATATATGGGGATTCATGATAGATGTTATAATGAATTAACAAAAAATTCTGATGCAGCGGGGGTTAGGGTTTTCGTCATCACATGCGTTTGGTCGAAGAATGACGTAGGTCATATCTGGATTCAAATCGATCTTTTTCTGGCGCTCCTTTCTATCACCATTGTTTTTAGAATCAGGTTTCCTCTCCAGCTTTTTTGCAGGCATGATCCAAATGTTCTGAGACTATCAACAAGGATAACCAAATTTGCATCCCCAATTATAATGATCTAACTATTCTTCTCATCAATCTCTATAAAGTAAACCCCAACCACGGATAATATTTTAAGGCTCCTTTCCCTAGATTTCACTCTTCTTTATTTTAATCTTTCTATAAAGTAAACCCCTACCAGGGATAATATTTTAAGGCTCCTTTCCCTAGATTTCACTCTTCTTTATTTTAATCTTTCTATAAAGTAAACCCCTACCACTGATAATATTTTAAGGCTCTTTTCCCTGGATTTCACTCTTCTTTATTTTAATCTTTCATATAGATTAGTTTAAGTATAGTTTAGTTTTTTGTATTACATTTTATGTAAGGTAGTTGCTAAAGTTTTGGGATAAGATTGAGTTACCACCGAGGTAATCTTTGCATTTGGTCTTATTCTTTTTTTTTATCGTAATCTTTATCTTTATTTTCATTAATTTTTAGTTTTATCTAGAACATCATTAAAGTTTATTTATTTTTTCATGAAGTAAAATATTATAAAAAGACGACACTGGTTTATTTAGTTTTTCACAAAGTAAAATATTATAAAAAAGATAACACTTTGGTGAAATAATATAATTTTTTGTTTTATCTAGACCATCATTAAAGTTTATTTATTTTTTCATGAAGTAAAATATTATAAAAAGACAACACTTTGGTGAAATACTATTTATCTTTCCACGAAGTAAAATATTATAAAAAGACAACACTTTGGTGAAATACTATAATTTTTAGTTTTATCTAAACCATCATTAAAATTTATTTATTTTTTCCTGAAGTAAAATATTATAAAAAGACAACACTGATTTATTTACTTTTTCAGAAAGTAAAATATTATAAAAAAACAATACTTTGGTGAAATACTATTTATTTTTTCACAAAGTAAAATATTATAAAAAAACAACACTTTGGTGAAATACTATATATAAACTTGTAGTTATAATTGTATTGTTTAGGTAAATTTTTAATTTTATAATAAAATCCTGGTTAATTACAACCTTGCTAGACATAATTAATTATGATATCAACTTAAATGAAAGCACATATATTGACTTTATGCTTTATTATTTTTCTTATTGCGATCTTCATGTTATTTTTTGGTTTTTTTTTTTTCATTTCTTATTGCAAAAGTAATTAATTATGATATCAACTTAAATGAAACCACACATATGGACTTTAAACTTTATTATTTTTCTTATTGCGGTTTTCATATTTGAACGGCTTCGTATGTTAGTTTTTTTTGGGTTTTTTTTATTATTTTTCTTATTGCGGTTTTCATATTTGCACGGCTTCATATGTCAATTTTTTTGGTTTTTTTTTTTTTCATTTCTTAAGTAATTGCAAAAGTTTCTTATTCTAGTTTAGCACTTTGTACAATGATTTGTTCGAGTTGGTTGTTTGCAACACTCCCACATTTTTTTGTTTTTTTTTTCACATTTGTTTGCATCAATTTTATTTCACTTTTAACTTTTTATGAATCAAATGATGAATATGGAAAATTTATTTTTTTCATTAAAGTGAGATTTCATTGATTTAAAGATTATTTATGTGAATTTTCTTCTCCCTCCATTAGTCCCAAGGCTTTGGCGGAACACTTAAATTTGTTGGTGTAAAAATTAAAAGTATGACATCTATTTTCTTTAAATAAAAACACCTCTTGTGCTACCTTTCTTGATTCAGCCAATTTCCAAACACAATTCTCCAACAAAGAGAATCAAAAGAGTGGAAGCACAAAAGATCTAGAAGAACCAAAAGGCGTGCGGAGTACAAGTAAACACGCCTAGGCTATGGAAGCTTGTTGGCAGTGGGGTTATGATGGTATGGTGTCGAGACATATTCGTCGAGGCTATAGATGCTCTCGTGCAACGAAGCAATTTCAGGATAAATATGTAACTTTATATTAAATAGATGTACACTAATCTCAAAACTTCCTAGCCCTACCTCTCTCATCCAATAATATGAGGAAAATATGAAAATTCCTCTATTTTTGGATTCATGGATTTTAGATTAAGTTAATGTTGAGTGCTTATATTTTAGAACCTATATTTCTTGATCTATTTCATGTAGGACCCATAGGTAATGGTGTCATGTCTAAGGATTATGTGAAACTTATCTTTTCATATTTGGCAAATTTAACCTCGCTATTTATACACCAAACATGTCTACTTCATTTTTGTGTGTTGCCATGTATGATCCTTCAGAGGATCATACCTCCCTTACATATGCTCCACTTACCACTCACGTTGGTCTCCCACAAAACAATATATCATTACATTAAATACATGAGGACAGGAGTTTATAAAACATTAAGTGATGTGGGAAATGATTTATAAATAAATACAACCTTCTTTGACCTTTTTGTCTGAGACATAAATACTACAGAGTTTTCAAAATTGCTCCTTTGAAAAACACTTCAATTCAATAGGGCTAGGATGACGTGTTATGAGGAAAGTGTTTTAACTATAATTTTAATGAGCGGGTCCCTTCCTGCATTCTTCAATTTGCGTCATATTATACCTAACATGAATCTGTGTTAAGTCATGTGGTCAAAATATGTTAATATGGGTCCCTCCAACCACATAGACCCTTCTCTCTACTTACAACCCTCTCTCCCTCCACTCACCTACATAGTAACTTTCCATGTTCGATGGACATTTAAACTTAATGATGAAGGAATGGTATCACTTGTATGGGATGATCCTCCATGTATAGTTACCTCCACTAACATGAACCCATGCTTCACTAACCAATCCTCATCATCCACTTCATGTTATTGAGATCGTATATAATATATATTATATGGGAGGATTAAGTCATGAAACATAAACATGAAACCCCCCGAGCTAAGGTGAAGATATCTTTACGACATTTCAGGTTCGGTATTCTTGTTAAATTTTTATGTCCCGGGACAGGAAATACCCGGTGATTTCCGAATGAGACCATTCGTAAACTCCGAGGATGGAAAGGGCCAGGATGACTTGAATTGTGACCATCATATGGTTGAGCCTTCATTTTTTAATAAACTACAGGTGGGTCCCTACACCATGGACTCTTCTTCCCTCACATAGCCTCTCCATTATAAAATATTCACGTTAACCTCCACCTATATATATGAGACTTAATTTTTAAATTTTAATTTTTAAAATTATTAAACCAAAATAAAAATAAAGCATGCCCACCATGTGTACTAAACGGAGTTTAATCACTATGACTTTGGGAGATCATATCTTGAGATCTAGAGAATATCAAAACTATGAGATTGGAGCTACAAATACAAAAAGGGATTTTTCCATCTTTCAAATTAGATCTCCAAATCATTATTCAACTATTTGGAGTAGTTCTTTATTTTGGGAATGTGTTCTTAAAATTATAAATAAGAGCTTTAAAATTTAGCCAAGGGTTCCAATATTCTATAAGAGAAAATATTTGCACCATTTTAAGGGGGATTTTTCTTGTAGGATTAAGATTTAAGACTTATATTTAAGCTTCAGGATTTCTGTTTTGAGATGAAATTTCTATTGTTGGGGAAAATTTCATACTATTGTGGATTTGTTCTTTATCAATAGAGCTTGTTGTCTTGGGAGGATTGTTGGAGAATTATTTGTAAAAGGAAGATTACAATATTTAGAATTTCGTGACTGTGTTGTACTTTAAATACTACTATATATTTGAATATATTTTTTTCTTTTTTTAATTGAAAATTTATGCTATTATTTATATATTGTAGCACTAATATTATATATTCAGATCATTGTTTTTATGATCAACTATTTCATCTTATATTTCTATAGATCTCCCACTTATCTCTATATTTTCTCATACATTTAAATGTATTTCCAAGCAACTAATTACTTAGATATTTTTTATTATAAATTTATTTAACCATCATTAAAAACATGAGAACTATTTCCATATTATATTGGCGCGTTCTTTATTATTTTTAGTTTATGAACAGAAAGAGCACCCCACTAAACATTATCAGCTACTAGAACTACTTTTTAAAATCAATATTAACTATAAATTGCATGTTTAATCCCCATTTCCAAAATCATTACACTTGGTGTTGAGGAACTACTTCCTATTTTCCAAGTTAGAATAGTTTTATTTGTTTTTGCATTATTAGCTAGGACTGCAATCTAGGAATGCGTCTTTTAAAGTCTCCTTAAATAGGAAAAAACATCCTTATGGCCTTGTTGAGCATTTATTTCTTTAAATGACCGTAAAGAAAATCAATTATTTCATTTTTCCTCTTAGCATTAGCAATCAATATCATACAGTAGCATGGAAAAGCTACATTTAGATTATATTTATGCATTTTGATTAGTTTTATATTGGATTAGGAATTTAGTTTAGGTAATTTTTATCTTGAGGAAACCAACCCTATAATCAGTTGAAATCACCATCCCGGACAGATCGAGGTCTAATTATGGCCCTGTTTGGGTTATTTCCTTAATGTTGATCATGGTCAATTTTGGACATCAACAATATCCTAAAGGAATTTCCTATTATTTGTGATCACCTCTGCTAGAATGTGAGGAATGGCCAAAATTTTCTTTTGGTAAGGGATCCCTACATTGGTAGTCTGCACTAGTATCAACTCCTTTACCCCCTAATACATCGTTTGGATATTGAAAGGAAATTCTCTCTAACTGATGTGTCTTTTCACCACCAATATTCATGTTAGAAATCTTCGATGTCAGCCACAAATCTCTAGCTTGAAGGAGGGGATGAAGATGCTTGGGAAAATTATATCAAATATTTAAAATTATCGAATTTTACTGTCTCTAGTAGAAAATGTCAACTTATATGGGAAAAAATTCTACATCGGAGGTATTCTCTGAAATATGGATATCTATCCCAACTACATGAGACAAAAAATTCTCCCTGACGGGGGGGGGGGGCAATTCTTTGGAAGTTATGCTTCCCATTAAAGAAAAATTTGTTTATATGGCTCATGTTAAAGGGGAAAGTCCCTACATGGAACATGCTCCAAAAAAATGTCTTTTTAGGGACCCAACATATGCCTTCTCTACAAATCTGATGTTGAATCCATAAATCACATCTTTATTAGTTTCAAATTCCTTAAATAGGCATGGTTTGGAGTTAAATGATTATTCCCTCAAGACTTGGACTGGGAAAATAAGAACATAAATATTATTATGAAACCTTGGCTCACTATCTACCTTCCGGAAAACCGTAAGAGGCTCCATGTCTGTGCTAATTGGGCTATCTTGCTTGAAAGAAATGTTGCTATATTCAAAAATAAACCCACAAAATCATCTAAACTTTCCTCACAAAGTCTAGTTATTCTCTCCTTATCCTTTTCATCCACATCTGATAGCCACTTTTCTCTTCCTAATCTTTTTGTTTTACAAAGTGACCCTCCTTGGGATTTTTTTTATGGCGTTGTTAAGGATTCTCCCTCCATTGGAGGTGTAGAGGAAAAATTCATCTTTCAGACTCACATTCTATCCCCTTCTCAACCGATATTGGTCCTAGTACCAGTAACCTCACTATTTTTTTTCTCTCTACATTATCATTCTTATTTTTATATCCAGGAATGTCAAATATCTTGACATATATGGAGACTCTTAAGTGGTTATAAAATGGATGCAAAAAAAATATCTCTCAGGAATTTCAACCTACCTCCACTCATTGAAAAAATAAGTCACTATATATATATATATATATTTTGCATATCTCATATGATCACAGACATCTACAGGCACTAAATCGAAGAGACAGATGGACTCTAAAAAACTGGATTGGATCTAGACAAAGGCACATGCTCAAACTCTGAGATTAAGGAAGGCCTTAGAATATAATTTTTTCTTGACCCTTGGGTTTAACTAAACAAGGGGGACAATTATTTAGAAAAAATAACCATTCAAGAAACATATGTGGTAGTTTCCTCAAGATTTGTATATTTTCAATTCACAAGCCACAAATTAGCCATATATATAATTTTTGGTGACTATATTAGATGGCATTTATTTCTTTTTCTACTATTTTTTTTGGGGACAACTTTGTTATCACTCTCTTTTTCTCAGATCATGACATCATCTAAGCCAATTTTGTACATGGTAGTTCCATAAGAGCTACAATAGGTTATTGTATACAAGTATGCTAATCACTTCAAAGGGATATCTACCAGAAGAATTCATATATATACACATATACACATACTTTAAGTAACTAAATATTTTATTTTTCATTACAATATAAATGTTTCTTATATTTAATTATATAAATAATATTTAAAATTTTATATATAAATCAATCTTTAAAAAATTATTGCACAGAGAGGTGCTCAATAATGAAATATAGGGGAGGATGTGTTGACATAAATATTTGTAAAATTTAACATAAATAATATTTAAAATTATATATATATATATATATATATATATTTAAATATTATTTATGTTAAATTTTACTATATTAATTTTTAAAAAATTATTGCACTGAGAGGTGTTCAACAATGCAATATAGCAGAGGATGTGCTATAAATATTTGTAAAATTTAACATAAGAATTTAAAAAATAAATAATATAATATTTATGTAATTAAGAAATAAAAATATATAACATATATAATATTACATAAATATTATGTGTTTATTAATATAGAAAATGTGCAAGCATGAATGTTTGTAAAGATAAAAATTTAACATTTATTTCAGCTCAATTAACAAATAATAAAAGGCTAAAAGTAATCTAGAGTCGAGTATGACGTAGATGTTGTAGTGCCTTTAAATGATTGTAAATATTTAAAAATTGGTTCAATTACTAATAAAATGGTAAAAGTAATACAAATAATAAAATTCAAATTGTTATATAGTAACTTTTTTTTTTTAGGGTAGCTTAGTCCCTCCAACTCAAGTTTGAAATTATGTCTTCGCAAAATTTACATAAATAATTATTACTTACATTGGTCAATCCTAAATTAATAGTGCTCCATAGAAAAATCATTGTATACTCTTGCTTTGGTAGGAAATAATAAATTGAGATGTGATATTTGAGGAAATTTCAACCTAAAAGTGCCCATAAATTTTTCATGTAATTTACATGTCATAATATATAATCTAATATTTTAAATTTAAATAGAGGTACATGTATATATTTTGAAGGGAAGATAAGAAAAACTATTTTTTTAATTTTATTTTTGGCTTATCTCCTTATAGATTTACTCAAATTCCAAGTTTAAACATTCGTTGGATGCATAATTAAAATTGAAACATTTAATGATGACTTTGTATGCATACTTTTGAGCAGACCGAGATTGATAAAAAATTAAGATACATTAAAAAAGTGTGTTCAACACGCTTTTTTTTAATGTATATTAATTTTTTTATCAATGCGGATCTTCTCAAATATATGCATAATGGGTACTCGTTGGACGTGCAATTTAATTTTACATCCAATAAGTTGAAACTTGAAATTTGAGTAGACCTATAAGGATATAAGACAAAAATACAATTCAAAAAAAATAGTTTTCTTCTTTTCCCTCCAAAAGAGAACACTTTTAGGTTGAAATTTCCTCTAATAAGTGGATAAGTAAACTTCTTGCTTACAGACAATAAATTGCATAAATTTTGGTTTGTGATAACCACTACTAAGTCTACATATTACATTTTTTCTCCTACATAAGTGCCTTGAGGAAAACATAAATAATGGTGGGAAGTCAATCCTAGTAAGTATATTTATTTACATCTTATTTCTATCCATTTTTTATGAAAAAAAATTCTTAAATTATGGTGGAAACTAATCGATGGTAAATATGTTATTTACTTGAGTATAAGCTATTTTCAAGGAATTTTTTTTTCTTGGCTTTTCTGCAACACTTAAGAAAAATATCACTATACAAATATCTAAAAACCATGCATGAATATTTCAATCATATCATTGTATTATAGCATAAAATCTGTAAGACAATTATCCACATGGCTGTATATTGTGCAATTATTGTAATAAGACTTTCAAGTTATGGTCCAATCAAATGTTTGAAAATTAATTTCTTTAATAATACTCAAAGACAAATATTTACTTTTCAAAGTTAAACATTACAGTTTGCATTGGTCAAATATAAACTAATAGTGATCAATAAATAAATCGATTGTTATATTCCTACCTTGCCATCAACTAATAATGATTCCATAACCATATTTAACTTTAATTAATAAGCACATAAAAACTTGATACTTACAATAAACATACAATATAAAAATATTGTTAACCATGGATATTTGCCCCCACTTAGCCATGTATATTACTAACTTGTAAATATTTTTTTTTACAATAACATGGGTCAATACCACAACTTATCAATACCATATGCCCAAAAACCATAACTTGTTTCACAATAAAAAAATAAAATGTAAAATATATTACACCTTATGTATATCATTGATTACATAGAGTGACAATTCTTGAGAATATGGATGGAGAGAGAGAGCGGGGTGGGATAGAGAAGGAGAGAGGAAGGGAGATAGTGACAAAGTTGGATGGCAGAGAGAGAGAGAGAGAAAGATTTGTGTGAGCGAGGGAGAGAGAGGGATGAAGAGAGAGAGGAAGGGAGGGACAAAGGGAGATAGGATGGGAGAGAGAGAAAGGGTTTGAGGTGGAGAGAGAGGGAGTGAAATCGATAGATGGAGAGATAGTGAGGGGGAGAGGAGATGCGAGAAAATAGAGGGATGAAACAGAGAGAGAGGGAGACATAGAGATGGAGGGTGGAGACGGGGGTGGAGAGAAAGAGAGAGGGAGAGAGATAGTGACATAGATGGAGAAAGAGAGAGAGAGAGATATGGGGAAGAGACTAAGGGAGGTGGGAGAGAAATGGGGAGAGGGGAAGGAAGAGAGAGAGGAATTGAGAGAAAAAATGTCATAGTGAGGGAGAGAGAGAGAGGGGAAAGAACAAAGATATAGAGAGATAGAGGTGGAGAGAGAGAGGGAGTGACAAGGGAGAAATGGAGATAAAGTGAGAAAGAGAGGAAAGGAGGGAAGAGAGAGAGAAGTAGAGGAGAGAGAGAAGGATAGCAGGGAAAGAGAGGGGAAGCGAGACACATATATGGAGGGGGAGAGAAGGGGAGAGAGAGAAGGACATATGGAGGGAGATAGAGACATGGTTTGTGGGAAAATAGAGAGAGTGATGGGGGGAGAGACATAGGGATGTGGGAGGGAGTGGGAGAGAGTGGAAGGAAAATATAGAGAAGAGGAGGGGGAGGGGGAGAGAAAGGGAGGGAAGAAGAAAGACACAAATAGACAAATGTGGAGAGAGAGAGAGAGAGAGAGTGAATGATAAGGGAGAGATGGCGAGAGAGGGAGAGGAATTGGGAGGGATATATATATATATAACATACACACACTCTCTCTCCCCCCTCCGTCTATATCCCTATCTCCTTTCATCTCTCCTTCTTTCTGTCTCTATCTCACCTCTGAAACAAATACACTCTCTCTCCATATCTATCTATCTCTCACTCTCTTTCCATATATATACATGGAGAGAGAGTTAGAGATAGGTATATATGGAGAGAGA
The DNA here is from genome assembly GCA_034641835.2 of Pinus albicaulis. Classification (NCBI taxonomy): domain Eukaryota; kingdom Viridiplantae; phylum Streptophyta; class Pinopsida; order Pinales; family Pinaceae; genus Pinus; species Pinus albicaulis. The sequence continues at coordinate 916,580,881 of CM076581.1, forward strand.
GTGTGTTTGCTTGGGCTCTGAGATAGAGGTACAAAGAAGGCGAGACGAAGGGAGATAGAGATAGATATTGAGGGGGGAGAGAGAGAAGAAGACAAAAGAAGAGAGAGGGAGGTAGGGAGAGATAAATATATATGCATAGGGAGATAGAGAGAGAGATAACGTGTAAGGATTTGGGGATGAGATAAAGAGACAAAGAAGGAGAGATAGAGGGATATATAACCAGCCTATGTCCATCTTAACCCCAGATTTATCAAGTGTCGAGAGAGATCAAATCTCTCATAGTGCAATCCTTTCTTCAAGTTTTACACTCAAAAAATAGATTTGCACTTCAAGATATTTGATGTCTCTAAGTATTTGATAAATAAATCTACATATAAACCAAACTTATAACTAGAAAGTCACAATAGTTATAACAATTTTAATAATTTTAAATCATAATAATTAAAAAAAATTATATAAAAATTATATCTTTCCAAAATAAAAGCTTCTCATAAGTTCAAAAGCCATTTACGAATAAATTTAAATATTAACCGAACTAGCTATGTAACACCATATTGATCAAACCTTTTCGTAAAAAGTTGATTATATACCCACAAAATAAAAACAAGGCTACAAGGTAGCTACTACCTGCCGCTTAATTTAAATATAGTAATGTTGCAATGTGATCTTGAAAATGTCTATGGGTAGCTATTACATGCCGCTTAATGTAATTATAGAGATGTTGCAATTTAAGTTTGAGCATGTTTATGAGGATTTTCTTTGCAATAAAGTATAGTTAAATTAAATTAGAAATAATCGTTGCAATTTTAATTTGAGCATCTCTATGAGGATTTGTTTTGTAATAAAGTTGCTACTTAATTTAGTTTAAATATAATTAAATTAAAGTAAAAATTAAAAATTTATGCGCTATATAGTAGTAATTTAAATCTATCTAAATTAGAGTAAAACAACTTTTGTGTTGATGATGGTAACCAATTGATAATTACTCGGATGACCCATGAGCATATGCATTTGATATGTAGATTAGATCTGCTACATATGCTTAGCCTATTCTTGGGATCAATATGAGTATGACAGAGTAGCTACTACCTACAGCGTAGTGTAAATATAGAAATGTTGCGATTTGAGTTTGAGCATGCGTATGAAGATTTTCTTTTATTTAAAAAATAAAGTAAAAATACAAAATAATTGAAGAACTAAATTTTCATAACAACAAGACAATTGCATTTAGGAAAGAAAATGTAGTAGCCTTTGATGCATTTATTATTTATTATCTTTGTTCATGCTACTATTGAATGTTGTAATAATTTTGGATATTGTTTGTGAGCTTCATTTGTTTCTAAGTTACCACTTTTCATATTCTTATGTTAAATACATTATGCACTAATGGCTACATATTATTTTTTTAAGTGTTATATATCCATGTTATGATAAGTATACAATGAATCATTAATAATTTTTCTATTAAAATATTGTATATTATGATATAGAAGAGGCATCTTCATAAATTGTGGTCAATAATTTTATAATTATATGTCTATTTTTATCTTATAATTGTGATTAATAATGTTATGTTTATTCTATTTTAATTAACTATTTCATGGTCGTTATATTTTATTAATATTTATGTTGAAGTTTTTTACTCTTTTTAATTTATCTAGTAATAAAAACTTATTAATGTTAACTTGAGTAAGATATAAAAGCTCTCATCAGGTATTTATGTTTCAAATTTGACTCTCTCTTGAGACCCGTTTAAGATACTTTAAGCTTTATTGTGATATGTAGGAGTCTTCTTAAATCTTCAGTGTGAATCTAAAAGACGATCTAGTAATTATGGTTAGTGATGTAGTTGTTTTTGTGTTATAATTAATTCATATTGAAGATTTTTAATTCACATTGATCAGAAAATAGCAGACTCAACATGCATTGCTCTTAAAGTTCCAACTGACCCCATTAAAAAAACTACACAAAGCATGTCACCTGTAACCCTAACCACAGAATCTTCACTATCGGCTGGTAATTCAACTAAGAAGTAAGTACGGTGTAATGATTGGAGCGTAAAATTACTTGCAGAAGTGGAATGTTTCTATAAATTCGAAGAATAAGAGTGTCATCTCTCCCAAAGGAAAGAATGCTTCAGCATCAGAGTAAAAATAATTAAAAATGAAATGAAAAAAAATCATTGTCTTGACAGCAAAGCCTGGCGTTAGAGCAAAGGGTTCTAATTCTACTGCTAATTATTGGTGGAGATTAAAGTATCTTAAAAAGAACTTGCCAAAATGGAATTAGTTGAATGCATTTCATCGGTCGGTGGCTTTACAGCAGTTTCATGCCTGTAAATTCCATAATATATGCATGCGAGACAGTAAATCCTTTCACTTTAAGCTGATTTGATTTTTCTTATGTTGGATGTGGAGCAACTCACAGCTCTTTAAATGCATTAATCACATCTTGGTACTCGAATTCAATGGTTGATCAGTTTTTTTGATTTTCCCAATGCAGTTTGCAATAAAAAGTTAATACTATTAACCAATAGGAGAACAGAAAAATAGATTTAAAAAACATAAATAAATAATAAGTAAAGTTAAACTATGGAAGAAACATATTTTTTTTAAACAAAGTTAAATTAATGTCGTTATCAGGAAAACCTGATGCGTAATACCTGCAACAATAGGTATAATAAGATTAACTGAAGAACCCGAGGTTCAACCACCTCTTTACATTAAATTAAATGTCATGGAATTTACAATTTCATAGACATGCAACATTTACCCATTACCCAATAATATTACATTGACTTGTGTTTTGTTTATAATTTTAGTTATACAATTCCACCTTTACATAGATATGGAGCTTTCCTTAAGCTAGTTCATCTATCTTACAAGCAAGCATGTTCACCTTTTCTGTTTCCATGCTTTTCCTTTCATATACTACTAGACTTTTTATTATTACAGTCATAGAATTTTTCTTCTCATAATTTCAAGCGAGCCTGATAAGTGTCCACATCTCCTATGATTGCATGAGAATACTTTATTCAGATGCAGAGTGGACTGTCATTCTCCACAAGCGAGCCTATCAATTTATATTGATGAATAGGTTTTTGTTTTCAGGCGAGCTTGATCTCATATCACTTTTTATCTTCATTATGATTTCTACATGATGAGTTACAGGTTCAGGTATTGGTAACTTTGATATACATAGAGCCCTCTTGCATAATTGATATACAGATTATATTTTATGAAAAGATGCAGGAATCGATGGACTTGACAGATTTTGGAATCTGATATTTTGTAAGGAGTGGTTTAATGCCCTCTGGAAATTTGTGATGTTGCCACAATATTTATGGTATTTTTTCTTTCTTAGAAGGGGGACTCGCATACTGTAGCAATGATGATCTGGATTTTCTCATTGCTTGCCGCTGAGAATGTAATGTTTTGTTTAATTTACTATCATATATAATACACAACGTTTTTTTCTTTTTGAAAAACAAAGAAGATATGGAGCTTTCCTAAAATAATATTAAATCGAACATATTTAAATGTATCTTACCAAATCATAAACGAATCACGCAAAAAATAAAAAGACTTGAAATGAATCAATAGACGTCCACATCATTGAAGAGGAAAAGGTTATTAGGATTGGCAATAACATATTAAATATTGATCTACATAGTACCCGTTATTAGGTATTATGATCTCAGCTCTATTGAATTTTGTGGTGCATGTTACGTGTTTTATTTTGGTGGAGATATCTATAAAAAAAAAAGAGGTCATATTTTTATACATGGGGCTTCTTTCTAATGACATATTCATCGTACTCACAAATTTTATACACCATTTGAATTCTTTCATTTTAAAAATAAGAATGAAAATTATGGAACAAGTCTACATGGATACACTACCGCTAATGGCCTTCGCGGAGAGACTATTTCGGAGGGCTAAATCAAGGGTAAAAAATTTCTCATTTATCTTTACTATTCAACCCCTACGATGGATACGTAGACCCAATGAAATTGAGGTCAAATTATTGTGAAAATTTATAGATTTCAAGACCCGTTTCCCTGAATTTGAAACTGAAACTGAGACTTTGCCTGCAAGCGGTGCAATCGGATACATGACTCTTCCTTTGCATCTTCGAAATTTAATTCCACCTCCACCATGACTTTCTGCAACATCGTTGGTTTACTTCACGTATATTGACCACTTAAGGAAAAAATAGACGAAGGAACAATAACCTCTTGCGTACGTTGGACATATCTTATTTCTCTACTGGAAAGTGCAAACCTGGGACATCGTATGGATGGAGTGGCTTTTGTTTTTCATTCCGCGTTCTCTTGATGACTCAATATATCACATTATGATATTAAAAGAAAATAGTTCTTTGACCCTTGGTAAGCTCTCTACTAATGTTCTAAAAAGTTTGTTCCTTAACACAATATAATATAAAATTAGTATAGGTTCATTTTAAGCACCTATGTAATATAATATGATATGAGTTGAAAATATAAAAAAATAATCTTTTCATTGTTTAAATTTTATTTCTGAATGTTATATATTATAAATTCATATTAAAATTTGAAAAGAAAACCTAATTCTTTTTAGGTGAAAAAGATGGTCCTTTGGTGCGGGAAAGTCTATTAGGTCTAGGGCTTCATGGCTCTACAACCGCCGACAGTAACTAGATCAGTTTGGGAGAGGGTTTCATGCTCTCAAAGGGTAGTAATGAAAACTACCTTTCACTGGAGCTGGTGGGAGACCCAAAGGTGGATATATGTGGCAGGGTGGCGATGGACTAGGAGTTGGTCTCTATACCTGTGCATCAGTGTTCTTTTGACGCGGTCTCATAGTTAGGGCTCTGATCCTCAGGTTCACCATGGAGGGAGCGATTGCAGGGGCTTTAGGGATAGAAATACAAACAACGTCGAGGCTAAGAACAAAAGATTTTGTGAGAACGGAGAATGCAAGGGCTCAACCTTTCAGCGATTGCGAGGACATAACATAAGGGCTACCCTCCACACCTACATCGTAAGATGGATCAAGAGCCTATCATCTCACGGTGGTTTTCTCCTGTTGTTCGCTGCCTCACGATGTATAGCTACATCATATCCAGTGCTTTTGGGCACAACTAGCCCATTCCAGGACAGTTCTTGGTACATCTCAAAACCTTCTTTGTTATCTCCTTATATCTTATGAATTTTAAATATTAGGGATTTTCTTTGGGGTGGACGACTTGGGGGTCGGCCCCTGTTGCTCTGTTTTCACCGTTGCTATGGGTGCAGGGACAAGCCCTCCCTTCTGCCACTCCTATCTTTGGGACTCCCATCCCCTCGTGTTTTTTCCTTACCTCAACATGATTCTTGCCCTCAGAAGATAGGCTCAATACACCCAAGCTTTGTTTTATGCGGAGGGGACTATGCTCTGAAGTCCCAATATCAAATCTTCATAAAAGATTTACATGGGAAGATCATCACATTGTGGGTGCGGGATTCAGAACAAGTATCCGAGGTGAAGGAAAAAATACAGTATGGTACAGGAATCCCGGCTCAAAAACTGAGTTTGATATACTCAGGAAAAGCACTACAGGAAAATTTTCAATTATATGACTACTAGATTCAAAGAAACTCCACTATTTTTCTGAATTTAAGATTCAAAGGAGTTGCACAAGGAACAATAACATCGGCTAGACTTGCACCAATAGGAAAGGGCCAACTCTCCTTCAAGGATATCCTAGAAGGAAAGCCTCCACACATGGGAAAAAAAAATACTCGACCTATCATTACCAAGACCATATATTGTAGAAAAGATAGAGAACATTCCAGATTTAGTAATAGAAATAACAGAGGTAACTAGCTCTTTGATGCACTACAATCAAATGCTATTATCTGTCATTTTAATGGATATTGACCAAAGCCAGAAGAGTTAAATGCATGGATACACCAAAATTGGACTAGAAATTGTGATATTTATCTATGTGCAAAAGGATTCTTCATGGTTCAATTTGATAACATAGAGGACTGCAATTTTGCAACAAATGAAGGACCATGGTTCTGGGGAAGAGTGGGCCTCTTTGTAACCCCATGGTTCCCTGGTTTTGATGCAAACTCAATGGTGGTTACTAAAATGCCTATTTGGGTGAGGTTGCACAATCTGCCTCTCCCTTTCTCGCATCACCAAGTCCTAGAAAACATTGGGAACTGTCTAGGAAAGTACATAAAGTTGGATCGAGAGAGAATGGACATAGCGATATTGACATTTGCGCAAATCTGCGCGAGATGGACTTAAGAAAAGGCCTGTCATACTGCATACATCGGATACACATAGATCTCAAGTGGACACAAACATTAGATTTCAAAAACACTGCCTTTAGATGTAGGGTGTGCCACCAAACTGGGCATATACAAAATACTTGCACACTTTTAAAGAAAAAAACAACCAAGAAACCACAAAAGAAGAAAAGTTGGCAATTTCCAAATCTGAAAGTTTCAGATGAGGAGAAAGAAGTGAAATAAAACTAGATGCAAACATAAATAGACAATCAGAAAGATACATAGGAGAAGGTAGTAGGAAAGATGGAAGAAAAAAAGGATAATGTTGAGAAGACATCTCTTCCTACAAACGTTGAACCCCAACATGATGAACAGGTTAGTGAGCGAGGTGTGGTGGGCACTAAGTATGCACATGTATGTGATAGTTGTGATTCCAAAAAATATGTTCAACTCTCTACCAGCATGGAGTGGCAATTATACCCTCTGCTTCTTCAATGAATGGCTGGCAAAAAGTACAAAAGAAAAAAGGCAAAAAGGAGAAGTCGAGTGTTTTTGGAATTCTGTAATTTTAGTAGCGTTTTTGGTTAATCTTTTCTAGCCCTACTCTTCATACGATGATACCCTCTTATGGAATGTTGCGGCATATACGATGTAACTTTTGTGTGGAAAAATAAAAATCAATTCATATTAAAATATTTTATTAAGAACTTATATTGAATATTTTAATATGTACAATATTTGAATATTTTCGTTAACATTTCTTCAAAATATATATATATATATATATATATATATGAGGTTGATATTCTTACAAGTTAGTTAATATAGATCTTTAGATAATTTACTTAAATAATATTTTCTTTTATTTCTAATTAATTTACATAAAATTATATTAGGTCATATAGACACATAATTAAACATGCATAACATATTTGTTTTTTATTATTATAGTCTAAATTGTTTTCTATTTAGAGAATATTTTAGTTTTATTTTAAGAGAGACATGTGTCAACTTCTAATTGAGCATCAACATACTTACACATTGCCTTCACAAAATGAATCTCTCAACTAAATTAATTTTAAAGTACACATACTTTTAAAATGTAATAATTATATATAAATTTGAATTACTAAGTTTATTAATGTTGGTTTATAGATCCTTTTTATTATATAACTTATGGTAATTGTCTATATTATTTGTTATGATGAAAGCTATTAAAATATTTGATAAAATCTATTATAAAATGCCAAAGTAAAAATTACTTCTATAGACGTTTGATAGTTTTTAATTTAAAATAAATTTAATCCGGTTTAAAAATTTTAAAACATAATCCTAACAAAATGGGAAATGTAATATGCATGTAAGATTAATTTCCTGTTGTATTGTCAATGTTGGTTCAACACCCATAAAATCACTTCCATGTTAGCAATTTCGCAAATGTTGATTATTAGAATTCCCATTGGGTATGTTAATGCACATTGCAGATTTGTGCATCCAATGGTCAGGAAACAATGTTAATTGGAATGCAGATTAAGTGTATTTAAAATCACGTATTACTTTACTCCATCTCAATTAAACGTAGTTATCTTTTCACCTTGCTATGTAATGTAATGAAGTTTAGGTTGAAAAAGGAAAATAATTTTATTTATTTAGAGTTTAATAAATTAAAAAAAATTGCATATTTTATATGCATTGTATTTTTCTATTGTTAATTGGTAATTAACATCAACTTAGAGTGTAGAACCTTGAAATCAGATTAGAGAGTTCGCTCTACAAGGCTAGAGGCTACGAAACATAAATTAGTTTCACTATATTAGAATAGATTCATTATCACATCTAGATTTTTCCTATGAGCAAGCAATCATATTAATTTAGTTCCACTAAATATAATGAATTCATTATCACATCTAGTTTTTCCCCTAAAAGTTATCTTCATAGGGAAGTTAAGCGAACAATCATATTAAGAACTTGTGCAGTGACATATTCACTTGAGAAAGTGATTTAAGTGAGAAAGTGTTCCATGGGCATTGAGAATAAACATGTAAATGTTAAACTTTTGGATAATGTTTAGCATATTTTTTTTAAGTGACGAAGTGTTCCATGGGTGTTGAGAATAAATATGTGAATTTCAAATTTTTGGATAAAGTTTCGTATAATTTTAAGTGTGATTATGATCTAAAAAATAGGGATTATAGATGATTTGGAAAATAAATGGGTGTTGAGAATAAACATGTAAATTTCAAATTTTTGGATAAAGTTTTGTATATCTTTAAGAGTAATTATGATGTAAAAAAATAGGGATTATAGATGAGTTGGAAAATAAATTATTCATAATATGATTGTGTTGATGTGGATGACATTTACTAGTTGCATCAATTGTGGTCATGATTTGTACACTTAAATGATATTAATGGCATCATATCTAAACATCTAGCTTTAGGATTTATCACATAAACGAATTGATTACCAATGTGTTTTAGATTACAATGTTTAATATATAGATTATTATAGTTGTTTTCTTGGTGTGTCTCTATCCACAATATGTTGATCTTTTTAGTTTTTTTAGGTAGTTATCTCAGACTTTATAGATTTTTAGTGCCATTTTTTAACTAGATTTAATTATTGATTTCCTCAACTATGGATTATTAGTCATGCCATTAATTATATAGACAAATTTCGATATTTTCAATTTAATTTTTCTATTTTGAGATTCATAGTGTTGTGTCCTTGCAATCATTTCCTAAATAGTAGACAAGGAAAAATAATCATCTAGAATATAATTTAAATATTTAAAAGATGGGCTTAAAAAAGAGAGAAAAACTGTGAATAATAGAAATAAAATGTGGTTGAAAATTGAATGTAAGATTGGAACTTGTGAGATGAAAAATAATATTTTAAATGATTAATATTCTATTCTAAAAGGATAAAGTTAGATTTGCAGTGCCAATATGAAGTTTTTAAAAAGTCTAATTCTAAATATGTAGATATCTAGCTACAAAGTAGAAAATTAAAAATTACCAATTTTAAACTTTTGAAAAACTTATTTGGATATGTATAAAGAACGATAATTCAACATTTTAATAAAATTTGAATTAATTAAAATAAAATTCTATATAGGAAAAATAAGGTAACCTCTACCTATAATGTATAAAATATAAAAGAGACTTAATAAATTTATACATGAATGGAAATTATAGTATAAAACATAAAAGAGATTTAATAAATTTATACATGAATGGGGATTATATGTATGGATGGTATTGGTGTAAAATATTTCTATTTTAATATATTAATTAAAACTATATTTTTAAATAGGTGAAATATAAAATAATTAATGGATATTGTAACACCCATTAAAGTTAAACATAAAAAAAATTCTTTTATCTAGGTAAATACATATATCTCAGTTTGCGCCATTACAAGTCGTTGTTCCCCAACATACATTTTACTTTACATAGTTTAATTTGTATATCACTAAACTATTATGAATTTCATACATTAGAACCTTTATTCATTTAATAAAGACTATAGCTATGACACGTATTAAGCAAGGCTGACATGACTGTACACGCAGTTTAATTACTGGGATATTGGCTTCAACTCTCAGATTATCTTGAGCCTATGGTGAGTTAACCTGCAAGGTTTAATTTCCATTATAGCATTTGACCCCACGTATTAATCAACCCTTATATACTCTGATATATTAAACAACACATACATAATCATTGGTACTTGGTCATGATTTGATTTTCTATAATGTTCAATGTAATTTCATTTCAATAGTACATGGTAAGTAGATTTGATCCAGGGACATTGATCCATCCCAGGATTTGAGGTTGGTTAGGTGGAGGACTTCACAGCGTATATATTGTTTCCATTCCATGAACAACATCAATTGAGAGTTTGTTAGGTTTTTCTCTGGCCCAAACCATCAACATGTTTTTCATTTGGCATTGCCTATGCTACGATCTGGCTCTACAACCATTGGTGTTAATGGATGTTGTTGTCATGTTGCATTTAGTTTGTGGTATTCTCATCCATTGTTATTTTTCCTTTGAAATTACTCCATCTCATTCCCTGGTGAGTGTTCATCCATCAATCTTCTTTTTTCCACAGACATTAATGCCTCCTATGCATCTACGAGCAGTTGTTGACTCTATTAAAAAAAAAATCCACTGGCTCGGTTTTCTGCTTCTAGTTCTTCTAGCTGAGGGTTTAGGAAAGAATTTTCCTCCTTTGTTACATGCACAAGATGGAAAACACAAAAGGGAAACTGATGTTGGTTAGGTATTAGTCCATTCACCGTGTGTCCTACGTGTACATTTATGTCTTTGTTATTTTTTGCTTTTTCGAAATGATAACCTTCCTCGATTTTATGGTTTCCAAGTACTCCTAATTCTACCTCACTTTCACACACAATGTTTCTCCCCCAGCAAGGATTTCATCTCAAACTCGTTTCCTCCATGTATTTACTAGCTTCGTATATTTCTCACTCGGTGTGCCTCATAGAGAGTTTTATCACTTAGAAAAAGTGAAACATTATTTGACATGGTCTTAGAGTTCATTTGTCAAAGGTATGGTCATAGAGTTCATTTGTCACAAGTTGGTATAGGAAAATTTTAATTTTTTCATCTTAACCTATTCTAAGGTTCAAACCCACCCCCATTCAAGTCATATCATGTCCCATCAGTCATCATTTGCTGACATATTTCATTTCCAAAGCTTTTGAATTTTAAAAGGTCACTTTAGCTAGTTTTTCTTCTTTTCGTAGTGTTTTACACTGTAAAAAGACAGTTTTTGCTACAAAACTGCCTAATAGTTTCATAGAAAAACTGCTAAGAAAGGAACTAACCACGCTACAAAAAAGGGTTTTTTTGTCTGTCTTGTCAAAACTAGTGGAAGGTGTCAGTCCATGATTATAATTGTTAGGGTGGATGTCATTCGAGTCAGTTAGGGCCATTTCAAAGGTACGAAGGTCATGGTTGAGGTCATTATTATTGTTTTTAAGATACATAAGTCATGATTAAACCATGAGCTATCATCAAAACTTTAAAACATTACCAAATTAAGTCTTTTGTGATTCTCTGCTTCATCTTTGCATGTTATTGAGTTCTAGTGAATTATTTCACCAAGCCAAGCTAGTTGCTGGCATTTTCAAAAGTTGAAGGTGTCACTAATCAAGCGAGTCTAAGAAGGTATTAAATCACCATAGCTGCAAAGAAGAAGACGAACAAAGGTGGCCACTACCTCAGATATGAGCCATTAGACATGAATTTGTTAAATGCAGACCCAACTGCCTTAAAAAATTTCAGAAGAACAAGGTGTTTGCAGTTCTGCCAAAGATTTCAAGGTTTCCATGTGCAGGTTTCTAAGGATTTTTCTATTAGCTTCAATGGGACAACTTCAAAGGTGGGAATGCTAAAAATTATAGTAACACCAGATACCATTGCGGAAGCAATAGGAATCCCTAGAGGAGGAGAGAAATGGTTCAAAGGAATCAAGTTCACCATGCAGGACTATAAAGAATTCATCAAGACAGAGCATAGTGAAATTGATCTCACAAATGCTATCCCAAGGAGCTATATGAAGGAAAACTACTCAAAATTTTTGTTGATAATTTAGAAGTACTTCACCTATGAAGGGAGGTACCACATGGTTTATTCCTACCACCTTAGGCTTCTGATGCATTTTGTGGGTAAGAGGTCTCTTGATTTACCTTTTTATTTATACAGAAGCTTAGCTAACATGTCATACAAGGTTCAAGTTAAAGCAGAAGGAAATGAAACATCTCTTTTTCATCATGGTTTGATCAAGTTGCTAGTGTTAGAGGATTTAAAAATATTAGGCAGAGATTGGTCATCTTTTTTGTTTATAAGTGGTTTTGAAGTAGATGCTATCACTCCTAAAATAACTCCCAAACCTAGAGATGTTTCATCACCTTCAGTAGGAGAACAATTTGAGCCAGTGATCATGGAGACAGAGCCTTTGTAGAAGGTTGATACACCCAAAGCTACACCTACAAAACAAAAGCCAACATAACATGGCAGCAAGAGAGTTACAAGGATCCACATAGTGGCTAAGGGTAACTTAGCAAACATTTTGCATGCCATTGATATTGAAGAAACTTCCATTTTCCAACCTGAAGACATAAATGAGGGAGGAAGGAAGCTCAAGGAACGTAAAACAATTAAGAAGTTAGAGTTTGCAGGTGAAGATGTAGGATTCATGTTTCAAGCTAGAAAACCAATAACAAGACATGCAAGAAAGGTCTTATAAAGCAACAAAGAGGCTTAGAAGGTCACTTAAACTATTTAGCCACCACCAAGAATCATAGACCTCTCCTCCCCTACAAAATAAGAATTGTTCATCAAACAAAGGAAGGGTAAAGAGAAAATCATTGAAAAAACTGAGATTGAAATCCTTAAGGACAAGTTGAAGCTGGCAAATGATGAAATATCAGTCTTGAATAAAGAAGAAAGGAAGAAAAAGGTTCATATGGTGTAGTTTGAAAAAATGAAAGAAATTTGGGAAGAACAAGTCATAAGTGTGTCAAAGACCTTGGAAAATACATAGAAATTGATCAAATGGACTTAGCCATTGAGAGGAGAGGTTAAACATATCGGAAAAATGAACCTGCATTTGCATTCTAAGAATAGGACACTGAAGGACCAAGTCAAAGATCTTCAAGAGCAATTAGAACTGATTCAGGAAGAGCTAGAGAAGAAAGCTTTGAAGATGACTGTGGTTGAGGAGCCTATATCTCAACTAATCATAAATGAGGAAGAAACACCACAGAAGCCTTAAATTGAGTTTGAATGTGTTTTTTAAGGTTTGTGGCATGTTGAAGAGCAATTTTTTATAGTTGGAGGTCACTTTTTGGAGACAATTTTGAAATATGGAAATTATGCACTTTTACACAGTTTCGTAGCATTTCCTAGGGTTAAAGCTAGAAAAATGCTATGAAAAAACCTGTAGCAGCATTTTTGCCTATAAACTCACTTTTTGCAGTTTTCAAGGAGATAGAATGATGGTGGTGATGTGTCATGACTAGGTTGACACTATGGAATGACGAAGGAGCAGAGTTTTTGGGTGCAGAAGCTTCTTTTTCAACACTACCAAAGCTTGCTACGAAACTGTCTTGTTTTCATAGCAAGCTACTTTGGAAGGTTTTGGAGCGCCTTAATGGCAGTTTTGGACAGCTGGACACCTCCAAAATATCAAGGGACCTTAAAATTAAACATTTATGACTCGAAGGAAGTATTGTGGAGACAAATAATCAACTAAAGATCTTGTTGAAGATAAGGACTATGCATTCCTAAAAAATAGGGTTTTGTTCCACATGTATAGGAGAGTTTTTAATGTATAAAGTGGTGATGAACTATGTTATGGCTTTTATGAGCATGTGACACTTATGTTGTAACCATAATTTAATTGTTTCAAAGATAAGGTAGAGTGCTGTAATAAATGGGAGTTTGAGTCCTATTAGGAAATGTCTTCTTTAAGGTGTAGTTGTCATTTTCTTGTTAGAAGTCATGTTTTGTAGTTATGTGATGTGTCATAGGAGAATTCAATTAATCTAGCCACCATGCAGATCATCCTTGTTGTAATAATGTCTATTTAAGGACAAAGCATCAAAATAGTAAAGGGTTGGATATTTTTCTCACCAAACTGCTGCTTTATTTATTTTGACTTATATCAGTAATATAGAAGGACTTTTTTCTTAACAAACCTGAGATTCTCATGGGGTTTTTAATGTCTTATTGATCTACATCTTATATTTTACCACTTGCAGTATCTTTCATTTCTATTACTCATAATTCATAACTCTATGCTCTGACTTCCTTTAGTAATGAAATGACTATGTTTTCCTATGTTTTATGAGTGAATTGCCTTTGTTAAAGACCCCTATCTACCTCGGATTACATGTCAAGAAACCTTACCACTAAAACTACTGATTGTTGACTCCATAAGCCCAATGGTAGCAAGCCTGCATTCTTTTCAACCTATGTACATAAAAAAAAACAAGTTACTTTTCAAATAGAGTTAGCCATCTAGTACTATCATTATCAAATAACATAAACCCCTTGAGAGAGCCCTCTCAGACTGAGGAGGCTAAGCTTCAGTCAAAATTTGGTTTGAAACAGTTACATAGAGTTATCTAATTAGCAGCCAATCGAATACAATTTTGTGATAACATTTTGGTGCATTTTCCGAGAGCCTGGAGATACACTTTTCCCGAAACTCTAAAGCTGAAATCTTGAAAGTAGTAGGAGTTCAGAAGTTGTTTGAGGCTGCAACTACCTTTATGACTCCATTCAAAATTCTCATGTTCAAAGGTGGCTTCAAAAAGGAGATATGCTAGGAGTAATCCTGACCTAGATCTTCCAGAGGCATTGAAGGCAATTCTGTAAAATCAGGTACTCCATTACACACAAAAGCCTTGTCCTCTACATTTTTAAGAAGTCCTGAAGATAAAAATTTTGAGGATAAAATTTAAGAAGTCTTTTTTAGGTCTGAAAATAAAAAAGAATTGAATGAAATTGTCTTAGACCTACAAAGAAGAGGTATTGATACCTCAGCCTTAGTGACATAAAAAGATAAATAAGAGTTTCGGGAAGAAGTTACATCAGATTTATTGTTAGTGAGGGAATATTTGGATAGGTTGAAGGAACTAGACCAATTTGAAATATTGCTAAGAAGTAAATCTGGTTTTCCTTTACCTGACTGGAGTTCAGATGTAACTGGACAACAAATACCAACCAACCCCCTTCCTAATAGTGCCTCTTACTCTACTATTGTTGTCGATAAAAATACCATAGTTCTAGTCATCATGGCAGGAAATGTGCCACCTCCACTTACTGTTGCACTTGCTAGGTATGCCCCACTTGTTCTCCCAGCTGTCCTTAATGCCCTCCCTAGAAAATACTCTACTATAATCAAAACTTGGGGAAGTGGTGAAGATATTATAGTTTAATGACTTTTATAGATAGGGAGGAGGTTGACCATGAGGATGTCAAGATGAGATCATTTTCTTAGAGCTTTACTGGTGAGGTAAGAAAGTGGTTTAAAGCCCTTGCTCCAGGAAGCTTACATAATTGGAATGAATTTGAAGATAGCTTCTTGAGAAAGTGGAGAAATAGAACCAACCCTGTACATGCCCTCACTGAGTACAATAGCTTGAAAAGAGATGTTGATGAAACTGTTCAAAAGTTCTCTAAGATATTTCATAAATTTTATCACTCCATCCCTGCCCATCTTAAGCCTCCTCGAGGAGCGGCTCAACTGAGATATGTTGATGCCTTTGATTATGACATTTCTATCTTGCTAAGAGAAAGAGAATCCCCTTTACTAGATGAAATGAAAAATGATGTTGTGAAGGTGGAGGTTAATATGATAACAGCTAAAAAGTCCAAGATGGGAAAGACAAAATTGAAAGAATAAGATAATCCTTCCACCTCAGATGACAAATTTGACTCCATGATGAAGACAATGGAAAAATTGTTGGATAGGCTTGCCCTGGGAAACACTTATGCTCCTCCTACACAACATGAACCTCAGTTTAAAAATCCACAGATTAGAATACCTCAAAACCAGCATAGACCAAGGGAAAATAGAAATGAACCTGACCCTCAAGTAAGGCCTCCTTTTCAACAAAATTTAGTTGATGAAGAAGATCAACCTGAAATACAAGAATACTTTATTCATTACTTGGATGAAAACATGTCAGGGATGTTTTTTACTAAGGAAGAACATGATGAGTCTGATCATGATGTTAACAAGAGTTAGGAACCATTTGATTACCTTAAAGGATATCAACATGCAATCTTTTAGATGCAGAATCAATACAACCTTAGAAACATAAATGTTCCAATTACTACAAACAAAACACAGCCCAAGAAAGAGTCTCCTAAATCTATTGAGGTTAGAAAAGATCCACCACCTCCTCCTCTTGTCAAATAGACTGAAAAAACTGCCTTTGTTTTTAGTTTGTAGAATGAGATCTCCAAGATCAAGATCTCAATCCCTTTTGGAGAAATTCTTAAGGTGAATGAATATAGAAGTAAGATTGTAAAAATGTTGAATTCCCAACCAGGAGCTGCTCAAATCTTTAATGTTCAAGAGGACCATCCTACTGTGTATTTGGGACCAATATTGGAAGATGAGCAGAATGAAGAGGTACCTCCTTTCTATTTATCCTTAGCATTCATGACATGACATTACATAATGCGATGTTGGATTCATGGACCTCTCATAACCTCATGCCTAAAGTGATCATGGAAAGGATGAGATTAGAAATCACTAGGCCATATATGGATTTGTTTTCCTTTGATTCAAAAAGAGTTCAGTGCATTAGTTTAATAAAAGATGTTGTTGTTGGCCTCACACAAGTCCCTGCCAAGACAACGGTAATGGAAATTGTGGTAGCAGAAATTCCACCCAAGTTTGGCATGCTATTATCAAGGTCATGGGTAGCAAGGATCAAAGGCACCATGCAGATGGACCTAGCTTATGCCACCATTCTTGTTTTCGGTGAGCAAAGAAGACTATACAGAGCAACAAGGATGGCTTATATGGTAAGTAGTAAGGACAAACCTCAAAATTTCCCAATCTATGCTGTTGATACTGAATTAGGATCTGATATAATTTTTAATGAATTAACTGATGAAGCAGAAGATGAGAAGAAAGTAGAAATTCAGGAAGCAAAAAATCAGCAGGCACAAAATTAGCAAATCAGTGAAGAGAAGGCAGAATATTGGTGGTTTGCACACTTTGATCGATCAGTAGGAAGAGAGGGGGCTGGAGCAAGAATTTGGATCACAACTCTAGAGGATGAAATTAAGTTCTTTTCTTTCAAACTGAACTTTGATTGCACGAATAACATGGCTAAGTATGAATCTCTAGTTTTGGGTTTAGAAATTCTGAACAGATTGGGTGCCCAAAAGATTTCTATTTGTGGAGATTTTGAATTAGTTATTAAAAAATTTGAGGGTGTATATCAAACCAAGGATGTGAGAATTAGAGCATACAAAATTTTTATCATGGAGATGTTAGATAATTTTCAAGAATATTCATTTATTGTGAAGACTAGGGATCAAAACTCAGTACTTGACTCCCTAGTTGTCTCTACAAGTCTGTTTGTTATCCCTGCACATTCCACTGAAAGATATGAGGTTGAAGTTTTCCATAGGCCTGCTATCCCTGACAACATCATCCATTGGAATTTTTTTGACAATGACCAACAAATTAAAAACTTCATAGAGCTAAAAAAGGAGTTTGAAAGCACACAAGTAGACCAACAAAACATGCTTGTTGAAATCAAAAGTAGTTTTGAAGTGTTGCAGCTGAAGAATAACTATATATCTAAAGGTCTCATCCCACTTGAAATTTTTTTTGACCAAAATGATGTGTTCAAATGTCCTAGGATACAAGTTGATGATGAAGAGGTAGAGAGTTGTAACCTTGGTACAGTAGCAATGCCATAAATGATTAAGCTTTCAAAGTTTCTTTCAGTTTACATGAAGCATAAATATATTGAGATGATGAAAAGGTTCATAGATGTTTTTTCATGGAGTTATGTTGATTTGAAGAAGTATGATCCTACTATTATTAAGTATAACATTCCTATAAAAGAAAATGAAAAGCCTTTCAAGTAGAAGTTGAAGAGGATTAATCCACTTCTCATGCCTCTGATTGAGAAGGAAATCAAGAAACTCTTTGATGCCAAAATTATTGTTCCAATCAGATTCTCAAAATGGCTTGCAAACTTGGTTCCAATCATAAAAAAGAGTGGAGAAATCAGAATTTGCATTGACTTCAGAAACTTGAACAAAGCTTCGCTGAAGGTCAACTACCCTCTCCCAAAGATGGATGAAATTATGCAAAATATTGTTGGTTTCCAAAGGATTTCTATGCTGGATGATTTTTCAGGATACAATCAGATACTAGTGTACCCAGAAGATCAGGAGAAAATTTCCTTTACCACACCATGGGGTACATTCATGTATGCCAAGATGCCCTTTGGTCTGATGAATGCAGGAGCGACCTTTCAAAGAGCAATGGACACTGCCTTTGTTGAGGAGAAGGATAAGGTTGTGGTTGTATAGTTCGATGACATAACAGTTTTCTCAAGGAGAGAAGAACACCATTTGAAGCATCTATAGAAAGTTCTGCTGAAGTGTAGAAGGTTTGGAATTTCTCTCAATCCCACTAAAAGCATTTTTTCTCCGAATTCAGGGAAGTTACTTGGGCATATTATATCTAAATATGGGATTAGGATTGATCCAAACAAGGTTAATGCCATTCATAAAGTAGATATTCCTAGAAGCAGGAAGGAAATTCAATCTTTCCTTGGAAGAATAAATTGTGTGAGAGGTTTATTCCTAATTTTGCTAAGATTGTTAAAGACATAACCAAGAAGCTGAAGAAAGGAGTTGACATAAAATGGATAGTGGGGAGAAAATCACTCATTTGAGGAGATCAAGAAGGCACTCACTCAAGCACCAGTGTTTATTAGGCTAGATTTTTCAAAGGAATTTCCAGTTTTTACATTTGCATCAGAAATTTCAATTGTTCGAGTTTTGCTACAGAAATGAAAACAAGGTACTCAGCAACCTATTTCATTTTTTAGCAGGACCTTAGCTGATTCAGAACTGAAGTACAACATCAAGCTTATGATTTGATCAAAGCCATAAAATATTTCAAATTTATTCTACATTCTCATGCCACAGCAATTGTTCCTAATGTTGTTGTGAAGGACACCTTGACTCAAGATAATCCAGATGGTAAGAGAGGGAAGTGGATTGCTAACTTGCTGGAATATGATATAGAAATCAAACCTACAAAATTTGTGAAGGGTCAAAGGCTAGAAAAGCTGATGGCACAGTCCAATTTTGACTGTCTTGATATGAATTTAATTGCAGAAGTTTCAGTGATATCATATGAAGATGAAGAGTTGATTCCCATTGAAAAAAAGTACATCCTATCTGACTTGTACAAACATTGTTTTTGTCTTACATCATCATAGGGCTCCTGCTGAATTGTAAAGTCTAAGGCAAGGTTTGTGAAGTTGAAATCCTTGAGGTACTGCATCATAGATAAAAATCTATATTGGAAAGATACTTGTGGTATTATTTTGAATTGTTTGCTAGAAGAGGAGGCAGAAAAAGTGATTGAGGAGTTTCACAAAGGAGATTGTGGAGGTCATCATTATCGGAAGGCCATATAAAATAAGATTCTTAGAGTAGGGTACTACTGGCCTACTATGTCCAAAGATGTTTACAAAAAGATAGTTGCTTGCCATGAATGCCAGACTTTTTATGGTAAGAAAAAGCTTGTTCCTTTACCCTTGATACCTATCTATGTTGAGGCGCCATTCCAATAGTGGGTGATAGATTTTATTGGTGAGGTTCATCCATCATCTTCAGGTCAGCATCACTAGATCCTGACAACAACTGATTATTTCACTAAGTGGATTGAGGCAATCCCAACTAGGCAAGCAAATGATTTAGTTATCATTCCATTTTTGGAGAATAACATATTGTCTAGATTTGGTTGTCCTATGAAGATCATCACTGACAATGCATAGGCATTCAAATCCAAGAGGTTGATCAGTTTTTTTCATCAATATCATATTACACTTGGACATTCTACTCCATAATATCGACAAGGTAATGGTCTTGTTGAATCTTCTAACAAGAGTATTGTGAGGATTATCAAGAAGGTGTTGTCAAAGTATGCTCTGTGGGCTGATAGAGTGTGCAAAAAAGGTCAATTTACACTTCACCTTATGAGTTGGTATATGGAGCTGAACCCATATTTTGTACATCCTTGGGAGTGCCTATCATGAAGCTGCTGCAAGGATTAGAGGAGGAGACAAATGCAATTCAAAGGAGAATAAATCAGTTGATAGCCCTGTAGGAAAAAAGTGAGGAAGTCTATAACAAAAATCAACAATCTCAAAACAAAATGAAGAAGACATTTGACAGGAAGGTCAAAGAGGAAAACTTTCAGATTCAAGATGTGGTATTGAAGTGGGAGGCCAATATTGAAGAAAAGGGAAACATGGTAAGTTTGAGAATATTTGGAAGGGTCCATTCATAGTGGCTGCATTCCATGGAAACAACACTTACATACTGTAGGAGATGGATGGACAACCTTTTGCTGGAGGGCTTATCAATGGCAAGTTTTTGAAGCACTATTCCTCTTAAGTTCTACTTATCTTTCATTCTAGTTTACACATTCCATTTTGTTATGTTTTTTCTGCTAATAAAGACAAGTTGATCATCAAGCTTGAGCCTGAGGTGAAGGCCATTATAGTTTGAAGGAAAGCTTGGCAAATTTCATAGTTTTTCATTTCCAAGAAGATGGATAGCATTGGAGCTACATGTTCTTTCGTGTACCACAGGGGCACACCATCCCAAGTGGAGCCACTATTATCACTCAGAAAAAGTCAAACATTAGTCAATTTTTCTTCTTTTTGTAGCATTTTACACTGTAAAAAGACATTTTTTGCTACAAAAATGCCTAATAATTTCGTAGCAAAACTTCCAGGAAATGAACTAACCATGCTACGAAAAAGGGTTTTTCTGCCTGTCTTGTCAAAAGGGTTTTTCTGCCTGTCTTGTCAAAACTAGTGCAACTTTTCAGTCCATGATTAGAAGTGTTAGGGTGGATTTCATTCGAATCAGTTAGGGTCATTTCAAAGGTATGAAGGCCATGGTTGAGCTCATTATTACTTTTTTTAACATGCATGAGTCATGATTAAGACATGAGTTTCCATCAAAACTTTAAAAAATTACCCAATTGAGTATTTTTTCATTCTCTACTTCATATTTGCATGCTAATGAGTTTTGGAGACCTGTTTCACCAAGCTATGTTGGTTGCTGGCATTTTCAAAAGTTTAAGGTGTCACTAATCAAGTGAGGCTGAGAAGGTATAAAATCACCATGGATGCAAATAAGAAGACCAAAAAAGGTGGCCACTTCCTTAGATATGAGCCATTAGAAATGAATTTTTTAAATGAAGACCCAACTGCCTTAGAAGTTTTCAGAAGAACAGGGTGTTTGCAGTGTTGCCAAATATTGCAAGGGTGTCATGTGCAGGTTTCTAAGGAGTTTTCTATCTTCTTCAATGGGACAGATTCAAAGGTAGGAATGTTAAACATTACAGTAACACTAGAGACAATTGCAACAACAACAGGAATCTCTACAAGAGAGCAATGGTTCAAAGGCATCAATTTCACCATGCAGGACTGTAAGGAATTCATCAAGACAAAGCATAGTGAAATTTATCTCACAAATGCTATCCCAAGGAGCTATATGAAAGAAAAATACTCAAAACTATTGCTGATCATTTATAATTACTTCACCTTTGAAGGGAGATACCACATGGTTTATTCCTACCGCCTTAGGCTTCTGCTGCATTTTTTGGGTAAGAGGTCTCTTGATTTACCTTTTTATTTATACATAAGCTTAGCTGAAATGTCAGACAAGGTTCAAGTTAAACCAGAAGGAAATGAAACCTCTTTTTTTCATTATGTTTTGACCAAGTTTCTAGTGTTAGAGGAGTTAAAAATATTAGCCAAAGATTGGTCATCTTTTCTGTTCGTAAGTGGTTTTGAAGTAGATGTTATCACTCCTAAAAGAACTCCCAAACCTAGATATGTTTCATCACCTTCAGTATCAGAGAATTTTGAGCCAGTGATCATGGAGACAGAGCCTTTGAAGATGTTTGATACACCCAAAGCTACACTTGCAAAACAAAAGCCAACAGTGAGCAAACATGGCAGCAAGAGAGTTATAAGGAGTCAAACATTGGCTAAGGGTAACTTAGAGGACATTTTGCATGCCATTGATATTGAAGAAACTCCCATTGTCTAAGCTGAAGACATAAATGAGGGAGGAAGAAAGCTCAAGAAAGGTAAAACAACTAAGAATTTAGAGTTTGCAGGTGAAGATGCAGGATTCATGTTTCAAGCTAGAAAACCAATGAAAAGACATGAAATAAACTTAGAATGTGCCAAAGAGGCTCAAAAGTTCATTGAAACTGTTCATCCACCACCAAGCATCATAGATTTATCCTCACCTACAAAAGAAGAATTGATCATCAAGAAAAAGGAAGGGTAAAGAGAAAATCATTGAAAAAACAGAGATTGAAATCCTTAAGGAGTTGTTGAAGTTGGAAAATGATGAAATATTAGTCTTGAAGAAAGAAGTAAGGAAGCACAAGGTTTGGAAGGTCTAGTTTGAAAAAATGAAAGAAATTTGGGAAGAACAGGTCATAAGTGTGTCAAAGACCTTGGAAAATAGAGAGAAATTGATCAAATGGACTCAGCCATTGAGACGAGAGGTTAAACATATCATAAAAATGAACTTGCATTTGAAATCTAGGAATAGGACACTGAAGGACCAAGTCAAATATCTTCAAGAGAAATTGGAACTGATTCATGAAGAGTTGGAGAAGAAAGGTTTGAAGATGAATGTGGTTGATAAGCCTATATCTCAACTGATCATAAATGAGGAAGAAAAACAACAGAAGGCTTAAGTTGAGTTTGAATGTGTTTTAGAAGGTTCATGGCATGTTGAAGATCAAGTTTTTACAACTAGAGGTCACTTTTTGGAGAGAGTTTTGAAATCTGGAAATTCTACACTTTTACACAATTTTGTAGTGTTTCCTAAGCTTAAAGCCAGGAAAGCGCTACGAAAAAACCTGTAGCAGCCTTTGTGCCTCTAAACTCACCTTTTTCAGTTTTTAAGGAGGGATATTGATGGTGGTGATGTTTCATGACTAGGTTGACACCATGAAACAACAAAAGAGTAGAGTTTTTGGGTGCAAAAGCTTCTTTTTCAATGCTACCAAAGCTTGCTATGAAACTTTCATGTTTTCGTTGTGAGCTACTTTTGATGGTTTTGGAGCATATTAATGGAAGGTTTGGATAGCTAGACTCCTCCAACATGTTAAGGGACCTTAACATCAAACATTTATGACTTGAAGGAAGTGCTGTGGAGACAGGTCATTGGCCAAAGATCTTTTTGAAGATAAGGATTATGCATTCCTGAAAAATAGGGTTTTATTCCACATGTCTAGGAAAGTTTTTAATATATAAAGTGGTGATGAACTATGTTATGGCTTTTTCTAGCATGTGACACTTATGTTGTAACCATCATTTAAATTTTTCGAAGATAAGGTGGAGTGATGTAATAAATATCAGTTTGAGTACTATTAGGAAATGTCTTCTTTAAGGTGTAGCTGCCAGTTTCTTGTTAGAAGTCATGTTTTGTAGTTATGTGATGTGTCATAGGAGAATTAGATGAATCTAGCCTCCACGAAGATCATTCTTGTTGTAAGAATTTCTATTTAAAGGCAAAGCATTGAAGTAGTGAAGGGTTGGAGTTTTTTTCACCAAACTACTACTTTATGTATTTTGACTGATATCAGTAATACAGAGGGACTTTATTCTTGAAAAACCTGATATTATTATGGTCTTTTTAATTTCTTATTGATCTACATATTATATTTTACCACTTGCAGTAGATTTCATTTCTATTACACAGAATTCATAACTCTATGCTTTGACTTCCTTTAGTAATGAACTGACCATGCTTTCCAATGTTTTATGAGTGAATTGATTTTGTTAAAGACCCTTATCTGCCTTAGCTTACATGCCAAGAAACCTTGACACTGAAACTACTGATTGTTGACTCCATAAGCCCAATGGTAGAAACCATGCATTATTTTCAACCTACATATATAAAAAAACAAGTTACTTTTCAAATAGAGTTAGCCATATAGTACTATCATTATCAAATATCATAAACCCCTTGAGAGAGCCCTCTCAAGCTAAAGAGGCTAAGCCTCAGTCAAAATATAGCTTGAAACAATTACATAGAGTTGTTTGATCAACAACCAATCAAGTACAATTTTGTGATAACATACAGTACCCTCTGCTTATTTTTGAAAGGTTTAATAGAAATTTTGTTTGAGGTCTAGTTGCTATGAGGATAGTTCAGATTGAAGGATTTAAACCCAGGGGTTTGGCACATTCCTAAGTTCATCCTCCTTTCCTGAAAGGAATCATTACCTGACTCATTCTTCTAGTTCGAAATTATGGGTTTCTGAGAAGTTAAGAAATTCATTTTCTTTTTCATAAACCCTAACAGGGTTATTTTTAATGTATAATTTATATAGTGGAACCTTGTATTGCGGAATGGAATGTATTTTTGTTTAAATTATATTTTATGGATAGACTCTTTATGTATTCTTACTACCATGGTTACATATGTATAATTTATTTTCTTTCTGGATGTATGATAATGCTCGACCTTAGTTATTTCAAATTCTAGTTCATTTGTAGTAAGGATTTTCTTCCTCACGAAGTTATAAATATATTTTTTATGGAACAAATTTTTTTGCAAATGGTATATTTATGGTTTTGGAATGTAATCCTCCAAGAATTGGTGGTTATGGTATCTCTTTCACATGATTTAACTCTTAAACCTTTTTGGTTATTTCATATGTGTATAATAGTATAGTTATGTTTGTTTAATCTATGAAGAGACAACTTCTTCTTCATATCTCAGCTTTAGAAATACAAAGGATAGTAAATATAATTTACTTGGTTGCTTCATACCTAAGGTCTATATAACCCTATCCTAATGGTGGTATAGGTATTCCTTCTAGACTATTTGACTCAGAGGTCTCATCTAGGTCGAATCAACCGAGAATAGGCCTGTGCCACTACTCTCAACTCGATAAGGCCACAACCTTCAGATTCTTTGCTAATATTTTCTTTTTAACTAAAAATTTCACTTAATAGGTCTATTGAGGTACAGGTCTCCTACTTCCCAGTCTTATGATGAACTAACCATGCCAACATATTTTCTCAAACCCCTTAATGAATTTCTTCCCTCCTGTAGGTAATTTGTTACTATCCGGCGTTGTTAATTTAAGGATAAAAAGAAAGGGTTTAACTCCTATATGGCCTATTCATTGCTGCCGAATTTCCACCATAGTAGTCAAGATTCTAAACCTTATCACATGCAAATATAACACATGCAATTCACCAACCTGTGTAACATGTTTTATATTTTAAAAGAAAAAAACCATAACCATATATAGTTTAAGTACTAGAAGTTCATATGTTTACTCAACCATTACTACAATTTTTCTTGTGTTTCTATAATAAATAAATAGAAACAATGATATTTTACGCACTAGCAACATTTATATTCACTTATTCAACACTATAAATTTTCCACCATTTCTAAATTAATAAACAAGAGCAGGTATTTGTTAAGTACTGGTAGCATTTATGTCTACTTATCTAGCACTGTAAATTCTCTTGCAATCCTACAATAAAAAAATAGGATATGTAGGTTACTTGGGGTTTTTAAGATAATATTTATCTAGTAAATATTGAGTATAAAATCTCAACATAAGGGTCCTCCACCCTAGCAATGAGATCAAAGATTACGTTTGATGCTCCCCCTGAGCCCATACTACCAGACAACGGTTGAAATATTCTGAACCCAGACTTATTCTCTTACAAACCTCAGAACATGTTCCTAGTTCAATCCAACATGATTTTAAAAAGAAAAGGTTCCACTAGTTTTTTATTCCTAGCTCTGGAATCCTCTGCAATCTCCCATTCCTTATCTAATTTAATGTTCTCTTCTTATTCTTATTCTTCTTAGGGTGGAACCCCTCTTCTCCCACCTGAGATCACCTTTATCTATGGGGAGAAAGATCAAGAAGCACAACTGATTAACTGTCTGGAAGTTGGTAACTACTACTATCCCTCTCCTCTTAAGCTTTCCTCTCTTACTTTCCATTTAAAATTAATATAGTTTTTATTTAAACAATGAAATACCACTTACTAAAAATTTCACATCGATTACTGTTCACATCATAAATTAATTTATTGAAATGAAATATAAGTTACTAACTCATTTCATAGTTAATGAGTCTTAATCAATTCTGAAAATATTGGATTTACGAGGGTTTACATCTTCCCTCCCTTAAGTGAACACCATCCCTGGTGTTCCTTACTCTTTCTGAAACATCTATGGATAAGCCTCCCTAATAAATTCCTCATCCTCCCAAGTGGGCTCATCAGGTCCAAAGTGATTCCATTGCACTTTAACTTGGGCGATGGCTTGTTTCCGCAACAAGATTTCTCTTTGATTGAGGAAGAATTGAGGCTCTACTAGGAACTCGCCATCCAGTTTAAAATGTAATCATAATTCAACATAAAATAATTAGTTACACTCCCCTTCTAAATATGTCAGTAATATAATGCAATAAATTTACTTGCACATTTTCCCATTGAATCACATGCCTAGGATCGTGTACGTATCACTTTAACAGTGATACATGAAATAAGTTATGGACCTTTATGTGGTTGAGTAAAGCTAACCGATAAGATACACATCCAATTCGTTCCAAAATCTGAAAGGGACCACAGTAACAAAGAGTATGTTTTGCACAAGTAGTCCATCTTAATTTTCTTCTCCTAGGCTTGATCCGAACATACACATAATCTCCCACCTTAAATTCCCGATAAGTTCTTTTTTATATGCATAAACTTTCTGCCGATTCTAGGAATCTTTAGAGTTTGTCGAATTTTCCTTAATTCCCCCTCCATATCCTCGAGCATCTCAGGCCTTAACATAAATTTGTTCTCATTTTTGTTCCAATTTATAGGAGTGCGACATGTTGTTCCATATATTACCTCAAACAGGATAATATTCAGTTATTCAGGATACCCATTGTTATAGGAAAAATACACCAAATGTAGGTACCCTTCCCATTTACCAAGTTGTTGCATGACATACATCCGCAACACGTCCTCTAAAACTTGATTAACTCGTTCAGTTTTCTTGTTCGTTTGCAGATGGTACGCAATACTAAACTAGATATGCATTGCCAATCCTATAAACAAGGCCTTCCAGAATGAAGATGTGAACATCATGTCACGATCTGAAATTACCAACTTTGGAATTCCACGCAGTTTGAATATCTCCTTCATAAAATTTTCAATGATACGTACTTCTTTGTAATTGGATTGCACTGAGATAAAATGGGTTGATTTACTAAGCTTATCCACTACAACCATGATTAAGTCATTATGCATTTGTTTCCTAGGTAGTCCTATGATGAAATCGAGGGTTATAACCTCCCATTTACATTTAGGCACAGTTATAGGTTGCATAAGGCCTACAGAATGTTGATGTTCAGCTGTAACCTGCTAACATTCTATATATCTAATTATATATTCTCCAATGTCCTTACGCATTCTAGATAAATATTTTTTTTCTTAATTGCTGACAACATCTTCTGGTACCTGAGGTGTGTTGTGTAGGGTCTTAGCTGAAACTCATCCAAGAGTGCT
The DNA here is from genome assembly GCA_034641835.2 of Pinus albicaulis. Taxonomy (NCBI): domain Eukaryota; kingdom Viridiplantae; phylum Streptophyta; class Pinopsida; order Pinales; family Pinaceae; genus Pinus; species Pinus albicaulis. The sequence goes on from CM076581.1 coordinate 916,608,534, forward strand.
TGTTTAACAGAGTTCTAGTTCAGAATATAAATACTTCCTCTGAAGGTTAGTAACTACTCTTCGTTAATCTGAAATTCATAATGTTTTCCTTGTTTTCCATCCTGTTGTGTTTGCTGGTCAAAAAATTGATATTCTGGGTCCTTATTTGCACCCTCATGGTAATGAAATTCATATAAATAATGTATATTCCTACTTAGTGTGTCCGCAATGTGATTCTCCTTACCTTTTATGTGTTGAATTTCAAATTCAAATTCACTTAGAAACACATTCCACCTTGCTTGTTGTGCATTCAACGTAGGCTGCTTGAAATAACTAGTTAAGCTAATGTGATCCAATTTTAGCACATTTTTTCCCCCAATAAATAATGTTTAGACTTTTAACGCATGTATTACAGCCACTAATTCCAAATCATAAGCGGATTATTTCTTCTCATGATATTTTATTTCCACGACTTATATGAAATCACTCTTCCTTCTTGAGTTAACATTGCTCTTACACCTTCTTACACGCATCAGTATAGACCATAAAATCCTTATTTGGATCTACAATTTTTAATACCGAAGTCGTTGTTAATAGGTGCTTCAACTGCTGAAAACTGTGATGGAAGTTATTGGTCCAAAGGAAACTCCTTCCCTTATTTTTTAGAGAGGTAATAAGATATGATATATGTGAAAATACTTCAATAAACTACTAGTAATACCCGGCCAACACCATAAATAACCTTATGTCTCCCACATTTTTAGTCACCAACCACTCCATGATGGTCCAAATTTTTGTTAGGTCAACTGTTATTCCCTCAGTGGATATAACATGACCCAAATATTGGATTTGGTCCTTAAAGAATTCCCACTTACTGAATTTGGCGTATAACAGTTGTTTTCGTAATACCAGTATTACAATGCGTAAATGTTCCTTATGATACCCATGGTCCTAGAATAGATTAAAATTCCATCCATAAAGATTAGTATGAATTTATCGAGGTAAGGATGGAAGACACCATGCATTAAGCTCATAAACATGGTGGTTTCATTTGTTAATCTGAACGAAAGAACCGTGAATTCATAGTGTCCATAATGTATTTAGAATGTTTTCTTGCAGATATCCACATCCTTGACCTGAATCTGATGATACCCCAATCTTAGATCGATCTTAGAAAACACGTTTTCTCCTTTCAATTCATCAAAGAGATCATCTATCAGGGGTAGAGGGTATCTATTCTTAACTATTAAATTGTCGAGCAGCTAGTAGTCTATGCACATTCAAAACATTCCATCCTTCTTCTTCACAAATAGTATTGGTGCTCCCCAAGGGGAAACACTATGTGAGATATATCCTTTTCCCATTAATTCTTGGAGCTGCATTTTAAGTTTTGTTAGCTCTATTATGCTCATCTGATAAGTATCTCTAGATACCGTTGTTTCCCTAGGGATTAAATCAATAGTAAAATCAATGTCCCATTTAGGAGGTAATTTGGGTATGTTTTCAGGAAAAAATATCCACAAATTCTGGTACAATTGGTATATTTTCCACCGCAACAAAATTTTCCTTTGTGTTGCTAAATCCCACATGTACATCATATATCACACATTTGTTCCTGAGACATTTTCCCAACTTTGTAGTGGATATGTGGCATAGCTTTACTAGTCTTTTAATCCCCTACAGTGTATGTATTGTCTCGTTATCTCCTAAATAACTAATGGCTTTGGTTTTACAATCCACTATCGACCAGTGGCTTTCTAACCAATCCATGCCCAACAATAGATCATACGATCCCAAGGGTAAAAAATTTAACTCAACACTTATTTGTGCTTCTCCTACCTCAATCAAACATGTTGGTACATGAATAGTTACCCGTATTTTTTCCCCGGTTTGTAGTTGTACTAACCATGGACTTTAAAATTTCTATATTTCTAAATCACACTTCTCTACTACCTTAGGATTAACATAACTCAAACTAGCTCTTGGATCTACCTTAGGTTTCTTGAGTATCTTACCTTCCCATTCCACCATTGAGGGTTGAAAGTCTGCTTGTCAATCATATAGAGATGCATTATCCAAGGCATGATTATAGCTACTTTCCCCATGGTAGATGCTTATTTCACATTGGTTACTTACTCCAATTTGTAATGAGGACAGTTTTTGTAATAGTGCGCCTCTCCATAGCCACAACATTGCAAAGGCAGTTTTTTCACTTGAATACCCTCATATCTACTAGAGGACTCATTTTTCTTTGTATCTGCCTTCCTCTTTGTTTTTTATTTTACTTATACCCATGGACTTATTCATAGTAGATTTGGATGAATTCCTAAAATTACTAGGTTTTGTTGTCTGGAGGTTGGGTAGCTTTTCTACCCTTTATTTGGAGGCCAGTTTCTACTATTTTCCTTTTGCTTAGACTGTAGGTAACACATACAAGCCTTCTGTAATATCTTATCCATCATTTCCAGGCTATCCAATTCAATTCGCTCCTTCATGTGTGCTGGAAATCCACTAAGAAATTTTTGTACCTTTTCTTTATCCTCTTGGAGATAAGGTACATACCTCAGCAGGGATGTAAATTTTACAATATACTCGTGCATCGTCAGCTTTCCTAAGCGCAGGTCATGTAACTCCTTGGAATTCTCATCATAAGATCGCTTCATTAAGTATTTTATTTTGAGGTTCTTTTGGAATTCTTCCCAAGTGATGTTTTGTTCCTCGATTACATGAATCGCTTTCACGTCCTCCCACAACATGGTGGATTTTCCCTGTAGCTGATAGATATATAATCTAGCTCACATGTTACTATTATACTCATTCACTTCAAAGTAATTTTTCATTTCAATCACCCAAGCTTCAACTTTTTCCTCCACCTCTCCATCAAAGAATGGAGGTTTAATTTTTCAAAATTCCCCTTGCAATTACAGTTTTTGTTTCTTGGCCCTTTCCAAACTAGTTGTTGTATCTGATTCCTCCTCATCATAAAACCTCATGCTCTACTACATATGGTTGTCTTCTGAATTGTCTTTAGTAAATCGTTGTTGCACCCTTGTCTCTTGAGTCTCACGTTCAGGACTTGGCTGAGTTGTTCTATGATTGTGTCTATCTGACATGACTTGATATTTTCTTGTTCTTGCATCAATTTCTCATTATAAGTCCTCATATGCTCCATTTATGTTTGCATGTGTTGCATATTTTCCAACAATATTTTATTTTATTGTTGCTTTTTTTTCTAGTAATTTATTTGTTTGGTGTTGTTGGTTAATTCCCAACAACACCCACATTTCTAGGTTCATTTTCGGTCTTGCTGTTGACTGGTTTTCCCCAGTGGATCTATTTTCCATATGGCTTGCAGATCCCTTTGTGATTGTAACAGTTATTCCGTTTGATACTTCTGAAACAATCAACACACACGTAGTGCCTACTCTGGTCTCAGTTTTGTGACCTGGAGCTCTAATACCACATGTAACACCTACTAAAGTTAAACCTAAAAAAAATTATTTTATCTAGGTAAATACATATATCTCAACTAGCACCATTACAAGAAATTATTCCCCAATATACTTCTTACTTCACATAGTTTAATTTGTATATCACTAAACTATTATGAATTTCATACATTAGCACCTTGCTTTATTTAATAAATACTATATCTATGACACATATTAGGCAAGGCTAACATAATTGTACACACGGTTTAATTACTGGGAAAATGATTTTAAGTCTTGGATTATCTTGAACCTATGGGGAATTAAACCACAAGGTTTACTTTCCATTATAGCATTTGAACCTATGTATTAATCAAACCTTATATACTCTAATTATTGAACAACATAGACATAATCATTAGTACTTGGTCATGATTTGATCTGCTATAATGTTAAATGTAATTTCATTTCAATAGTACATGGTAAGTAGATATGATCTAGGGCCATTGATCCCTCTTATGATTCGAGGTTGGGCAGGTGAGGACTTCACACTGTAGATATTGTTTCCATCCAATGAAAAACATCAACTGAGGGTTCGTTAGGTTTTTCTCTGGCCCAAAACCTTGGTGTGTTTTTCATTTGGTGTTTCCTGCGCTGCACTCCAACTTTGCAACTATTGTTGTTAATGGAGCCTATTGTCATGTTTCACTCATTTTTTGGTCTTCTCATCTAATGTGCTCGGTCCTTGGAAATTTGTCCATCTGGTTCCCCGGTGAGTGTTCATCCATTGGTCTTATTTTTTCCACAAGCATTAATGCTTCCTCTCCATCTGCGGGCATTTTTTGACTCCGGTAAAAACTTGTTCTACTAGCTCATTTTTCTACCTCTAGTTCCTCCAGCTGAGGGTTTAGGAAATAAGCTTCCTCATTGGTTTCATGCGCAGGAGGGAAGCCACAACAGGGAAATTATTTTTCCTCAAGTATTACTCTATTCCCCTATGCATCTCCCTATACATTTCTATCTCTATTGTTTTGGGATTTTTCGGAATGCTAACCTTCCTCCATTTTACGGTCGTTAGTTACTTATAATGCTACCGAAATTTCACACACAAGGTTTCTCTACCAGACAGGGTTTAATATCAAACTTGTTTCTACCAGGTATTTACTCGCTTGGTGTATTACTCGTTGGGTGTGGTCCACATACAATTCCATCTGCTTATTTGTGAAAGGGTTAATAAATTTTTTGTTTAGGGTATGAGTTGTTGTGAGGAAAGTTCGGATCGAAGGGTTTAAACCCAGGGGTTTGGCACATTCCTAAGTGCATCCTCCTTGCCCAAAAGGACCCATTACCTGACTCATTCTTCTAGTTTGAAATTTTTGGTTTCTGAGAAGTTCAGAAATGCATATTTGTTTTTGTTCGTAAACCCTAACAGAGTTATTCTTAATGTATAATTTATATAGTGGAACCCTATATCAGTGAAATAGACTATAGTTTTTCTTAACTTATATTTTATGGCTAGAATATTCATGCATGCTTACGATTGTGGTTTCATTTATATAAGTTATGCTCTTGCTGAATGCACGATAATGCTCAGCCCCGGTTATTTCAACTTCTAGTTCGTTTGTTGTATGGATTTTCTTCCTCGCGAAGTTATAAATATATTTTTTAAGGAACAAACCTTTTTTCAAATGGTATATTTATGGTTTGGTATTTTAATCCCCTAGGAAATAATTTTTCTAGTCTCTCTTTCACATTTTTTAATTCTTGAACCTTTCCATTTATTGCATTTGTGTATAACATTACAGTTATGTTTGTTCAATCTATGGAGAGACAAATTATTTTTTGTATCTCAACCTTAAAAATACTGAGGATAGTAAATATCATTAAATTGGTTGCTTCATACCTAGTTTATATACAAGCCTATCCTAATGGAAGTATAGGTCTCCCTTCTGGACTATTTGAGATCGAATCAACCAAGAGCAGGCACGTGCCACTACTCCCAACCTGATAAGGCTATAACCTTCAACTTCTCTAATAATTTTTTTTAATTAAAATTTTCACTTAATAGGTCTATTGAGGTGCAGGTCTCCGGCTTCCCAGTCTTAAGATGAACAACCATGCCAACATATTTTTTGAAACCCCTTTAACAAATTTCTTCCCTCTTCCAGGTAATTTGTTAATATCTGACATTACTAATTTAAGGATAAAAAGAAAGGGTTTAACTCCTATAACTATTGTTCATTGGTGCTAGATTTCCACCATAGTAGTCAAGGTTCTTAACCTTATCACATGAAAATATAATGCATAGAATTCACCAACCTGTGTGAGAGATTTTATATTTAGAAAAAAAAAGCATAACCATCTATAGTTGAAGTAATAGCAGCATATATGTTTACTCAAACATTACTGCAATTTTTCTTGTGTTTCTATAATAAATAAACAAAAATAATGACAATTTAAGTGCTAGCAGCATTTATATTTACTTATTTAGCATTGCAATTTTTCTAGTATTTCTAAATTAATAAACAAGAACAAGTATTTATTAATTACTAGCAACATTTATGTCTACTTGTCTAGCACTGTAAATTCTCATGCATTACTACAATTAAAAAACATGATATATAGGTTACCTGGTATTTTTAAGATAATATTTATCTGGTAAAGTTCCAGTAGAAAATTTCAGCAGAAGGGTCCTACACCTTACCAATGAGATCGAATATTAGGTTTGATGCTACCCCCAAGCCCCTACTACGAGACAGAGATTGGCATCCTGTCAACCCAAACTTCTTCTCTCGTAGACCTTTGAACATGTTCCAGGTTCAATCCAGCATGCATTTAAAATGAAAAGGTTCCTCTTGTTTTTTTATTTCCAGCTCTGGAATCCTCTACAATCTCCCATTTCTTATCTCATTTAATGTTTTCTTCTTCCTCTGATTGTTCTGAGGGTGGAACCCATCTTCTCCCACCTGAGATCCCTTTTATCTCTAGTGAGAAAGATCAAGAAGTACAATTGATCAACTGTATGGAAGTTGGTAACTACTACTAGGCCTCTCCTCTTGCGATTTCCTCTCTTACTTTCCCTTTAAAATTCATATACCTTTTATTTAAAAAATTAAATATGACTTACTAATAATTTAAAGTATTGATTACTGTTCAAATCATAAATTCATTTCTTGAAATTAAATATAAGTTACTAATTCACGTCATAGTTAATGAGTCATGATCAAATCTGAAAATGTTGGCGGTACAAGGTGTTACAAATACTTATTTTTAAATTAAAAATAATATTACAAAGCAATTAATTTACATTAACATTTCATTAATATATTCATTTTATATTTAAAATTATATATATATATATATATATATATATATATATATATATATATATATATATATATATATATATAATGAGTGAGTGGTCTTTTAATTTTGGATTTACTAAACATCATAAGGGATCAAATTTCTCAACATGCAAATATTCTTTTGGCTAGAAATTTTAGAAATAGTATGATAAATACTTAGTTAAGATGGATATATATTATTTATTAATAACATCATTTATTTTATATAAATTTCACACATCTATTTAAAAGTATTCTCATTCTTAATTTTATTAAAAAATTGATTTAATATCCATTGATAGTAGTGGGCATAAAGGGTTTAGATACATCTCAAAAGTAATTATAATAATATTCATAATAAAGTTGGTTGAATATCCATGGTTACAAATATTCTTATATTGTAAGTATTATATTTTTATGTGCTTATCAATTAAAATTAAATATGATAACAATAGTTATTTTAATTATATGGTAAAATATATCTTTTTATAGCTACTATTAATAGGTTATATATTTTAATGAGATAGATCAATGACTTAGAAATAAGCCTCGTCGAGGGGGAAACCTCATTTACATTACATAAATGAACAATGCTTGGATGATAAAACCTCCTTTCTAAATATAGGAGTCCATGGGGTCACAGTATAATCCTAGCCAGCCTAACAATAATAATTTAAGGGCACAACAATAAAAATAGTAGTAGGATTTATAGTTACAATAATAACAATATGGGGACTATAGGTATACAAATAGCAATAAGGGGGCTACACCGATCGAGTTCATAAATTTTGCTCAAAATTCAAAGTTATAGGATTGGGTTTAAACCATGATGGTTGCGTAGATCTCTTCTTCCTGATTCCGGCGTCGTGAACGGTTCGAAAAAATGATGTCTTATGAGAGAGATATCGCATTCTGATTGAAATGCCAAACAGGTAAAATTGCGACAGGTTTGACTGGGATGCACAGTTAGTAGGGTGGGGGTACAATCAGCAAAAGGGGAATATTCTGAGGAATATGCCTTTCCTCAGAACCAACCCTGGGATGAAAAGTGGCATAATTTTATTGGTCGAATGGTTTTGGTTGAAGAGCCAATCATAGGGTGACACGTGGCCAGCCCTGAGGCCGCCACGTGTCCTCAAAATGGCATATCAAAATTTTTGTGGAGGGCGCAGGAATCGACCCCCAAACCTCCTATGGGCACGCATAGGTCTTCAAAATCCGAGCTACACATGTTTCTTAACCTCTATAGTTGTTGAATTTTATTTATGTTGTAATACATTTAAGTTTGGGGGTTGGGAACCACCAGCGATCCCAACCTGCCAGTGGTTCCCCAAAGACATTGTCACATGGAAGCGTTTATAACAAATGTAAAACTGCGGTCTTCACCTAAACCCGACAGCTCAACCCGCCAATGGTTCCAATAACCTATTGTCACATGCAACCGTTAACACTGAACTCCACGTAGATAAGTTTTAACCTCTGACAGTTACAGTTAGTCCCGCGGTTTTGGGGTTGGAACATGGCCACCCCAACTACAAACTTTAAATGTTGTAGTTTAAAATGACGAAAGTTTGGCCAACGTGCCCAAAAAGGCAGAATTGCCTAATTTAACTCCAGATAAGTGGAGTTTTTCTAAGTGTAACTCATCAAAAGAGTAGGAGACTCAATTTTTTCCCATTCAGAGTGAATGAAGAGTCATTTTTTACTAATTGGAGCATTCTGGAGCCATTAGTGCAGATAAAAGGCCATTAGAGCACTGTAACTACATGTATTTGCAAAATTTTGAGCATAATGAAAGACGGACATGCCATTCGTAGCTGGACCAACAGATGTAGCCTAGAAGGGGTGAACTGCTTTATCATGCTTGTTGCATAAATTTCAAGTGGTAACTTGTTTCTCTATTTCACACTGTTGTTCAGTGTTACTTGTGCTTATTTCATGCTTCTAATTCACTAAAAATCATCTACATTTCATGGACAAAAACCTGAATCCTTCAACAAACTAATGAGACAAGTATGCACATGTTTATAAACGGAAAGACACTTAGCATAACAAAACTAATATAGTCATTTTAGATCATATTGGTATCGGAGCTAGAGTTTATTCTCTACTGTTGTTTAGTGTAAGGAATTTTTTAGTTGTTTACAAGTTTTAGATTCTTACTAGTCTCAAGCTAAAAAGAGGAGAAGGAAAATTGGTGGAAGTAGAAGGGTCTCAAGAAGAGCCAAAGAAAAGGAGAGCAATATTGCCACAATCTCCACCACCTAGTTCTCCTCCTAAGGAAGTAGAAGCTACATTAACCATGCCTCAAGAGGAACGAGAAATGCATGAAGAAGTTGATCCCAAGGAGGAATAAAGAGTGTTCAGGAAAGCATTTCTTGACATGATTGAGATGGTTAGAATCCTTTATCAAGAAAGGAATGAGGGACTAGAAGGAGAAGGATCCAAAATTCACAAGGAAGGACAAGGATCTTCAGGAGGTCACAATGATGAAGATAAGTCAAAGAATGGAAATGGAGGAAATGGAGGCAACGGAGATCCATAATCCCCACCCTCCTCCTCATCATCCTCTACTTCTTCTTCAGTACATCAACCGCACAGGTCAAAGAAAACTGGTAAAAGTCCTTTTTTAAAACTTATGTTAAGTTTGAATTTCCAATTTTTAATGGTGAAGTCAATGCAGAAAAGCTTGATAATTGGATTAGGAAATTGGAGGTTTATTTGATAATCCAGGACCTTCAAGATGATGATACCAAAATCCAATTACCTTGAATGAGAATGGCATATGCAACACTTGTTTGGTGGGAAGCCAAGACAAAGGAGGATATCAAGAAACATGGTAAGATTATTCTATCATGGTAAGATTTCATTACTGCTATAAAACAAATTTTTTTATCCATAGCTCATATGCATAAATACATAATGATGGCAAAACTTTAGGCAATTGAAGGGACTAAATGTGCAAGAATACACCCAACAATTTAGGAGAAGATGTTTCTTATTAGAGGTAGATTTGTAGAGCCAAGATAATTTTCTCAAGTACATAGGAGGCTTACATAGCTACCTAAAACATACTATTCTCATGTTTAACCCCATCAGTCTAGATGAAGTATGTGTTTAGGCCACACATCTAGAAGCTAGAGGGAAGAACATTTCTGAAGAGTGTAGGAAGAAACATTTTAAGGGTAAAGCAAAAGGGAAGACCTAAAAAGGTGTAAAAACAAAAATGCATATATTAAGAAAGAGGGAGAAAAAGTGGTTTGTAAACATTGTTCAAAAGAAGGCCATGATGAAACTCATTTTTGGAAATTACATCCTGAAATGAGGCCAAAAAAACCCAATAAAAAAGGGAAACAAAAAATTGTTGCTACAACTCAACATGATTTAGGAGATGATTCAGGCAATGAATCTAAGATTACAACTATGGGATTGAAGAACATGAAGGGAAAATAAATTGAAACTAAACACAGTACCAATACATCAAACTGTCGCCTAAACACTTTGAATGAAGAAGAAAGAATAGAATTGTTTCATGTGAGGGTCAAATCCAAACATACCAAGATTGACACATTGTTTGATAGTGGGTCACAAGTAAACTTAATCTCCAAATAATTGGTCAAGAAACTTAACCTTGAGACCATACCACATCCAAAACCATATCCATTGGATTGGATTTGTAAGGATGCAAATTTATTGGTTTCGAAGAAATGTATATTGCACTTTGCAATCACTACAAATTTTGTTGACATTGTTGAATTAGATGTGGTTCCGATTGACATAACAGGTATGGTGTTGGGGAGTCCTTACTTGTATGATGGGAAAGAGATCTTCCATCTCCATGATAACAAATATCATTTATTCAAATATGGCAAGGAGTTCATTGTTAGAGCACATCGCAAGAATACAAACATCACTATGGTAAATAATGGATAGGTAAAGAGGCTAATTAATTCAAGTAAGAATTTTATTCTTCTTATGATTAATCCTAAAGCTGATGTTAATCATGAATCATTTGAGGGACGTGGTCCTAATTTGAAATCAGATTTATATAATGTATTTAATGCACATCATGATATGTTTCAGGATCCAACAGGATTGCCTCCAAAGAGAGAGATTCAACATGATATTCAGTTGCCACAAGATTGTCCTCTTCCAAACATTGATATGCATCACATGTAGATAATGAAGAATTATTCAATAAAGATGCAAATAAAAGAGATTTTGGACAAAGGAATCATAAGGCCAAGCACCTCACCATGCAGTTCACCCATAGTATTGATACCAAAGAAAGATGGGACTTGGCGCATGTATGTATATTTTCGAGCTTTGAACAAGATTATGGTAAAGAATCATTACCCACTCCCAAGAATAGATTATTTTCTTGATCAGCTGAAAGAAGAATTTTTTTTTTACTAAGTTAGATTTATGAAGTGGATATCATCAAGTAGTAATTGCAGAAAGTGATATATGGAAAACTACATTCAAAACCAAACAAGGACTCTTTGAGCGGCTAGTTATGCCATTTGGTTTGTGTAATGCACCAACAACTTTCATGCCTGTTATGGATAGTGTTTTGCATCCATTCCTTGATGAATTTTTGATCGTGTACTTAGATGACATATTTATTTTCAGCAAAACAAGAGAATATCATGTCTTTCATGTGAATGGAGTGCTTGATATTTTGAAAAAGGAGAAATTGTTTCTTAAGATGTCAAAGTGTGAGTTTGGAAAGACTTCTTTTGTCTATTTGGGACATATTGTAGGAGGAGAATTGAGAATTAATCCATCTAAAACAGAAGCCATTTTGAATTGGCCCACACCCAAAATAGTAACCAAGGTAAGAAGTTTCTTAGGTGCAGCTCAGTATTGGGAAATTTTATTGCTAGCTTTTCTTCCATCGCGGCTCCTATGCATGAAGTGACAAGTGTGAAGAAAGGCTTCCAATGGGGAGTAAAAAAAGAACAAGATTTCGAAGCTTTAAAAGACAAGATTAGTTTAGCTCTAGTCCTTGCATTACCAAATTTGAGATAGTCATTCGAGATACAAATTGATGCTAGTGATTATACCATGGGCATAGTTCTTTTGCAGCATGGTAAGCCTATCGCTTTTCATTCTGAAACTTTGAATGGTGTTGTGACTAATTATCCTACATATGAAAAGGAACAATATGAGTTGGTACAAAGTGTCAATAAGTGGAAACACTACTTGATGGGTAAATATACTATTGTACATATTGATCACCAACCATTACAGTACTTGTAGTCGCAAACAAAATTGCAGCAATCAAGAAATTTCAGGTGGATGGGATTTCTTCAACTATTTCACTTGGTTATAAGGTACAAGAAAGGTAATTTAAATAAAATTGCAGATATGCTTTCAAGACCCATCATTAGTTCATATACTTTACTAAAAAATGATTATGTTGTACATGAGAGTTACATAGAACAATATGCACATGACATTGATTTTCAAGATGTGTTTGATTGAAGGAAATCAAGTTGAAGAAAAATATTATCACATGCATAACAATTTTCTGTTTCATTTGGGCAAGCTTTGTATTCCACAAGGAGAGAGGCTAAGAGTCATGAGAGAATCACATTCATATCTTATTGCTGGACACTTTGGGGTAAGAAAAACAATGGCGCATTACATAGGTATTGCTATTGGCCTCGCATGGTAGATAGTGTCACATTTTATAAGAGGTTGACCTATGTGTGAAATAAGAAATCCTATTAATAGGAATCTTGGGTTGTGCACGCCACTACCGGTATCATCAAGGCCATGGGAGAGTGTCTCCATGGACTTTGTTGAAGGTCTACCTATGTCAAGAAAACATCATGATTATATTTATGTAGTTGTGGATAGATTCAGTAAAATGTGTATACTTATGCCATGTAAGAAAATAATTACTGTTGAACAAACTGTTGAACTTTATTTTCAACATGTTTGGGTTCATTTTGGATTGCCAACTTCTATTGTTGGTGATAGGGATTCAAGATTCATTGGGAATTTTTGGTCAAATATATGGAGAATGATGGACACAAAGTTGAAAAAGAGTAATGATTTTCATCCACAAACAGATGGAAAAACAAAGGTGGTTAAGAGAACCGTTGTGCATCTATTGAGAGAATATTGCAGCAAACATTCTAAGTTGTGGGATGAACAACTGCATTAAATTCAGCACACTTACAACTGGGCAAAACACTCTTCTAAATAGACATGACCTTTTGAAGTATGCTTTGGGTATTTTCCAAAATCGCCATTATACTTCATCTTTGGGAAGGATGTTGCAATTTATGGCCATAGTGACATTGACAAGGCTTGAAAGTTCATTAAGAAAATTCAGATTATGCATCAACAAGTTCAAGAACATCTTCATAAAAGTCAAAGAAAATACAAATAGAGGCATGAGAAACATCGAGTTGATCACAAGTTTCAAGAGGAAGATGAGGTATGGTTTCACATTAGAAAAGAAAGGATGTAAGGGGAAGGTAAAAAGATAAATCCCATTCATTATGGTCCATTGAAGATCATAAAGCAAGTTTATAATAATACATTTCAACTTCACTTGCCTTCTTATATGAAAATGTATTCAGTTGTTAATGTTGAAAACTTATGTTTGTATGAGCCACCTTTGATCAATGATCGAGGAAGTGATGATCAACTACCTTCTATTGAAAATTTCTCGCTAGAATTTCTGGATGAGCTCAAAGAATATACAATTCTTGACAGGAGGACAAGAGCATCCAAGAGGGGCAGTGTTGACTATCGTCGAGTTGGGCTCAAAGGCACTAAACAAAGCAAGGCAAAATGGATGGAGGTTGGAAAGGTGGAGGATTTGTACCCTCATCTACTCAATAGGTAATCAAGTCTTTTGGGGTCCAAAATCTTCCCAATGGGGAGGAGTGATTGGGAGTTCATAAATTTTGCTCAAAATTTAAATTTATAGGATTGGGTTGAAACTAGGATGCTTGCATATATATCATCTTCCTGATTCTGATGCCATGAACGGTTCGAAAAACTGATGTCGTATGAGGGAGATATCGCGTTTTGATCGAAATTCCAAACATGTAAAATTGCGACAGTTTGACTAGGTTTGACTGGGATGCATGGTCACAAAAGGGAATATTCTGAGAAATATTCCTTTCCTTAGAATCAATTGGGTTTTTACAAGTGTTGCTTCTTTATTGGTTGAATGATTTTGGACGTTTTTTTTTAAGAGCCAATCATCGTGTGACACGTGGCCAACCTTAAGGCCGCCACATGTCCCCAAAATGGCATATTAAAATTTTTCTGGAGGGCACAGGAATCGACCCCCAGACCTCTCGCAGGCACGCATAGGTCTTCATCGTCCGAGCTACAAGTGTTTATTAACCTCTATAGTTGTCGACTTTTATTGATGTTGTAATACATTTAAATTTGGGGGTTGGGAACCACCAACGGTTCCAACCCGCCAGTAGTTCCCCAAACACATTGTCACATGGAAACCTTTATAAAAAATTTAACAACTATGGTCTTCACGTAAACCTAATAGCTCAACCCGCCAGTGGTTCTGCTAACCTGTTGTCACATGCAACCATTAACACCGAACTCCGCGCGGATAAGTTTTAACCTCCAATAGTTACAGTTAGTCTCGCGGTTTTGGGGTTTGCATGTGGTCACCCCAACCGCAAACTTTAAATGTTGTAGTTTAAAATGGTGGAAGTTTGGATAATGTGCCCAAAAAGACAGAATTGCCTAATTTAACTCTAGATAAGTGGATTCCTCCACTTTTAGTGGAATTTTTCTATGTGTAACTGGGAAAAAGAGTAGGAGATTAAATTTTCACCCATTCAGATTGAATGAAGAGTCATTTTTGGCTAATTGGAGCATTATGGAGCCATTGGTGCAGAGAAAATAGCCATTAGAGCTCTGTAACTACATTTATTTGCAAAATTTTGAACATAATGAAAGATGGAAATACCATTGGGAGCTTGATCCATATTTATGCAGGAATGAAATAGAATACACATATAACCATCAATACAGAGATGCAGCAGAAATAACACTTCATTTCATTAATATCAAAGAATTGGAATTTGCTTACAAATAGAATGGAAATAAACTATCTAGGGCGCTTGTAGCTTATCTTTGAGAAGATATGTGGCAGCTACAGGCCTCGGAACTGAGTTACAATGAGGCTCGAGGACGTATTTATTATTTATAAATAATGGAAAACCCTAAACATCCAAAACCCTAACCCTAGGAGATGAAGCACCAAAACTATGGGCCCCGTTTGGGTAAATTGGTGTTTCAACTTCCCAAGGACGTAACTTTGGCATACGATCTTCGTTTGACGCAAACCATACATTATTAGAATGATATATCCGAGGACTACAAATTTTGAGTGAGAAACATTGGTTCAGGGACCCATGTTGCTCCCGATTTTCCAAAAAACATTGTTTAGGGCCTCAAAATGGCTCCGGAAGTTCATGACCCAAAAAACTGCTAAAAATAGTAATTTGTGCTGAAACTAAAAAAATGAAAGAAATAATGGTGGGGCCCCTTGTGGAATAGGCGAGTGGCCACCAATATCCACTTGGATCATTCCTCCCCCCTTAGGAAGCGATGGTTCCCATTGCATTGAGTTCCTCCATGAGATGAGGAAATTTCTGCTGAACTTGGTCCATGGTGAACCACTTGCCTTGGTGCAGGAGTTGGCCAGCTTTGACAACCTGATACAATTGTATCTTTTGTTGGCGAGTGGTCTTTATTTGCATGTCCATGATACAATCTGTGGTGGCCTGGTCCATGCAGTTTGGGTTTAACTCTTTTGGTGTGAGTTCTTTTGCATTGTTAAACGTGTCCAGTAGAGGTGGGAAGTAGGGACGAAGGCAGTCTACACTGAACACAAGGTGCAGATCAAGGAATGGTGGAATACTAAGGTTGAAGGCATTATTCCCTATAGCCTTGGTGATGATGTACTACCATATCGGAGTGGGTGAAGCTTGAGGTGGGGTTTAGTGAGGTGCTCCTTCTGCAAATGTAGCCACACTTTGTCGCCCACCTGGAAGTTGTGTGGCACCCGATGTTGATCATGTCGTTTCTTGTACTTAGCATTGGCTATGCCCAATATGTCATGAACTTTTTGGCGGATGTGTTGAATTTGCTCGATGAAGTTGTTTGCTTTGTCAGCTTCAGACTGGACATGATCTGAATCAGCCTAAGTAACTACAAATGGCATGGCTACGTCAATGGGACATAGTGGTTGGAATCCCAAGCCCACCTAAAAGGGGATATGGCTAGTTGAGTTGTGGAGAGCCCTGTTATAACTGTGTTGTACATAGGGGAGGCTCTCATCGCATGTGCATGGATGCTTTGAATTGTACATGCGCAGAATGTGTACAATCATCATGTTGACAACCTTTGTCTGACTATCAGTTTGGGGATGGAAAGCTGTGGAATTGGTGATCTTGGTGTCCAACATTGACCAGAGGCTGGACCAAAATGTGCTAAGGAACCTGTTGTCATGATCTAATATGATAGACTGTGGTATCCCAAAGTGCACCCACACTCATTCAAAGAAGAGTTTAGCAGTGGCTTTTGTTATGGTATTCTTCTTGTAGGCCGCCATAATGGCCATCTTCGAGAATCTGTCGACGACCACGAAAACACAGTCATTTCCATGCTTAGTAGAAGGAAGGCCTAAAATGTAATCCATGGAGATGAATTCCCAAGGTCAACTAGGGGTAGGTAGTAGAGTATAGAGGCCTTGCTTCTTGATGGTTGGTTTAGCAATGGCGCAAGTAGTGTAGGATCTAATGTACTTCCTGACATCCTGTTGAAGGTTCGGCCAATAGAAATACTTATGCAGTACTACCACTATTTTCTCGACCCCAAAATTCCCAGCGACTTGACTGTAGTGTGCTTCCCATATTATCTTGGTACGCTCGCTTGAACGAACACAAAGGTGTCCCAAGTGACATAACAGTGCATCTTGGAGGTGAAAACTTGGAACTTGCGTACCCCCCAAGAGTGCCTTGTATGTGCGGCTGAATTCTGGATCGCTCTTGTAGAGAAGCAGCCAATCAGAAGTCTCGTGCCCACAAGAGTTGAGAACGGTGGTTATGGCCATGATCGGTGGTTGGCTGAGGCAGTCTACAACGTTATTGGTGCTATCCTTCTTATACTTTATGTTCAAATGAAATTGTTGCAGGTATGTGGACCACTTCCGATGGCGATAGTTCCGCAACTTCCCTTGTGTTTATATGAACTCCAGGGGTCAGTGGTCTATGTGGATGATTGTCTCCTTCCCCAAAATGTAATGCTTCCTTTTTCGACAAGCCTACACAATGGAATACATTTCTTTGTCGTAAGTGGGATACTTGCGAATTGTGTCGGAAAATGTCTCACTTTGATATGCCACTAGATGCCCCTGTTGAGTAAGCACTGCCCTAATAGCATAGTCAGAGTCATTTGTCTTGATCTCGGATGGTTGTTGCAATTCTGGTAATGTGAGCAATGGGGCAAAACAGAGGTTATGTTTCAATTCTATAAATGCTTTCTATTGAGATTGCGACCAAAAGAATTTTTCTTTCGCTCCTCCCTTGGTGACTTGAGTCAAGGGCCAATTGATATGAGAAAATCCCAACACGAACCTGCGGTAGAAATTAGCCAGACCCAAAAATCTGTGAAGCTCTGTTAGAGTGGTTCGGGCTGGCCAATCCTGAATGAATTAGATCTTGGCTGGACCCACATGCACCCCCCTTTCATCAATAATGTATCCCAGATATTGAACCTGGGTCATGCCAAAAGTGCAATTCTCCAAATTTTCACACAACTTGTGTTGTCTTAGTATTTGGAGGACTTCTTGGATGTGGTGGAGGTGCTCTTCCCAAGTCTGGCTAAAGATCAGAATATCATCCAAGTACACCACTACAAATGAGTTGGTGAATGGATGCAAGATGTCATCCATCAACATCATGAAGTTTGTGGGAGCATTCGTCAACTCGAAAGGCATGACGAGCCATTTGAAAAGGCCCTCCTTCGCTTTGAAGGCAGTCTTCCACACATCCGAGTGTTCGATTGGTACTTGTTGATACCCAGAATTCAAGTCGATCTTGCTGAAATATTTTTCCCCTTTGATTTGGTCCAGAAAGTCATCAATCCATGGGATCGTTACCTGTTTTGGACAGTAATCTTGTTCAGTGCCCGATAGTCAATACAGAGTCTCTAAGTCCCATCCTTCTTCTGTACCAACATGATCGGGCTCCCACAGGGCAATCAAATTAGCCGGATGTGACCTTTTTGCAGCAGCTCCTGAATCTGCCTCTTGATTTCATCATTCTCCAAAACAGAGCACCTATAGATCGGTCCAATGGGTAGCGGCGCACCTGGGGTTAGGTCAATTGAGTGCTTGACCTGACAGTGCAGAGGCAACCCTGTGGGTGAGGTGAAGATGTCCTCGTACTCCTCCACAATCTTGTCCATTTGTTGTTGTCATGCAGAGGAGCCATGTCTGGAGCTCCTGACCACAATCTTCTTCTTGCCTTGGGGGCGGATCATCAGGAAAACAAATTTCCTAGTTTGGGAAATGAGCTTACTGCATTTTTTTGCAGTAACCAGAGAGATAGTGGGTGTTAGTCATCAGTAATTTTTGCTGATATCAAAATATGACTAAGTTATGATCCCAGATTTATAGAAACAATATTTGAGAAACATTGTGAGTTTTAGAAATCTCAATGCCTTTAGCATCGTAAGCTTAACTGATTCATTAAAACTTCATCTTTTGCCTTCTCAAAAGTTCACCCTACTACTCTAAGAAGAACTCATTTTCTAGTCCTGTTTGCCTCATTTTATCACCTCACCTACACCCTCATTCATCCAATTTTTCCCCTTTGAAACCCATTTTTCTTTCCCCTAAAAACCCTTCATAAACCCCCTTATTCATAATTTTTTCCTAAAAAACCTTAAACAATGTAAAAATCCCTTTTTTACATTGTTTAAATTTAACTTTTTAGCCTATCAGACCCTTTAAAACCTTGCAAAAACCATGCTTTTGTATTAAATCCACCCTTTTTATGAAATAGGCCTTTAAAGCCCCTTTTGGCTTAAAAGCCTTAGCCCCTTGCTCACATAAGATCACGACCCTCCACTATATCTTATCCCCATCCCCAATTAAAAATACACCTCCACCCCTTTTAAATTATACACCCCTGCAAACCTTATAATAACCCCCCCAACCTTTGAAAAATTAAACTAGGCCCACTTTCCCCCATCCCGCTTCACCTTTTCACCGGGCCACATACACTGTTGATTTGGAGTTTTGGGCCCTGATCCAATGGTTGTCACATCGTTTCCTTTCATCCCGCATCAATACAACCCCACACAGTGCGACAAACCTACCCACATCATTGAGCTGGGTCTCACCTTCCACTAAAACTTCGCCGCCCATTCACCATGCGCCATCTGTCCCCAGACTCCACCCTCCACGCCTGCGCGTTGCTCCTGGATCTTTCCTCACCGTCGATCTCATCACTTGAGATTTGACGGCCCAGATCCCATATCGCACGGAAAGTAGCAATGGATTGAATAACCCCTAACCTATGTGAAATAGGCGGTATTTACCCCGCCACATGTCGATCTCCTAGTGGCATTGCACATGTTTGATCCAATACCATTTACTACCTTTAGCGCACACGATAAACCACCATGGTTTTCCAAAATGCTTTCTCTCGCCCCACACCAAAATTAAAATCTCTTCACCTCTGTTCGAATTCTACCAGGTTCCGCATATAGAACCTTACCCTGTGCTCCATTTCTCCTCTGAAAATGCCTCCTGATAGCTCGAAACCCTGAGAATACAGTCTTGCCACTCCCATAGGTTTTTAACTAATTGTTTTGTCTTTGGTGCAAGTTTTAATGGCAAAAAGGGGTCTATCAAGCCCTCCCACAGTTCAAAATGACCGATGAAACCTTGGGTGACGATCCAAGGGTTTGCATCCGAGTTTAAAGAGGGAGATCAGTGGCCCTGTCTGGGTTAATTAATGATGCCCAATGATCATCAATGAGCATTCAATTTTTCAGCCGCAAAGAAGACCACATCCCTGCACACAAACAAAGCAAACAAACAGTGAAACAGTGAAAGAAATGAAGATTGGAAGGATTAAGGGGCTAATCCTAAATCCGAAGCCATAAACACAGAGGATTAGCCATGAAGACAATGATTAAAGGATGAAAGTCAAACGTTTAAAACAAAGAATAAATAAACAGTCAGTTAGTGTTTAAAGAAGAAAAGACAATGAAAAAAATTATAAAGGCTAAATCAAGGTTCAAAGGCCTAATACAGAGTTAATGTTAAAATCAAATACAAATTAACCGAGAGACAACTTTGAATGACTATATCAAGAAGCATTTACTCCTCCAAAGACCAAACTGCCACCTACAGCATTATTTATTTCCATAAAGCCATAGGGCAGTTATTACATAGTTAGAGATATTTTGAAGCAGCTCAATAGTTATTGCAAAGTTATTACAAAGCCTTTAAAGTCAAACATTTCACCTCTTCTTCCTTTGAAGATAAGATAAGAGCTATTGAAACAGAGACGTAGCTGCAGATATTCCTGCCTTAAGCCTTGCATGGTTTTCAAGGTTAGGAATGCACTTACTCTGTAAGAAATGATACTCAAACCCTATCTTAGGCTTCACATCCTCATTTACAGCATAAATACTGCATCTGAACTCATTGTATTGTTGGCTTTTGATGAATCTTTGAAGTAATGCATAGTTTCTTGGAAGTTGAAAGGAAATTGATGTCTTGGAACTTGTGGATGCCCTGATTTTTTTGTTGATGGAGGAGGCTAGATCATTTGATCCCTGAGCTTGGTTGTTGGTGAAGTGCTTCTATCTGTTATTGTTATTTCTTATTTTCATTATGTTTCCATCTTTCTATGTTACAGTAGAGCAAAAGTTTTAGACTAAGAAATGTCTTTCGAAAGCACCTTAGTTCTGTTTTCTCTTCACTGTCTTAATGTTTTCTTCTACAAGGTCTGATTGGAGGATTCTTCACTACCCTCCAGTTCCATCTAGCTTGTTATTTTAGAAATGATTCAATAGAGTATAACCAGGAAACTTTGGTAATTCCATGTTCATTGGTACGCCTTGAGATGTTGTTTTTAGGAATTATTTCAATAGAGTGCAACCAGGGAAATTAGTGGTGGGTCCATGCTCCTTGAGTACAACTTGAGATATTGTTTTTAAGATTTTCTTTAAAGTATGCTTAGTAGATTCTAAAATAGGGAGGTTTATGATGTGCCCTGTCCTCTGTTCTACCTTTAAAGGTTGCTTCAAAAGATCCCTAGAGAGTTAGTCAAAAGCATATTAGATTATTTCTGTTTGATCGTAGGTTACTCTCACTATTATTTTATATGTTTTATTTATATAAAAGTAGTCCTTTGATTGCTGGATTGTTGTCTGAAATTTTTGCTTATTAAAAGTTTGTCCAAAGAAATCTACTGTTTTCCCTGTCCTTTGGCTTGCTTCAAACAGTTACCTTGAAAAGTTTCTCTTGTTTAAAGTACATGATAAAGGATTTTTAATTGCCCTTTGTCCTACTTTTCATTCTTTTCCTTAATGTTCATCTCATTATCCTAAAAAATTTGAGGATCCACTGGTCAAGTTAGATTTTCTCTATGATACTCCCCAATCCATTAGTGAACTTAACATGACTTCCATTTGACTCCATTGCCCAATGACTTAGATATTTCCTCATTCTGCCTATGCTTCTTAATCATTATGTCCAACCAAAACGAACAACAAAACCTCATACCTAATAACTAGCCTAAAGTCAACCCTTAAAAGAAAAAAAGTACACATCCTTTGCAAACAAATAGAGAGATCCCTCTCTGAGTCTATGAAGGCTAGGTCCTAGGACTCTAAAGACTAGTTCCATGTTGTCTTGTCATTTGGTATGCCAATATTCCAAATCACGGGACACCAACATTCTGACAATCGCGCTGGGACATTCTGAGTCAGTTACAAACTAAGTACACCTTAGGACTCTAGAAAGCATTATCAATCACAAAAAACTCAGCTGATGGCCATAGAGTAGTCCTTGTTTGTTTCACCATCTTAGCTAAATGATGATTCAAGTATAGAACACTCTTACAAACCACAAAAACACACAAAAACTCAAAAAAACCCAAAAACATTCTTAGATCAGTTTTTATTACTTATCTGGGGGTGGACCATAATACATTTTACCTTCAAAAAGATAAAAATTTCCACCTGGCGACTCCATCGGCCCTAGCAGGCCTATTAATCTACTAGTACTTCCAAATTCCCTTAGGATTGTGTTAAACCAGTCCCAAGAAGTTTAGAAGCTAGTCCCATATCCTAGAAAGGTACTAAACACTAAGAGAGGTCAAACATTTGAAAACACTACTTAAAACATTCAGTCTCTCTAAATTTTGAACTTGAAATCTGGCTTCACATAGGATCAATACCAGATCTCATCCAGACCCTAATCCTCTTACAATAGTTGATGATCCAGAAAATATTTTGTGGCAAAATTCTAAAGCTGGAAATTTAACTACTGTTAGGACCATCCAAAGAACAAGATCTGTCCCTGAAAACCTTATATTCTTTAAAGTTCCTCACTTTGACTTGCACCATTCAAAGAACTTATTTAGAACCAAGTCACATAGTGATATTGACAAATCTAATCTTCAGCCCACAAATTTGCAGCAAAACTTTGGCAGAGAAGCATCTCCTTCCACTCCACCTAATTTTCAACTTCTCCATCACTTTAGCTCCTTCCATAACAAATCTTCTCAAAATCAGTTTGTTGGCCCAAATACTTCCAACACTCCTATCTATTCTTCCACTGTTCAAAATACTCCATTTCATCCCTCTTTTACTGCCACACATCCACCTCTTGTAAATCTCCCATTTGTTCCCACCATGGCAGCATGGTATCCTCCATTAGTGTTACCACAACCTCTGGTTCCTTTACCAAATTATTATCAATCTAGAATCCCAATTTCACTAGAACTGAATCTACTACTTCTCAACAACATGTAGATAAAATGTATGATGCCTTTGATTACATGGAAATAGAAGAATAGACCATCAAGATGAGAATCTTTGCCCAAATTTTAGGAGGAGAAGCCAAAAAAGGTTTAAAAACTTAACTCCTAATAGCATAAATGATATCCCTTCTCTATACAAAAAATTCATAAAAAAATGGGAAATAAAAAA
Source organism: Pinus albicaulis (assembly GCA_034641835.2). Taxonomy (NCBI): domain Eukaryota; kingdom Viridiplantae; phylum Streptophyta; class Pinopsida; order Pinales; family Pinaceae; genus Pinus; species Pinus albicaulis. The sequence continues at coordinate 916,631,521 of CM076581.1, forward strand.
GAACCCTCTCCAAATCCTCTCAGAATATAGCAACCTCAAAAGAAACACAGGGGAAAGTGTCCAATATTATTTCACTAGGTCCAATAGTGTTTACAATGAACTTCCCCCAAACATGAAACCTCCACTAGGCTTAGCTGTAGCTAAATTTCCTAAAGGCTTTGACCCAGACATGGCCTACTAGCTAAGAGAAAGAGATCCATTCACTTTAGAAGATATTCAGAAGGGAGATATAAGTGTAGAAGAAAATTTGATTGAGAAAATAGCTAGGTTGAAATCAGAAAAAAGAGTTACATATAAAGATGAAACAATGACATCAACCTCATCATCTGACGCCAAAATAGACAACTTAGTGAGGGTAATGGAAAGAATGCTTGAAAATATAAACTTAAATGATAGAGTGCCTCCTAGAGAAAACCAAATTAATCCCCAAAACATAAATAGAAATCCCAATTTAAGAAGAGACCCTATTCAAAATAGACAAATAGATAACGACCAACAAATTAGGCCTCATTTTCAAGAAAACTATATAGATCAAGAGGAAGAAAGGTAAAATGAAAGGTTGGAAGAGAATCATGTAAATCCAATCAGATTTGACAGTGAGATAGATGTTTTCCTCACTGAAGAAGAACAAGGATTCTTCTCCTCAGAACAAACTGAAAACCATCATGAGGATTATGAAGACTACCAATTGGGGTTTGAAAATGCAATAATCGAGGTGCACACACAATATGATCTTGTTGATCAGTAGTTGTCATTGATATCAACCCAAGCAGCATTATGGGCTAACCCAATATTGCATGGGATTTTTGACCCACAAAATTAATATATTCTGGGTCAAAAATGCTTTTTATGGTTTCTACTTGTCGAGATGTTTCCGTTGATACATGGCATGCCATGTAATTCTTCACGGTTTGAGAGATATTCATGTTTGAAGTTTGTACCCCCAATTAATGAGCTAAAACCCAATGGGGTTGTGGCATGGGTAATTGAAAAGTCATAATTAATATTTTTTAAGCTCCTGAAATCCCTCCCATGTTCACTTGTTGAATCCCCTCTCAACCTAAGAATGTATATAAATTGTGATCCTCGTATCCTCCTCATGCAAGGGATTTCGCTATCTAAAATAGGTCATCGTGGCACTTTCGCTCTAAATTTTTTTCTGTGAAGGTTCCAAAGCTGAATTTGTTATGAGGCGAAGAAAAAATCTAGAGAAAGCTACTGTGAAAATTTTAGATCAAGGTGTGTAATATGTTCAGAGATATGATATGTGGACATCATTGTTTTTGCAGGCTCGTGAAATTCATCTCAAAGAAGTGACCTTAGGAAAATCGTCATAATTCTCTCTCTGAGTATCGGATTGGAATTCTGTTAAAAGTGGAAGATAGTGCACAACCTTTAGTTTTCGCTCTATCAATTTCAGATCCAAATAAAGAAAAAATGACACGTGGCATGCCGTAAAATTTTTCTCTACTGAAATAGTCCATAATTAGGGCATTGTGAGAGATTGGGTATAACTCTTTCTTGAAGAATCCAAATTGGGTCAGACCTTTAGCATTGGAAATAAGACTTAGAGGACTAATACAGTACTAAAAATTAGATATTGGGGATCTGAAATAACAGAGATACACCAGATTCTACATCGAGCTCCTAGAAGGCAAAGAAAAAGATAGGTCATGTGTTGTCAAGGGCTACAAAGGACAAGACTTTCTAGGGAAGCAAATCAAAGCAAGGTGCAGTAGCGGGTAGCATGACAAGAGAAGCAACCGAGGTACATAACAACCGCAAGAAGTTCATCACATGAAGTCTTCAAGTGGGCAGCACTGCATACAATCATTGTAAATGTATCATTGTACTAAGTCATTGTAAATACATTAGTGTACAAATTGTACTAGTGTCTATCTCCCAAGAGTTGAAGAGGCAGTGTCAGGTGGTATAGGATCATCATTAGGTGGTTGTGTCATAGTTTGGTTTATGGTCTAGTGTATCTTCTTCTTCTACATCATTCTATATCATTGTAAAGTGGACCATTTTGCTTCGTACGAGAGTCCATTCTTCTTTTATTATTCTACAGGGTGGTAGGGTGGTGCTAGGGTGAGTTGTAGCTCATTCGGTGTTGGGGCATCTGTTCAGTTGGCTACTAAATAATCCTGGGTGTTGGAGCATCCATCCAGTGGGAGTTGGAGAAGAATTATTTTCTGGATTCTAGGAAGTTGGAGCTTTATTTTCAATTGGATTTGAATATTAAACAATTATTAGAAAAGCATTAGGTGGTTTTTATCCTGGAGTGGGTTTCCATCTTAAAAGTTGTGTGCATTTGTGTTCCTCTTATTTGATTCTATCATTGTACAAACACTAATAATAATTGAAGATTAACTAATGCTCTATTGAAATAAACATTGATTCACCCCCCCCCCCCAGTATTTCCAACAATTGGTATCAAAGCTTGGTTCCTTCAATAGAAGTTTAACAGCTGGAAGGAGGTCATGGAGCATACCAAGAATGGTGTACCTCTCTTCAATGAAAATAATTATGCACTCTAGAAAGGAAGAATGGAGGTCTATCTCTTGGCGTAAGGTTACGAAGTATGGGACACTGTTCAAAATGGATTTACATCAACCACGGATGAACAAGGTAAGAAGAATTTAGTAAATGATGCGAAATCAAAGAATATTGTTATTGATGGACTTATTGGATCTACTTCTCATAAGGTGGTGGGTTGTAAAACTTCCAAAAATGTATGGGAAAAGCTTGAGAATATATATGCAGGTGACTCAAATGTCAAAGAAGAAAAGCCTCAAATCTATAGAGCAAAATTTGAGCAACTCAAAATGAAAGAAGATTGCAACATTGCTACATACTTCCAATACGTTGATGAAATAACCAATACTCTGGAAGGATTGGGAGAGCCAGTTGATGAGAAGACTATTATACGAAATATTCTTAGAACGTTACCAGGGAGATTCAACCCAAAGGTATCAGTCTTAGAATACAGTGAAAATTTGGACAAACTCAGCAAAGAGGAATTACATGGAATTATCATAGCATATGAAATGAGACTTGATGAAGAAGAGGGTAATTAAAATCTAGAAACTATGTTCGTTGCATCTAAGAAAACCAATAAGGACAAACAACCTTCAATTGAAATGACATGCACCTGCAAGTGTGAAGAAAAGGGAGATGATTGAGAAGGTATTTCAGATGAAGAATATGCTTACTTCATGAGAAAAATAAAAATTGGTAAGGGAAAATTCAAAGATAAAATTCCATTGATATGTTTCAGTTGTGGTGAGGTTAGGCATTTCGTAGCAAAATGTCCAAACAGAAGTGATGGAAAATCAAAAGGAAATAAAGGCTTTAAGAAATTCGACAAGCAAGGATCCAAAAGGAACTTTCTCTCTAAAAAATATAGCTCATCATCTGATGAAGACAATGACAGCGAAGAAGAATCCAATGAGAGAGTATTGTTTATGGCCAAGCACAATAAGCAAGAGATATCAAACAACGAAGAAGAAGGATTGACCATAGAAGAATTTTATAAGGAAGAAATCAAGCTTATAAAAGATCTCAAGGAGGAGAAGATCCATTCCAATACTCTTGAAGAACAAGTTCAAGGAATCAAAATTGAAGTTGAAGAACACAAATGCATTGAAGATTCACTTCAAAAGAAGTTGGAAGAAAGAAACCAAGAAAGGGAAGAATTAGAAACCGTTGTAGTCTCGCTGCGTGAGGAAGTGAAGAAAGGAAAAAATATCCAAAACTATGCCAATAGCTCAAGGGCATTGGAAGAACTCATCAACAATCAATGATCTTACAATGACAGAACTGGCATCAGTTACAAAGAAGAATAAGCAGGACCTTCTACAACAAAATATAGTGAACCTATGAGATCTGACGTGCATGTAGACTTCATTGGAAAAGATTCGCAAGAACAGCCTTGGAAGACAGCTCCTCGACGAAAATTTCCATCTAGGTACCAACATATTTTTTATGGTTACTATTATTCATGTGGAAAATTTGGTCATAAAGTTGTAGAATGTCGCACGTACCCTAGGAACGAATACAATTCCAGGAGATCTGTCAAATATGAACCTCCCAGGTCTCAGCGAAACATCAATAGATTTAAACATTTAAGAAATAATATTGAATGTTACAAATGTCGAAACTTTGGACACATAGCCAAAGAATGCAGACTTGAAAATCCTCCAGAAGAATCTTCGGAAATGAATGAACATGGAAGAAGAATAAGATTGATAATTGTGCTCTCACTCTCAAGGCTCAAAACAACAAATATGTGTGGTATGTTGATAGCGGTTTCTCAACACATATGACTAGAGATAGAAATAAATTTGTATCTATGAAAAAGAAGAAGGATGGAACCGTGTCCTTTGGAAATGATGGATCTTCAAATGTTATAGGATCAAGTACTGTCACTCTCGGAAGAAAGGATGCTCTAGCCAAGAATGTTCTATTGGTTGAAAACATGAATCAAAATCTGCTCAGTGTTGGACAAATGTGTGATCAAGGACACACAACACTATTCAACTCCACAAAATGTGAAATCAGGAAAGGCATGTATGGTTAAATTGTGGCTACAGCAAGTCGAGCTCCAAATGAAATATATGTTTTGGATGAAGCAACTAAAGCATGTCTAATAGCTAAATAGGATGATATAATAATTCGTAGCAATAATGATCGACTAAGTAAGAAGTTTTCTACAAAGGTGCAAATTGATTTCGAGATGTCTTTACTTGGTGAGCTGACATACTTCTTAGGGATTCAAATATCTCAGCAAGAGAAAGGAATATTTATATGTCAAGCAATGTACATCAAGGAAATGCTGAAGAAATTTAAAATGGAAGATTGCAAACCCATCCTTACTCCAATGGTAACAGTTTGCAAATTGAGCATAGACGACTCATCTAAGGATGTGGATCAAGGGTTGTATAAATCTATGATTGGTAGTCGTCTATATGTATAGCCTCCCGGCCATATGTTATGCAAGCAGTTGGACAAGTAGCAAGATTCCAAGCAGCACCAAAAGAATCACATATTATTACCATCAAAATAATTCTTCGATATCTAAAGGGAACAACAGAATATGGCTTGTGGTATCCCAAGGGCAACAATCTCATTATTCATTCCTTTACAGATGCAAATTGGGTAGGAAGTGTTGATGATCATGAGAGTACTCGTGAAGGATTGGAATATCTTCGCCAAAAGCTTGGGATTCTCCCAAGTTCTCATTAGATTTTCCTTATTCAGAATATAAAGGGGGAGTGGAAGTGTGTATGGGTCCACAGGATAATTGTGTGTCAGGGGGAGTTACCCTTTGCCATTGATGTCAAAGGGGGAGAGAATGTTGTAGGAATAGGTCTCATGATCGCAAGGGGAGTACTTGTGTTGCCATCAACGCCAAAGGGGGAGATTGTTGATCAGCGGTTGTCATTAATGTCATCCCAAGAAGAACCAAGGGCTAACCCAATATTGAATGGGATTTTTGACCTACCAAATTAATATATTCTAGGTCAATAATAATTTTTATGGTTTCTACTTATCGAGATGTTTCCATTGATATATGGCACGCCATGTAATTCTTCACGGTTTGAGAGATATTCATGTTCGAAGTTTGTACCCCCAGTTAGTGGGCTAAAACCCCATGGGGTTGTGGCATGGGTCATTGAAAAGTCATAATTAATATTTTTTAAGCTCCTAATATTCCTCCCACGTTCACTTTTTGAAGCCCCTCTCAACCTAAGCATCTATATAAATTGTGATCCTCATATCCTCCTCATGAAAGGGATTTTTCCATCTAAAACAGGTCATCGTGGAATTTTCACTCTAACGTTGTTTCTACGAAGGTTCAGAAACTGAAATTTTTACGAGGCAAAGAAGAAATCCTGAGGAAGCTACTGTGAAAATTTCAGCTCAAGTTGCGCAATATGTTTGGATATATGATCTGTGGAAATCAGTGTTTTTGCAGGCTCCTAAAATTCATCTCAAAGAAGTGACCTTGGGAAAATAATCATAACTCTCTCTCGAAGTATCATATTGGAATTCTGTAATAAGTGGTAGATAGTACACAGCCTCTGGTTTTCACTCTATCAATTTTAGAGCCAAATAAAGAAATAGTGACATGTGGCACGCCATACAAGTTCGCTCTATTGAAACAGTCCATAATTAGGGAATTGTGAGAGATTAGGTATAAATCTCTCTTGAAGAATCCAAATTAGGTCAGGCCCTTGGCATTGGAAAGAAGAATCAAAGGAATAATGCAGTACCGAAAATCAGATATTGGGGATCTGAGATAAGAGAGATACACCAGATTCAATATCGAGCTCCTAGAAGGCAAAGAAAAAGCTAGATCATGTGTTGTCAATGGCTACAAAGGACCAGACTTTCTAGGGAAGAAAAGAAAAGCAAGGTGCAGCAAAGGGTAGCATGACAAGAGAAGCAACCAAGGTACATAAAAGTAGCAAGAATTTCATCACATGAAGTCTTCAAGTGGGCAGCATTGCATACAATCATTGTAAAGGTATCACTGTACTAAGTCATTGTAAATACATTATTGTACAAATTGTAGTAGTGTCTATATCCCAAGAGTTGAAGAGGCAATGTCAGGTGGTCTAGGATCATCATTAGGTGGTTGTGTCATAGTTGGGATTATGGTCTAGTGTATCTTCTTCTTCTACATCATTCTATATCATTGTAAAGTGGACCAATTTCCCTGGTACGAGAGTCCATTCTTCTTTTATTCTTCTATAGGGTGGTACGGTGGGCTAGGGTGAGTTGTAGCTCATTGGGTGTTGGGGCATCCGTTCAGTTGAATACTGAAGAATCTCGGGCGTTGGAACATCTATCCAGTGGGAGCTGGAGAAGAACACTTTTCTAGATTCTAGGAAGTTGGAGCTTTATTTTCAATTGGAGTTGAATATTAAAGAATTATTAGAAAAGCATCAAGTGCTTTTTGTCCCGAAGTGGGTTTCCACCTTAAAAAATGTGTGCATTTGTGTTCCTCTTGTTTGCTCCTATCATTGTACAAACACTGATAATAATTGAAGATTAACTAATGCTCTATTGAAAGAAATATTGATTCACCCCCCTTTCAGTATTTCCAACAGATCTTAGAAGCAAAAGGAACCGAGAAACTTATAATGATAAAAACACAAACATTGCTATTAGGAAAACTTCAGAAAATCTTCCTAAAAAGACATCAAACAGAGATTGTTGGGTGTGGAGCCTAATTATCTTGTTTATTTTGTATCACAGCATTGGACCCCTGTACCATAATGGGGGTGGCAACGCCGCCCGTAATTAAACACTGCCTAGGGGGTCCAGGGGGCAGCGCCCTCGAAGCTAAAAATAGATGTAAAATTGCCTTGTGAAAGTATAGTAATTTCTAGTCAATCAGGGTTGTTCATTATGCGGATGATCTGACGGTAGAAGTTATGTTTAGTTTAGGTTTTTTTGCCCTAGAAGGCAACCCCTCAGTTTGTATGAGGGTATTGTATTGCGGCTATGTATTATATGTGTATTCTCGAAGCGAAAAATAGATAGGGAGACTGTGAGAGAGAACATAGGATATTATAGCGGATCTGCTATAGGTTGTGTCTCTTCATTTTGCTGGATAATAGAAACGAAAGACTGGCTGTTTAGGGTGGATGTAGCCCAAACTAGGTGAACCACGTATATCTGTGTCTCTCTAGTTTTATGTGTTTTTCATGCTTGTGTTTTCCGCATATTTTATGTGTTTAATTCCTCTGTAATATTTAATTTTCTAACAACTGTTATCAGAGATGAAGGTCTATTTGGCTTATCAACTCGCAGGAAAGAAGGGTTCCTGGTTTGAGTGGGAGCAATGGCGGAAGATGGTAAGTTTAGGTTCGAGAAGTTTAATGGGAAAAACTTTCCGCTGTGGAAGATGCAGATGGAAGACTATCTGTATCAGAAAGATCTGTACCTACCATTGAGCAGAAAAACAAAGAAGCCGATGGCTATGAAAAACGCAGAATGGGAGATTCTAGATAGAAAGTCATTCAGAATAGTATGGTTTTGCCTCGCGGCGTTGGTAGCCTTCAATATTTCGAAGGAAACAACAACAGAGGGTTTGATTAAGGCATTGGTGAAATTATATGAAAAACCCTCGGCCTTAAACAAGGTATTTCTTATGAAACGTTTATTTAATATGAAGATATCGGAAGGTGGATCTGTTGCAGACCATTTAAATGATTTTAATACAGTTACCAGTCAATTAAGTTTTGTAGGGGTAAAATTTGATGATGAAGTTAGGGCTCTTTTATTTCTGTGCTCATTGCCAGAAAGCTGGAATGGTTTAGTTATGGCCATTAGTAACTCTGTCTTTGGATCTAGTACTTTAAAGTTTGATGATGTTTTCGGTGCTATCCTTAGCAAGGAAATGTGATGGAAAAGCTCTTGTGAGTCATTGGGTAATGCTTTGAGTCCAGAGTCTAAGGGAAGAAGAATGGAAAGAGGAAAGAGCTCAGGATATCGCAGTAAACCAAAGAAAGGTAGATACAAGTCTAGATCGGGAATAGTGTGCTGGAAATGCAGAAAGAAAGGAAACCTAAAGAAATATTGTAGATCTTGGAAGGGAAAAGAGGGATATGCATAGCAAGAAAACAATCATGAAGAAAATGTGACAGGTGATGTGTTACAAGATGCTTTGATTATTTCTTTTGAAAATGTTACTAATTCTTGGGTTGTAGATTCAGGGGCCTCATTCCATGCCACACCTGATAAGAAATATTTTCATGACTATGTTCAAGGAGATTTTTACAAGCTCGTTTGGGTGATGATAAGCCCTATAAAATTGTTGGAATGGGTGAAGTTGTTATAAAAAGATAGAATGGAAACCAATGGCTATTAAAGGAGGTAAGGCATGTTCCAGATATGAAGAAAAATTTGATTTCAACAGGGCAGTTAGATGGTGAAGGTTGTGTGACAACTTTCACAGATAAAACTTGGTCGGTCACCAAAGGAGCGTTGGTAATAGCAAAAGACAAAAATATTGGTACATTGTATTTATGCAATGGTATTTCTAACTCTATTAATGCTTTAACTTCCAAAGGAGTAGATGCAACATTATGGCATCATAGGCTCGGACACATGAGTGAGAAGGGGATGAATATTCTTCACTCATGAAGTTTGTTGATGGGTTTGAAGAATGTTGATTTCGATTTCAGTGAGAATTGCACTTATGGAAAACAAAAGAGAGTCATATTTCTCAGAGTTGGGAAAGAAAAAAAGAGCAAAAAATTAGAGCTAGTGCATACAGACGTATGGGGACCTGCTTAGGTATCATCTCTTGGTGGCTCTCGTTATTATGTTACTTTTATTGATGATGCAACTAGAAAAACATGGATTTATTTTATTCAGAATAAGTCTGATGTATTTGATACTTTGAAGAAATGGAAATCTTTTGTTGAGATTGAGACGGGAAAGAAGTTGAAGTGTCTCAGATCAGACAATGGAGGTGAATATTGCAGCAAAGAGTTTGATAGGTACTATTCAGAGCATTGAATTCGCAGAGAGAAGACAGTTTCAATAACACCACAAGAAAATGGTGTGTCAGAAAGGATGAATAGAACAATCATGGAGCATGCAAGGTGCATGAGATTGCATGCAGGATTGCCTTTACAATTTTGGGCAGATGCTGTAGATACTACTGTTTATCTAATAAATAGAAGGCCTTCAAGTTCCTTGGATGGTGGTATTCCAGAGGAAGCAAGGACAGGTAAAAAGGTAAACTACTCTTTTTTAAAGCATTTTGGCTATGAGGCCTTTGTCCATATTAATGAAGAAAATAGAACAAAGCTTGAGGAAAAATCAAATAAATGTACCTTTATTGGATATGGTGTTAATGATTTTGGTTATCGCTTATATTATTATGAAAATCACAAAATCATTACAAGCAGAGATGTAATATTCAATGGAAATATATTGTATAAGAATCAGTTGTAGGAAGAGAAACAGGAAAAAGAAAACAAAGAATACACAGTTCTTGATGAGATCAAAAAAAAGGTAAAGGATCAAGAGCCACAACAACAACAACCACCACAACAACAACAGACACCTCAAACACCTGAAAGTGGTGTCAGAAGATCTACTAGGATAAGTATACCCCCTAAACGATACTCTCCTTCATTATACTATTTATTGTTGACTAATTCTAGTGAACCTGAATGTTATGAAGAAGCAATGCAGGTTGAAAGAAGGAAGAAGTGGGAGCTAGCAATGGAAGAAGAGATGGACTCCTTAATGCATAACCAGACTTGGGACTTAGTCAGGTTGCTTGCAGGTAAAACTACATTGCAGAATAAATGGGTTTACAGGCTGAAGGAAGAAGATGGAGGAAAACAGAGGTGCAAAGCTAGAATTGTGGTGTAGGGGTTTGCACAGAAGAAAGGTATTTAACTTGATGAAATATTTTATTCTATTGTTAAGATGACTTCAATCAGAAATATTTTAAGTCTTGTAGCAGTGGAAGATTTACATCTTGAACAGTTAGATGTAAAGACAACATTTCTCCATGGAGATTTGGAGGAAGATATCTATATGCAGCAACCAGAAGGATATGAGGTCAAAGGGAAAGAAAAATTAGTGTGCATGTTAAAGAAGATCTTGTATGGCTTAAAACAGGATCCAAGGCAGTGGTATCTAAAATTTGACAATTTTATGTCTGAACAAGGTTATACTAGATGTCACTCTGATCATTGTGTTTATCTGAAAAATAAAAATGATGGCAACAATATTATATTGTTATTGTATGTAGATGAAATTCTTGTTGTAGGGTCTAACATGCAGGAAATAAATGTTCTCAAAAGAAAATTGGAAAATCCCTTTGCAATGAAGGATTTGGGAGCTGCAAAACAAATCCTTGGTATGAGAATAACTAGAGACAGGGAAAATCGCAAATTAACACTGTCTTAGAATGAGTATATACAAAAGGTGTTGAAAAGATTTAATATGAAGAATGCAAAACCAGTTAGTACATCTTTTGCTCGCCATTTCAAACTTAGTAAGTAGATGTGCCCCAAGACCCAAGAAGAAATGGACTACATGTCTAAAGTTCCATATTCATCAGCAGTTGGAAGCTTAATGTATGCAATGGTCTACACAAGGCCTGATATTGCACATGCAGTGGGAGTTGTAAGCATGTACATGAACAATCCAGGAAAAGAACATTGGATGGTAGTGAAATAGATTCTCAGATATTTGAGAGGTACCACTAATCAAGCATTATGCTTTGGTGCTTCAAACATTGATCTACAGGGATATGTTGATGCAGATATCGAAGGTGACAGAGATAACTAGAGGAGCACTACAGGATATGTATTTACTGTAGGTGGAACAACTGTCAGTTGGGTTTCATAAATCCAAAGTGTTGTTGTACTTTTAACAACAGAAGCAGAGTAACTTGTTGCTATAGAGGCTAGTAAAGAAATGATTTGGTTACAAAGGTTTATGGATTAATTGGGTAAGAAGCATGATATGGGCACGTTATACAGTGATAGCCAAAGTGCCATTCATCTTGAAAATAACTTAGCATTTCATTCCAGAACTAAACACATACATCTCAAGTACCATTTCATACAGTCAGTATTGGAAGATGGACAGTTGAAGCTGGAAAAGATACACACTAGCCAGAATCCTGCAGATATGCTAACAAAAATTGTAACCAGGGAGAAACTGAGAACTCAGATTCAATTGGTCTTCAAGGATGACGATGAAGATGAGAAATAGCCAGGTCCAAAGAGGAGTCATTGTCCAACAAATGAAGAAGCGGCCGAGTTGCTACAATTATTCTCCAAGTGGGAGATTGTTCAGTGTGGAGCCTGATTATCTTGTTTATTTTATATCACAGCGTTGGACCCCTATACCATAATGGGGGTGGCAACACCACCCGTAATTAAATGCTACTTGGGGGGTCCAGGGGGGACGACTGCGACCTTATGGAGCCCCCCCCTGGCGGGGGTTTCCAGGGGCAGCGCCCCTGAAGCTAAAAACATATGTAAAATTTCCTTGTAAAAGTATAGTAATTTCTAGTCAATATAGGCCGTTCATTAGGCGGATGATCTCACAGTAGAAGTTATGTTTAGTTTAGGGTTTTTTTCCATAGAAGACAACCCCTCACTTTGTATGAGGGTATTGTATTGCGGATGTGTATTGTATGTGTATTATCGGAGCAAGAAACATATAGGGAGACTGTGAGAGAGAACATAAGATATTACAATGGATCTATTGTAGGTTGTTTCTCTTCCTTTTGCTGGATAATAGAAACGAAGGACTGGCTGTTTAGGGTGGACGTAGCCCAAATTGGGTGAACCACGTATATATGTGTCACTCTGGTTTTATTTGTTTTGTGTGCTTGTGTTTTCCACATATTTTATGTGTTTCATTGCTCTGTAATATTTAATTTTCTAACAGAAATAACACTTTGACTAAGAAAACTGACTCAGACAAGGACAAAACTAATCAACGAAGTGTTGACCCAAGCTGCCCTAGTACTTTTGCTAGTGGCCTTGAGAAATCTATCCTAGATAACAGTCCTAATAAAACATAGCAGATCAAAATTGCTGAAAAGACTATGATTGACAAAACATATGTAAATATGTCAAAAACATTAGTCCCTTTCAGCCTTGAGGGTGAAATTTCCAAGATCAAAATTAGCATACCCTTAGCTAAATTAGTAACCTATGATGTATATAAAAACCAAGTTTTGAGAGCTTTGAATATAGGAAGTGATACTGATACATTAAACTTGACAAATGATAAACCAGAATTATTGTTTGGTTCTGAAGTAGAAGGAAAATACTAGGAAGGAACCATTCTTCCATTTTATGTCAGCTTAAATATGCATGACAAGATTTTACACAATGCCATGCTAGATTCTGGTGCCTCTCACAACCTTATGCCAAAAATGGTGATGGAGAGATTAGGCCTAGAAATTACTAAACCTGATAAGGACCTGTATTCCTTTGATTCAAGCAGAGTTAAGTGTTTTGTCATAATCAAGGATTTATGTGTCAATATCGCACAAATTCTTGCTAAGGGTCTAGTTATGGACATAGTGGTTGTTGACATTCCCCCAAAATATGGCATGCCTCTATCCAGATCATGGGGAGCCAAACTTCAAGGAAGCCTTCAAATGGACATGTCTTATGCTACCATCCCATTTTTTAACCAAACCAGAAGATTATATAGAGAATCTCATATGAAATATATGGTAAGAAACATATATAGGCCAAACAACACTCATGTTTATTCTATTCATTCGGATTTAGGCTCCATTATCTTGTACAATGAAGATGAAATCAAACAACAAGAAAATCAAAATAAGATAGGATTAAGTCCACCTGAAAAATTAAATCAATCCCCAAAATAAGAATCTAATAGCCCTAACCTTATCAGCCTTGAACATCAAAATGAAAATGAGCTTGAGATAGAAACACTGTGGGAAATGAGCTTTGATGGCTCTTGCAGCAAAACATGTTCTGGAGCTGGTGTATGGATACATAATACAAACAAAGGACATTCCTATAAACTTGATTTCCTATGCACCAATAACATTGCAAAATATGAAGCCCTCCTCCTTGGCTTACATTTGCTTAAAAATTTAGGAGCCAAGAAAATATCAATCCAAGGAGATTCAAAGTTGATCATTAGGCATAAAAAAGGGGAGTATTCAGCCAAAAACCCAAGATTAAGAGAATATAGGAATGTTGCCCTAGAGCTCCTAAAAACCTTTGAAAAATATGAACTCACTTTCATCCCTAGGACTCAAAACAACCTTGCGAATGAACTTGCCTTTGCTTCCATCAATTTCCAAATACCCCAGATAAATGAACGACTCAATGTCAAAGTGAAAAATAGGCCTACACTCCCTGACAATGAAAACTATTGGCAAGTGTTTGAGGGTGATAAACACATTGATGATTTTTTGCAATCAAGAAATGATTTTGCTGAATTAACACCTAACTGAAGCCCTGAAAAATACTATCTTGATGAAAATCAAGCCCATGAAATAGAGTTGTCCTCTACTGCTAATAGAAACCAATTTGAATATCTTTATACAACAGAATTACTAAACAAAACAGACCAAAAGGACCCTGAAGTTTTACAATGTAAAAATGATTCAATACATAGGGGTGTTACACCATTAGAGGAGCTTTTTGATTTCAATGATGTAGCTAAAACACCAAATATGGAGCCTACAAAAACTAGTGTAGAAGAACATAACATAGGCAACATAAATGAACCCAAAATGATCAAGTTATCTAGCACTCTCCCTACTCATATCAAACAAGAATATATTGAACTTTTTAAGGAGTTTGGATATGTGTTTGCATGGGGGTACAAAGATCTAAAATCATATGATACCAACATTATTCAACACAAAATTTCTCTTAAAGAAAATCAGAAGCCTTTCAAACAAAAACTAAGAAGGATAAACCCTGTGTTCTTACCTTTAGTTGAGAAAGAGATCAAAAATATGTATCATGATGGGATCATAGTTCCCCTTATATACTCACAATGGGTTTCCAACCTTGTGTCTGTTAGGAAGAAGACTGGGGAAATTAGGCTTTGCATTGAATTTACAAACCTAAACAGAGCCTCCCTGAAAGATAATTATCCCTTGCCCAAAATGGACCACATACTTCAAAAGGTGGTTGGATCTAAGAGAATATCACTGTTGGATGGTTTTTCAGGCTACAACCATGTGCTACTACTCCCAAGTGATCAACACAAAACTTCTTTCACCACACCTTGGGGTACATTCATGTATGTTAAAATGCCATTTGGTTTGATAAATGCAAGCGCCACATTCAAAAGGGCCATGGAAATAGTGTTTTCAGAAGACATAGGCTATTTCATAATCATTTACCTTGATGACATCACTATTTTCTCCAAAACAAACAAAGAACACTTGATTCATTTGAGAAAAGTTTTTGAAAAATGTAGAAAATATGGCTTATCTTTGAATCCCAAGAAGACATTCTTTGGTTTCTAGAAAGGAAAACTTCTTAGTCACATAATATCTGAAGAAGGAATCAAAGTAGACCCTAAAAGGATTGAAGGCATATTGAAAATCAACCATCCTATAAACCTCAAAGAGTTGCAATCTTTTATTGGGAAGATCAATTTTTTAAGAAGGTTCATTCCTAACCTTGCTAAAATTTTGAGAAATATCACAAACATGCTGAAAAAGGAAACATGATTTAAATGGACTTTAGAAGCCAAGCAGTCATTTGAACTGGTGAAACAAGCTCTCACTCAAACACCAGTTCTTGTCAGTCCTGATTTCACCAAGGATTTCTACATTTTCTCATTTGCCTCTAAACACACCATTGTTGTAGTCTTGTTGCAAAAGAATAATATAGGGAAAGAAAAACCAATATCCTTTTCAGTAGAGCCTTAAGGGATGCTCCACTCAAATATAATATCATGGAGAAGCATGCCCTTGCCTTGATAAAAGCATTGAAGGATTTCCGAGTCTACATTTTACACTCACATATCATTGCTTTTGTCCCACATACAGTTCTCAAGGACATTCTAAATCAAGACCCTGATGGTAAAAGGGGAAAATGGATTGCAATTATCTTAGAATATTATTTAGAGATTAGGCCTACCAAGCTGATTAAAGGACAAAGATTAGCAAAACTCATGGCAGAATCAAATTTCCAAGAATTAGATATAAATACTGTTGATGTTTTAGAAGAACAAGAAGAATTCACAGCTCCATACATTGAAGAAATATTCTTGAATTAATCTTGGTATGTTGATATCATTTATGTGCTTCTCTATCTTAATACTCCTCCTACTCTCTCAAAGACTAAAGCTAGGTTCTTGAAACAAAAAGCTTTAAATTACCGCATTTTAGATGGAGTGTTATATTGGAAAAATGTTGTTGGCATATTCCTTAAATGTTTGCTTGAGGATGATGCAGGAAAAATCATGCATGAGATGCATGAGGGAGAATGTGGAGGCCACCTTTATTGGAAGACCACAACAAACAAGATTCTTAGAGCTAGCTATTATTGGCCCACCCGTATCCCTGATACTCAGAGACTAGTCATGACTTGCCATAAGTGTCAAATTTTTTATGGCAAGAGAAAACTCTTACCTTTACCTTTGCATCCCATCAGTATTGAGGCTCCCTTTCAATAATGGGGTTTAGACTTTATTGGATAAATTCACCCAACCTCATCTGCCCAACATAAGTGGATCCTTACTGCCACAGATTACTTTACCAAGTGGATAGAAGCCATCCCTTATAGGAATGCTACTCACTCTGTCATTATCAAGTTCCTTGAAACCAATATACTATCATGTTTTCATTGTCATAGAAACATCATTACAAACAATGTTGTTGCCTTCAAATCCAAAAGAATTGCTGACTTTTGCTATTAATACCATATCAGCTTAGGACACTCCACAAATTTCTTACCTCAGGGAAATGGCCTAGCTGAATCCTCCAATAAAAGCCCGATCAACATTATCAAAAGACTGCTGGATCAAAATCAGAAATCATGGCATAGTAATTTGGTTCATGCATTATGGGTTTATAGGCTAACCACCAAGAAATCAATAAATATGTCCCCATATCATCTGGTATATGGCATAGATGCAGTCTAGAGTCCCACTCATGAAAATTCTCTAAGAAGTACAAACAAAAGAAAATGACATGTAAAGAAGGCTAAATCAAACTATTCATTTACAACAAACAAGAGAGGAAGGGTATAAAAGGACACAAGCAGTACAAGAAGGCATCAAGAAAATCTTTGACAAAAGGAACAAAGATAATAATTTCCAAGTTGGAGATACAGTCCTAAAATGGGATTCTAGAAGGAAAGATAGAGGTAAACATGGCAAATTTGAGAATTTGTGGAAAGGGCCTTACATCATTCACTCAATTAGAGGTCATAATGCTTTATTTTTACAAGGGTTGAGTGGGGAAGAATTATTTGGAGGTGCTGTCAATGGCAGGATGCTCAAACATTATTTCTGTCAGGAGTATTAGCTTCAAAGCTTTCATTCATTGTACATAAAAAATTGCATGAGAAAATATTGAGAAAAAAAATACAAAAACAATGAAAGAAAAGAAAAAAAAGGGAAAAATTCAAAAAAGGTACAGCCCCATACCCAAAAAACAGCACTGCTGAAAGTGTGCAAGTCTAAATGCCACTACTGATTCAAAAAGATATCTTGTTCAGTCATATAGCCTAATCATGGCTGAACATGCTTTACATTTATGTTGATAAGTTAATAGAAACAATGATTGTCAAGATTATTTCAGACTTGACTTATCAAGAAGGATAGATTATGGAAATATAAAGATTCTGGTTCCACATGCTCAAAATAGAACCAAAGAGATAGATAAGGATGCATTACTAATGACAAATCATAGCCTTATCTTTCTAAATTTACTTTTATGAAAATAATGTTTGTGTGTAGCTTGTTTCAATGCCACAACCATGGTGAATCAGACTGTCTAAACCTGATTTGAACCATGCTTTAAATTTCATGTCGCTAGCTAGAGAATCAAGACTGCCAAACAACTTAATCTTGGTGGTCAAATAGTTTTAGGTAGAGAATAAAAAGAGTTCACTAGTTTAATCTGAACTCTTGGAATAAATAAGGATTGAAGTAGATATTTTATTTCTATTTTCAAAAATATAAAGTCAAACAGTTTTCCAGTTCAAGTGCACTCAAAGAAGAAGAAAAAAAAATGTTAGGACAAGTAGGATTGGGTAGGTAGAAATGTTGTTTGAAAGAAATCATATGTTGCATATTGTTAAGATTTTCAGTTCAAATAAATATCAACAAATGAAGAAGAAGGGAACTCTACCCAATGGATAAGGCATTGATCTACTAAAACTCAGAGATTTGGTAAATTGAAGGTTCTAGACACCTTAAAAGGAAAGTTGCCCTCCCCAAGTGGAGCCACTGTTAGTCATCAGTAATTTTTGCTGATATCAAAAGATGACTAAGTTATAATCCTAGATTTCTAGAAACAATATTTGAGAAACATTGTGAGTTCTAGAAATCTCACTACCTTCATCATCCTAAGCTTAACTGATTCATTAAAAACTTCATCTTTTGCCTTCTCAAAAGTTCACCCTGCTGCTCTAAGAAGACCTCATTTTCTGGGTGTGTTTGCCTCATTTTATCACCTCACCTACACTCTCATTCATCCCCTTTCCCCCCCCCCCCGAAACCCATTTTTTTTCCCCTAAAAACCCCTCATAAACCCCCTTATTCATCATTTTTTCCTAAAAAACCTTAAGCAATGTAAAAATCCCTTTTTTACATTATTTAAATTTAATGTTTTAGCCTATTGGACCCTTTAAAACCTTGCAAAAACCCTGTTTTTGTATTAAACCTGCCTTTTTTATGAAATAGGCCTTTAAATCCCCTTTTGGCTTAAATTCCTTAGCCCCTTGCTCACATAAGACCACGAACCTTCGCTATATCTTAGCCCCGTCGCCATTTAAAAATACACCTCTACTCCTTTTACTTTATACACCCCCGCAAACCTTATAATAATGCCCCCTAACCTTTGAAAAATTAAACTGAGACTGCTTTCCCCCATCCCGCTTCATCTAATCACCAAACCACATCCACTGTTGATCTGGAGTTTTGGGCCTTGATCTGACGGCTATCACATCCTTGCCTTTCATCCCGCATCAATACAACCAAACACAATGTGACAAACCTACCCACATCATTGAGCTAGGCCCCACCTTCCACTAAAACTCTGTTGCCTATTCACCATGTGCCATTTGTCCCAGGGCTCCACCCTCCACACCTACGTGTTTCTCCCGGATCTTTCCACACTGTCAATCTCATCAATTGAGATCTAATGGCCCAAACCCATATCGCGCAGAAAGTAGCAATGGGTTTAATAACCCCTAACCTACGCGAAATAGGTGGTATTTACCCCGCCACGCGTCAATAGGCTAGTGGAATCTCGCACGTTTGATCCAATACCACTTACCGCCCTTAACACACGCGATAAACCACCATGGTTTTCCAAAACTGCTTTCTCCCTCCCCACGCCAAAATTCGAATCTCTTCGCCTCTCTTCTAATTCTACTAGGTTCCACATACAGAACCTTACCCTCTGCTCCATTTCTCCTTTGCAAACGCCTCCCGACAGCTCCAAACCTGAAAATACAGTCTTACCACTCCCGCAGGTTTTTAACTAACTGGTTTGTCTTTGGTGTAGTTTTTAATGGTGGAAGGGGGTCTATCAAGCCCTCCCACAATTTAAAATGACTAATTAAACCTTGGGTGATGATCCAAGGGTTTGCATCCAAGTTTAAAAAGGGAGATCAGTGGCCCTGTCTGGGTTAATCAATGATGCCCAATGATCATCAATGAGCATTCAATTTTTTAGCCACGAATAATACCACATCCCTGCACAAAGACAAAGCAAACAAACAGTGAAACAGTGAAAGAAATGAAGATTGGAAGGATTAAGGGGATAATCCTAAATCTGAAGCCATAAACACAGAGGATTAGCCATGAAGACAATGATGAAAGGATGAAAGTCAAAGGTTTAAAACAAAGAATAAATAAAAATTCAGTCAGTGATTAAAGAAGAAAAGACAATGAAACCGATTATAAAGGCTAAATCAAGGTTCAAAGGCCTAATACAAAGTTAATGTTAAAAGCAAAGACATATTAACTCAGAGACAACTTCAAATGGCTAAATCAAGAAGCATTTACTCCTCTAAAGACCAAACTGCCACCTACAACATTATTTCTTTCCATAAAGGCATAGGAAATTTATTACACAGTCAGAGATATTTTCAAGCAGCTTAATAGTTATTGCAAAGTTATTACAAAGCCTTTAAAGTCAAACATTTCACCTATTCTTCCCTTGAAGATAAGATAAGAGTTATTGAAACAGAGAAGTAGCTATAGATATTCCTGCCTTAAGCCTTGCATGGTTTTGAAGGTTAGGAATGCACTTACTCTGTAATAAATGATACTCAAACCCTATCTTAGGCTTCACCTCCTAATTTATAGCATAAATACTGCATCTGAACTCATTTTATTGTTGGCATTTAATGACTCTTTGAAGTAATACATAGTTTCTTCAAAGTTGAAAGGAAATTGATGCATTCGAACTTGTGGATGCCCTGATTTGTTTGTTGATGGAGGAGGCTAGATCACTGGATCCCTGAGCTTGGTTGTTGGTGAAGTGCTTCTATCTATTATTGTTATTTCTTGTTTTCATTCTTTTTTCATCTTTCTATGTTACAGTAGAGAAAAAGTTTTAGACTAAGAAATGTCTTTTGAAAGCACCTTAGTTCTATTTTCTCTTCACTGTCTTAATGTTTTCTTCTGCAAGGTTTGATTGGAGGATTCTTAACCTCCCTCCAGTTCCATCTAGCTTGTTATTTAGAAATTATTCAATAGATTATAACCAGGAAAATTTGGTAAGTCCATGTTCATTGGTACGACTTGAGATGTTGTTTTTAGGAATGATTTCAATAGAGTGCAACCAGGGAAATTAGTGGTGAGTCCATGCTGCTTGAGTACAACTTGAGATATCGTTTTTAAGATCTTCTTTAAAGTATGCTTAGTAGAGTCTAAACCAGGGAAGTCTATGGTGTGCCCTGTTCTCTGATCTGCACAAAACTATTCATACATGTTAAGTCTATCAACTATGACCATGATGACACACTTTCCTTTGGATTTAGGTAAACATGTGATAAAATCCATTGAAACCTCCTCCCAATGTTGACTTGGAATGGATAAAGGTTGTACTAGACCCGGGATCATAATTTTCTCAACTTTATTTTGTTGGAAAACCAAACATTCTGCAAGAAAATCTTGAATATCAGATTTAAGGCCATCCCAAAAATTTTATTTCTTCACCCTATGGTAAGTTTTTAAAAATCTCGAGTGTCCTCCTAAGGGAGAGGTGTGCAATTCCAAAATAATATTTTTTTTTAGTTGGGAATTCTTACAAAGATATAAGCGATATTTTTTCCATAAGGAATCATTTTTCAAACTAAATGTATCATATGTACTGAGATCTTGCTACAACTTTTGAATACGTGTCCACACTTCTTCATCATTCTTCCATTCCTCCCTAGCTTCGGTTATCCAATATGGTTAGATAATAGAAATGGCACAAAGAAATGCTTACAAATCCTCATCCTTTCTTGAGAGTACATCTGTAACAACATTTAGCCTCCATTTTTTGTAGATGATTTCAAAGTCATAACCCAACATATTTGTGACACATTTTTGTTGCTCTTTTGAAGATAGTCTTTGTTCCAAAAAGTATTTAAGACTCTCATGATCAGTTTTTACCTTGAAGTGTCTTCCCATTAGGTAAGGTCGTCATTTATTTAGTGCATGTAGTATTTCCAACATTTCCTTCTCATAAATATCTTTATGCAATTACTTTCTTTTGATTGGACCACTTTCAAAAGCAACGGGTCTTCCTTCTTGCATTAAAACAACACCAATTCCGTTTCCTAAGGCATCACATTCCACATAAAAGGTTTTTATGAAGTCTTGTGTAGCTAAGGTTGGTGCTTGGCACATTTCCTATTTAAGATGTTCAAAGGCCTTAGTTACTTCAGGAGTCCAGGAAAATTCATCTTTCTTGAATAATGTTGTTAAAGGTGCTCATATTCTCCCACAGCTCTTAACAAAATTGCGATAATACCCTGCTATCTCGAGAAGTCCTTGCAACTTCTTTATGGTTGTGGGGAATTTCCATTCCTTAATGGCTTTAATTTTGTTAGGGTCTACCCTAACACCCTCGTGAGATACAATATGACCTAGATATTCCACCTCTTGTACTCCAAATAAACATTTGGATGTTTTTGCATGTAATTTTTTCTCCTCCAATAGTTTGAGCACCCTATAAACATGTTGAACATCATCCTTCCAAGACCTGTTGTGGATTAGTATATCATCAAAAAATACTAACAATAATTTTCTAAGGAAGGGTTAGAAAATGGAATTCATCAACGTTTGAAATGTAGAGTGTGCATTGGTAAGGCTAAAAGACATGACCAAAAATTCATAGTGACCCTCATGTGTTCTAAATATTTTTTTCAGAATGTCTTCATTATTCATTTTAATTTGATTATATCCTAAACGGAGATCCAACTTGGTGAAATAAAGTTCTCCATGTAATTCATCCAATAATTCATCAATCGTAAGAATGGGAAATTAATCTTTAATAGTGAGCTTATTGAGCTCCCTATAATCTGGACACATGCGCCATGATCCATCATTCTTGTGCACCAATGCTACTGGAGAAGAGAAATAACATTGACTAAGTTGAATTATACCAACCTCTAGCATTTCTGCAATCATACATTCAATTTCTCTCTTTTGGACATAAGTATATATGTAAGGCCTGATGTTTGGAGGAAAAATTCTCGGAATCAAATGAATAGCATGATCATGATCATGGAGAAATTTCTATGAGGACCAGTGGAATTCGCTTGATATATTCCATCATCTGCACCATTTTCCTTTTGTTTTGGTGCATTCTGACAATTTTCAGAAAATTGAGTTATTTTTGGGCTTAACTTAATTAATTACACTCAAAGTGGCATTCCGGGATGAATACGTAATAGAACACCTTAGTGTAATAGCTCGTTGGCACCGGGACTAGAATATCTACATGATGGGGTGGTTTGACATGAGTTTTAGTGACATGAGGAGACATGGTAGCCGATTTACTCTTTTCGGAATTAAAAATGAATATTTTAATTGAAAAATAAAAGGGAAAAAAGATCCATGATTAAAATAATAATAAAATAACGCTCTAGAAGGATCCATGAGATCTATAAAAGAAAAGGATGAGGCCATTGAGGAATATCTTGGATTTGATATCTTCTCTTGTATGTGAGGTTGAGAACCCAGTGCTCTTCTCCATCGGTAGCCCAAGGACGGAAACCCTCGGGTGTGTTGACGAGTGTTGGACGGAAACCCAATTCTCTTGAGGAGACTTCATTCAGGAGTTTCACGGAGCTTCAGGGATATTAGATTGAGGATCATTCAGATCCTCAATTGGTGCTTCATTGATTTCCAGTTGATTCAGTGGAAGTTGTTGTTGGAGGGAGAATGCAGCAGTTTAATTTTGGGAGGCAAGCGCAGTATTGTAGTAGATCCTTGAGGCCAGCTATATTTTAGTTATCTTAGCTATTTGTCATTTCTGTGAGTAACCCAAGTTACATTATAATAAAGTTAAGTTATTTCATGCATTATGGTATTATGGATTTTCATGTACTTGTATGTTTTATTTTACATGGCAATCTTTCGTTAAATGCATGATAATTTAATGGAAAAAATTTGGTTGAGTTAATTTTCCAGAAAAAGTTATAAAATACCCCAAAAAGGATATTACAGTGGTATCGGAGCTCGTGATTTTTCCAACCTAAGGGTTTACTCTTCAAATTACCGAAAAATCGAAATTCAAGGGTTTTACTACAACTTTCAAAGGAAGATCGATTGTTTATTATTTTGAGGCATTATTGGAGGACACAGTTGGGTTCTTGTGTTTGTTATTGGTTGCAAGGTTCATTAGCTTACGAGAGCTATAGGCGAACCAAGGTTCATTATATTTTCAGCTATAGGTGAACCTCCATGGTTGAGATTGACAGCGTGGCAGTTTCTGGGCCAACGCAAAGGAGGAGAGTTGAGGCTAGTTGTGGAGGAAGGTCTCAACCAATTGAGCTTTGTTTGTTGAGAGAGATAGAGGAAGTGCAAGAGGGATTATTTTTTTCACATTTGGAGGGTTGTTGAGTATTTCATTGATCATTTTGTAGACATCGTATTCAACAGCTACTGGAAGATACAAGGCTTATTGAGGTGAATTTTGGAGGATCGTGATTTGGCCAAACCATTTCTGGGTTTTGGTCGGATTGACTTGTGGATTTCGGGAGTAACTTTAGGGATTTTTTTGAGCAGCGGATGTGGGATTTTTGGCCAATCCATTGCATCATCTAGTGCAGAATTGCTGTCGTAGAGCATTTTGTTGGGCCAAATTTATATTGCTGAGAAAAATTTATATTGCAGAGCCAAAAAAAAAAATTTGTGGGGGATTTATCTTGATGGACCGAAATCAATTTTTGGGCCAAGTTTATTTGTTGGAGCCTAATTTATTTGCATGAGCCTAGTTCATTTGACAGAGTAGATTTATCTATTGGGGCTAAGTTTATTTGTGGATCCAAGTTTATCGGTCATAACTCCGTTTATTTTTCAAATGTTTTGTAGGAGATTTATCTCGTTTGAGTCGAGGATTTTTTAGTGAATTTTTTGAACTGAAGTGTAGGAGCATTGTGGTACAAAATTATCTTATTTGGAGCAGTGTGCATAGTTGGGCAGAGTAGGAAACTTGTACTAAATTGGGAATTTCTGTATCTTCTGGAATCTACCTAAGATTGTTCTGGGTTTTTTTGGGTTTTGTGAAATGTGTTTGTGGTTAAAATTTCAGAATTTTCCGGGTGATATTTGGGTATCAAATCGTCATTCTTATTTAGGGAAAATCATCAGTTTAGCGGATTTCACACTATTTGAACATTTTGGGTCAGTTGGAATTACACCAAAAAATTTATGGGTTTTGTCGACCATGGATCAAAGATTTGGCTCATAATTTTTCATAATTTTTTGTGGAGTCTGGGTTCCTCCAACATATAGAATTATTTGGACGTTAGTGGGCAAGAAGTAAGCTTAAATTTTGGGTCTCGGGTGATTGGTAGAATTTGCCAAAATATTTTTTGGGCTTTTCTGGGTTTGTGGGGGAGAGACCAATATTAATTTGTCATAATTTTCTAAGCACTTTCGAAGGCTCAAACAAGGGTTCCCTCTAGTGAGCAGTTGCAGAATTTTCAAAGTCAGCGCAGAGCTTGAAGAGAGATCATTTCCTTGCATCAGGGGTAACATTTTTCTCACCTGAGATTGTTTAGATTGCTTTGCTAGGATGAATTCATCTTGTTGTGCAAAAATTATTTGGTTAGAGCCCAATTTATTTTCCAGAGCCTAAATTATTTGCTGGAGCTAGATTTATCTATTGGAGCAGAGTATTGTTGTGAGCAATGTGAGGTTCTATGAGTTGGTTGAATGACTATAGTAATATGTTATAGTAGCCTTGTTACCTTTCTATGTGTGTTGTATAGTCATATTCTGAGTATGTTATATGAGTAGAGGTTGAGTCAAATTCTCTACAGCATTATCACCCTTGCTGCAAAATCATGGGATTTGAGGAGACTACTGAAAATATTAGAAAAAAACTTTAATGACTTAGAAATAATTTTGTACCAGCTACAATTTGAAAAATCATTCGCACAAGGTGCGTGGCACTACAGTGATTCCTTGGATCAAAGAGAAAAACCAAACAACAAACCCTTTTCGAAGGGGGTACATGCCATCCTACAACTAGAGCAGATAAGGGATTTGAAAAAAGAATGGGAGGTAGGGAATCGACTCTTTGCACTTGGATCTGGTTTGAAGAACCTAAAGATGACTGAAAAAATTTTCCTTAATTTGGAGAAGCTAGAATCACATATTTCTAAAGTGAGCCAATCATATTTGAGGGTCCTCAATTGGGCACTCGAACCAACAATGCTTGCTTTGATTCATCCAATATTCTTAGAGCATACATATGAAGGATTCAGACTTATAGTAGCTTCTTATCTTAGTAAGATTATCAAAATAACTTCATCTATGCTTCCTTATAATAGTGGCATCATGCGGAAATTTTTCCAGCTAATAAAAGAGAATCTTCAGGATCTACATAACATCTTGGGTCTTGCCATTGAGAAGATGATCAAGATCTTAGAAATCATGGTTGGAGTCATGGGTAACCATTGGAGGAGAGAACAGTTGGTTTCAC
Source organism: Pinus albicaulis (assembly GCA_034641835.2). NCBI lineage: Eukaryota > Viridiplantae > Streptophyta > Pinopsida > Pinales > Pinaceae > Pinus > Pinus albicaulis. Next base: position 916,657,415 of record CM076581.1, read on the forward strand.
CTGTTTCTTATGAACTGATCGAGAGGTTGGCTGAGAAAAACATTGGGTTGTTCAGGAGACAATTGACCAAGGAGGAGCTGCTCCGATTTGGTGGATCATGCAACAAGAATGAGTTGAGGAGGAAGGGACTTTGCTTCAATTTCAAGGGACCTTGGGGACCCGATCACTCATGCTTGAGAGATGCAGATGAGGTAGCAGAGATAAAGCAAGAGGACATTCATTTTGTCTGTCAGGGTGAGGACTCTTATTCGAATGAGTCCATGGGTTCATATGAGGATGCTTTTGGGGAGCATCAACAGTCATGTGTAGTTGATGGCAGTAGACCAGATTTGTATTCTAGTGTGTAGAGTGAGCAGCCAGGGGACTCTATGGGTGATATTCAGGATTATGAGTCACTTGTGATGATTCAGCTAGAGCAGCCTATGGTGGAGCATGTGTCAGCTGAGTAGGAGGCTATGCATATCATGCATGATAGTTCTTTGGGGGAGAGCCATATGGAGGCTCACATTGAGTCTGTGGTGGATGTACGGCTACCCATAGGGTCATTCATTGGTGAGGAGCAGATGGATGTACGAGCATCTCGCAGGGTGACAGTAATTGCATATACTTATCCTCAGTAAATGTTGGAGGTCTATAGGGTAGTTCTGTGGGAGGCTAGCAGACAACAGGAGTATGACACTCTTGATCAAGAGAGGGAGGAGTTGCTGGAGATGGTGGAGCATCCATCTTTCGGCTGACCCACTGATAAGGTGGAGATAGATGCACATGCTGTCAGCAAAGTTGTAGTACTTCCAAGGGACAGCACTCTCCAAGAGTACATTGATGGGTCTTGTAGAATATCTTGCCCACTTTTGCTTATTATAGAGAGAGAGACCTTCTTCTGCAGGCAGATCTTGTCGGCAGACAAGACGGGGTAGCACGAGTTAAGTATGGACTGGCGACCTCACACCAGACTTGTTTTATATGCAAGTGTCACTTCCTTTTATTCTTCTTCAAGGATATATTAGTGGGAGTTCATCAATTGGTATCTTATTGATGGTATGATCTTCTGTGTACGAAGAATAGCGGAGCAGGGACCCTTAGACATGACAGATGCGGCAGCTTCCAATTGGATGTGGGGCACAGGTTGAAAGTTCTTCAACATTCCATCCCGACTTCAAGAGAGTAGGGTTAGCATGAGATCGAGTCAGGAGTTGGACTGGAGAGAGGTGATGAGTTGGTTTCCTATTGACAAAGTATCATTCTTAGTCTCGGGTACATTTCGGCAGGAGCACATGAATGAGAGAGATGTTATATATTCCATTGGGCCATGGATTGTGGACCGACAGTCCATCAGTATTTTAGTAGCACTAGCTTGACATCCGTAGATTAGAATTGACCTCGACCTAAACCGGAGGTTGGATTACAGAGAGTGGTTGAGTTGGTCCTCGCTTCATGGGGCGACAACTACAGCTAGAGATAGTGCGCAGTCTGAGCCATGGGATTCGGACAATGAGAGGCCATGGTGGCTTTGGGATCTGGGAGGATTGATTGATGATAGGGGCAATGAGAGATCAGTTTGGGATCCTAGTATCGAGGGGTCTGTTCCGGGTGACTTGACATAAAAGCAGAGTAGCACCCAGGGGTTTGTATGGCATCCAAGCATTAGGTCTCAATTGCATCGGGCCAATAGGATGGCCCACATATTTGGATTACTTGAGGGCAAGAAATCTTGGGGCAGAAGGTCTATAATATTCATTTTTTAAGTGTCACCTATGATAGGGTTAGGATGAACTTCCATGGATAGGAGCAAACAGGTCACAGGTACAGGTTGGTGTCATCAGCGGGCCCAGGGGTATTTTGGAGGATTTTTGAGGAGTTTCTATGAGGATCGGTGGCATTCGCTTGATATATTCCATCATTCGCACCGTTTTCCTTTCGTTCCAGTGCATTCCAACAAATTTCGAAAAAATGAGTTATTTTGGGGCTTAACTCAATTAATTACACTCAAGGTGGCATTCCAGGAGGAATACGTGATAGAACACCATATTGTAATATCTCGTTGGAACCGAGACGAGAATACCTACATGATGGGGTGGTTGGACATGAGTTTCAGTTACTTGAGGAGACATGGTAGCCAATTTACTCTTTCTGGCATTAAAAAGGAATATTTAATTGGAAAATAAGAGGAAAAAGTGCTCCATGATTAAAATAATAATAAAATAAGGCTCTAGAAGGATCCATGAGATCTATAAAATAAAAGTAGGAGACCATCGATGGATATCTTCGATTTGAGATATTTTCTTGTATGCGACGTTGAGAATCTGGTTCTCTTCTCCATCGGTAGCCCCAGGATGGAAACCCTCGGGTGTGTTGACGGGTGTTGGGCGAAAACCCAACTCTCTTCAGGATACTTCATTCAGGAGTTTCACAAAGCTTCAGGGATATTGGAGTGAGGATCACATGGATCCTTAATTAGTGCTTCATTGATTTCCAGTTGATTCAGTGGCAGCTGTTGCTGGAGGGAGAGTGCAACAGTTTAGTTTTGGGAGGCGAGTGCAGTATTGTAGCAGATCCTTGAGGAAAGTTATATTTCAGTTATTTCTTTTATTTCGCATTTCAGCATGTAACCCCACTTATATTATAGTAAAGTTGAGTTATGGTGTTATTGATTTTCATGTACTTGTATGTTTTATTTTACCTGGAAATATTCTCTTAAATGCATGATATTTTAATGGAGAAATTTTGGTTGAGTTAATTTTCGAGCAAAATTAACTGAAATAAAATATCCCAAAAAGAATATTACAAATTCGTTATGCATTTTTTTCTATCATCATATGCATTTTTTTCCCTCATCATGCCAATTAACAAAAATAATAGATAAATACAGTTTCTTCTTTTCTTCAAAATAAATTTTAAAAAAATGAATAATACATATAAGTTTATCCTAGTTTATAATGATTTGAACTTATTCAACATTCTTTCAAATGAGAAAATTTGTATAATGTAACCATGAATGTTAAAGAAATTTCTCAAAACTTGATTCTTACATTTTTGTTAAAATGATTTTAAATATCAAATTTAATATTTTTCATAACCATTAACATATATTTTAAATACAAAGATTTTATTTTTATTTTAGTTTTTTAACCATATATATAATTAAAAGAGGACTGCCTTATTATATGGAAAATTCTTGCATAAGAACCTTTTAAAAAATATTACTTTCCCATAATTTTATTTTCACTCTATTAATTGTTAATTATTTAAATTTTTTATTGCTTAATATTATAATTTCAAACATTTTATTTATTTTTTAAAATTATATATATATATATATATAACATTTCAATTCATGGAAAATAAATCATCTCACATGTAAAACATAAATCTTATGATCACATATTAATATATATATCTAAAAAATAGTTTTCCATATGCTTTTTGTCTGCAAGATTTTAAGGTCGTGTCAAATCTATAGAGACTTTCACTATGATCAGAGCAACTAGCTCTATGGCACAACTCGTTTTCCTCATTAAGGACTCACTAACAGTGCCTTCAAACACCTCCATTACGTACCGTCGTAATCACACTACCAGTGTTTTCCAGCCACCATCCTTACGTACTGATCCACGCAGTAAAGTCTTATTTTGTTGCGCTCTGTTGGAAATGTTAACCAGTGAGCAGTTTTTCCTGCTGCTTTCCACGTCTGTACAATCCATGTTTTTACATACCACGGGCAGCCATCTACAGAGCGTTATAGGTGTGTCTAAATTGTTTTATTCAATGCACTTATTTGCAGTGTTATTTCAATTTGTTCTTTTCCATTTTGGGTATGCATAATTTATAATCTATCAAATCATTTTACTATATACTAAAAAAAATTATTTAGATTCTTAAATGATTAAGAAACGAGCCTTAATTATAAAAGGCATGTCATCATCTTTAGTTCACAATAAACTTTTTAGTGATTACAACGTATATTTCATGTGATTGTTTTTTTCTACTCCACGTTTCTTTGTGTTTTTCTTTTAACCCGAATGAGATAAAGAAAGCGAACTTGTCCGATAGGCATTTTCCCTAGGTATAAAATATCATTTAAACTCATGAGTTACATGATAACAACATGACACATCCAAACATGCAAACCATGGACCCTTTCCCTCTAGCCCTAGGTCACCAGGGGTATAGGCTATTAGTTAAGTTAAAATATAGTCTTAAAAGACTATAATTTTGGCATGAAGTTCTGTGAAAGCAAGTAGCTCCAACATGTAAGCCATGGATGGTGTCCTTCAAACTCTTAGAACATGAGTTTAATGACTTGGGTCATCCTTCTTCATTGTAGATTTCCAAAATATTTTAGAATGTGATTAGAAAGCTTGATATAAAGGGAAATAACAACTGCACAAAAAGAGATATATCATCTATGATTTGATATTAGGATATATTACCTATGATTTGATATTAGTTGGATTTTATTTTTATTTTTAGAGATTGTATTGTTTATTGAATTTGTCTTTTTTTTAAATTTCGAGTTTTAGAATTAGAGGAGGGAGGTAAAACAATTGATTTTATTTTGTCTAGCTTGTATTGTGATCATATGCATATCATTATAAAAAATCAATGATCATATGCATATCATTAACATTGTGCCAAGTGAGAGTTACATTGTATAATAATTTTCAACCATATTTTAAATGAGTTGATTCCATAAAAAAATGTAAATTAGCGCTTTTATTGTACAACATACGAAATAAAATTCATAAAAAAGTATTTTTCTCTCACATTTTTTAGTTATTTAAATTTAAAATTAAGATGAATTTATTTATTAGATATTTTCTTTTTTTCTTTTCACATTCAATATAGGTTGTGAAAGATTTCTTTTAAATTATTAATGAAATAAATATACAATTTATTTTAAACATTAAAAAGTAAAATTAATTTATGTTAATTTATTTATTTTAAACATTTTTCTTTCCAAATAGTCATGTAACATTTTTTTTTTCTCTCCTACGAGATAAATTCAATTTTATTTTAATAATCTCACAAATTCATTAACACATTTTTTTTTTTTTTTTAACTATGAAGGTTTGTATCTAAATTCAATTTTATTTTAATAATCTCACAAATTTACTAGCCCGTTCTTTTTTAAAGTTGTGAAGTTTTGCATCTCTTTCACACAAAATTGTGGAGGTTTTGTGTCAAGTTATACCTTTATTAATGAAATAATATATTATTGGATAATAAGTGTGAATTTATTTAAGGAAAAAAACTCAATTTAAAAGATGACAATGTTATTATAGTTATTAGAGATTTCCCTTTTGTTTTGAATTTCTTGTTTCAATACTTCAACGAAAAAATGAGTTAATCTTATAGGAAATAAAGTTCTTTCTATTTAAAAAAATAATAAAAATTTGGAGAAAAACTTAATTTTATATTTGATTAAAATTCACATTTAAAAAAAAAAAAAAAAACAAACAAACATTTTAAATTAATTAAATGATCAAAAATTTTAAAATAAAAATTTATACTGTGTATTATCATTTTGCTATATTTTTTTCTTATTATAAGTATTACCTACTTTACCTTAAATATTATAGTACAAAAAATTACCTACTTTTTATTTCTTAAGTGTTATATCAAAAAGTATTACTCTTTTTTTTATTAATTAAATATTATATTTGTGTGCATAAATATAATTATTATAATATTTTTTAAATTCTTTTTCATTTTTATTTTACCCATTATATATAATAATAATGATTATTAAAATAAATAAAATATTATATAATATATTAATTAAAAATGAATAATTAATATTTATGAAATGGATTATTAAAATAAATAAAATATTATATAATATATTAATTAAAAAAAAAATCTTTTTTATATGAAATGTTTATTTAAAAGTAATATAACTTTCATATATTTTTAAAATTTTAAATATTATATAAAATGTTTACTTAAAAGTAATTTTACTTTCATATATTTTAAAATTTTAAATATGAAAGGTTTAAATAATTAAAATGAATTTATTTTAATTTAATAATGATGATGATGATGGTTAATGTCCTGTGAGATCAATATTTGGTCTATTGGACTTAAAGAAAGGAGTTATTTAATTTGATTTAAGATTTTATTCCTATGCTCAAAAAGCTTCGAGAGAAGCCTCCCGAGCTCACTATAATTTTGACATCTTAAAAGGCTAGGAAGGTCAGTGTTGCAACAAAGATTATGAAATTGAGCTCTAATGTGGTTGTACGCAAGGCACTCTAAGAGGAAGTGATTTTCATCCTCGATGTTCATATTCTCATAGAGATGGTAGATCCTTTCCATCCATCGTGTTTTAGGAACTGTCCAACGACCTGTTTCACTATGGAGTTCATGAGAGTTCATTCTAATCTTGGCTATATTAATTTTCTTCTTTAAGCTAGTTAAAACAGAGAGATATTTTTTATCTTCTAAGGTAGAGTTGATGACCTCCTTATAATACCTTAATTTTCTTTTAAATGCTAGATCTTTCTCGCACAACATTTTTTCTTTGAACTTAGAAGTAACAATTTTTTTAATGTTATTGATGTTTTGAAATGCAACATTCTCGTTGATCTCCCAATGGTTTAACCAGGCCCTAGTGTCTTTATACCAACCTCGTTTAAGCCCTAAGTGATTCTAGCTGGAATTTAAAGCTAGCTTAAGAAGTCTATGGTCTCCTATGCTATTGAGCTTGTGCTTGTACAACAGAAGCCTAGTCATAGCTAGGCTCTCGATAGGGGAAAGACCCACTTCTATAAGGAGAATAGGATAGGGTGTATTGCTTTTAATTTTAAGTTTATACGTTATAAAACGCTTCTGGATTTTCGCAATGTTTCTCCACGATTCTCTAGATATGTCGCAACCCCAATCCTCACATCCATATAAGATAACAGGAGTGACTAAAGTTTCAAAGAGGAACTTCTTTCTATCCCACATTACGAGGTTTGTTGTTTAACAATTAGTTTCAAGACCAGAATAAGCTTTCCACCCCCCATTAATCATTTTATGAATGCTATAGTTCCAGTTGAGCTTGTGATGAATATCAATTCCTAGGTACTTGTAAGAAGACATTCCTCCAAGTTACTATTGTCATACATAATGTATATATGAACTTGGGTGAAAATGTGAAGTTGGGAAACACGTTTTGCCCTTTTTTGACGTTGAAAATTGTAATTTTCTATGTTTTTCAACTTCAACTCCACTAAACTCGTATTTTTATTGCAAATTATGTTTTGACATAAAAACAAGAATTGTAGAGAATTGTCTTACCTCCATACCCATATTTTTTTTTTTTAAATATTGACATATAGAGGGGTAAATTTATTGTTTACTAATTGCATATACTTGAAATTTTCAGGCAAACATAAATAGTCACTTTATTATCCTTTACTTTTTTTAGGGAAGGTTATTCATTTTTTGGAAAAAAACCATAGCATCATAATCTGCATATATTGCACTAGTGCATAGACTATTTTTCGGTAATTTTCGGATTAAATCACTATTTTTTATTATTTTTTGAAATGGACGAAGACAAAAAAACAGTGATGTTTCAATACATTTTATCATCCTTTGATTTTCTTTTCAATGTGATCGTCAATAAGAAAAATGAGAGTACCCTTTTGAAGGAGACAGGGAGAGGAAGTGCAGTATGATTTTTTTGAATTTTTTGGTGTCCTCATTTGAAAGTTATTGAATTTTCATTCAGTGTAATTTTTCGAACAATGAAATTCCATAATGACACAGTTTAGTAAAAAATAAATAAAAATTTGAATTTTTTAATGAAACTCCATAAATCTTACATCATCAAAAACTAGATTTAGAGATGAATCTAATGGTACTTGGTTCGACATAAAACATTTTGTGTTTGTATGTGTTCTGTCCCTCCAAAGTTGCAGGTTTCTTAAAACTGCAGAATTGTTTGAGTTTTTCGTTGACCAGAAACTCTCGGCCGAGACAATGTCTCGGACGAGAAATTTCTAAAACTCTCGACCGAGAAATTTAAAACTAGTTTGACCCGCCTAAAGTTAGATTTAACCGCTCGGGCAAACTCTCGGCTGAAAGTTTAAAAACTCTCGGACGAGAGTTTGCACCCCGAGAGTTTTCCCAATAAAACTCTCGACCGAGAGTTTAGAAAACTCTCGGCCAAGAGTTTTCTAAACTCTCGGTTGAGAGTTTTCTAAAATCTCAGGCGAGAGTTTTCTAAACTCTCGGTCTATAAAATGGAATGTAGGGTATGGCATGAAAATCAAAGTGTGAATAAAGGTATTTAATTTGAAGACTTGGGAAGCGACTTAGTGAACAACTAGTGTGGAAATATCAATTGCTGAGAGTAAGATCACCTATCAATGATGAAAATAGACCTTGGGTACTTCTCTAGGTAAAATTCTGAGAGCAATTTGTTATAGTAGATAAGAGTTTACTCACTAGTAAGAAAAATGTAGACCTTTAGAGTAAAAGATATAGGTTATTTTAGATACTAAAAGTGATTTAACAACTAGAAAGGATAACATGATAAGTCAAGGAGATATGAGAAAGGGACAACACAAGCTAGAAATCCCTTAAACATAAGCATGACAAAAAAGTGACTTGGGAAGCATTGACTCAATAATGACCAATGATAGAAGCTTGTGATGTAGGTGGAATCTACTAACTCTCCAAAATTATTGGAAGAGTAACCATATAGGGGAGTAAATACTTAATAAAAATGGCTCAAGTTCCTAGATTCATACTAAAAATCCAAGTTGTCGAGACAAATACTCAAAACTAGTCAACTTACTCACAAGTAGGAAGCCATTGTGAAGGGAAATTATTATAATTGTTTCATGTATCCATTCTCTTTGATTACTGTACTCCAATGTCTTTAGATAATAATTCGAGGAAAATTATAAGTGAAAATTTTGTCAACTTACTGGAGGCTTGTAAATCTACATTTCATTGTTATTTTAGTGATTGTTTGAAGGATCCCTTTTCTTTGATTACTGTACTGATTGGCTATGGAATATGAGAAAGCTAGAGAAGTAACACAATCTCAAAACTATGGAATATCACTTTTGGTGTCATCGACACTTTCTTGTATGTCTTATGGAAGAAAATTCCACACAAATCACCCTGTTACACATGCAAAATATTCGGGCATTAAGAATTTGATGATAATACCTGTAAGCTCAGTTAATTTGGTGTCATCAATGATCCAATGTTGGGTGGAATGGTTAAAAACTCTTTTCCATCCTATTTCTGCAAGTAATCTATGTATGAAAGAAAAGGGAAAGAACACAATGATGCTCTTTTGGAAAATGCACTACAAGCATGGCTTTACCTCCCTTCACCTTTACATCCCAAACTACAAACTCTAGTTTCCGAAATTGAGATTCTTAACTTTTACAAATCCCCATTGTTATAACTGCCTGTGTTGCAATCTTTAGTTATATCTCAAAGGAAGAAAGAGAAAGAACTTAAGATATATTCAATGAATAACCGTACCAGAGACAACAGCACTGCGGATTTTTCACAATTGCAATGGCAAGTTCCACTATATCTCTTCTGTGGAGTGGCTGCCATGCTGCTTATAATATTTTTTTCTTCTCTGATTTTAGTTTGCTCTTTCTGGAAGTTATACCATCGGAATAACAGTGAGCTGCCTAGCAATAATGAGCTGAGAGAAGAATGTGGCATAAATTTGTGAATGTGCAAACACATTCACTATAATTGTGTCATGTACTAGAACTCTATTATTAAAATCAAACAAGCAAAGAACTTCCCACCTGTACCACAGTACATTGATCACAAATTTGACATGAGTAAGATAACCTATAACAACTACATGTTCTACTCGATTTGGTGTGGGATTTTTCTCTACGAGCGTAAAAGTCTCATCTCATCATCTAGTGCTCATCTTGAATATAATTTAATGCCGGGGACTAAGGAAATTGGACTTTTCTCCATCTTGAATTTGGCTACTACTATTCCAGGCTTCTGTACATTTCTAGTTGCTTCCATTCCTTATTGTTGCCATGATGCCTTATTTTATGACCTGTTGGTCCATTTGTAAATCATGTAGGATCAACAACAATACTGTTATGGCTGAAGTCTTTTCTTGAATTGACCGCAAGGTGGATTTTGGTTCCATTTTGTCAAATATGATTTGCAATCCCGAGTGGATGGAACTAATTGATGATGGAATTAATGATGATTGATTAAAGTGTTTGAAATGCACATGGTGGGTAACACCTTTCTAGTATATGAAGGACAATGTAAGCCTTAGACAATCTCATCTCCAAATCTAGAGACATAAAATGAACACCTAGTTAGGTATAGGAAGATACCCCTTATACTATTGTCACCTTTATAAGAGTGACCATCTGGAAAAAATTTATTGGACATATTGAAAGTCATGATCTTCTTTTTTGCATAGGTTAGCTTCTAGACCAAGGCTGTAACAGAATATCCTCAAAATGTGAAGATTTTGGCTCATGTTGCTTCAATAAATTGAGACTGATGTCTGTTTCAACTTTGCACCAATATAAATATTTGGTTATGTTGTGGGAAACACAAGTACATGGTTGGTACCATCACCAAACAGTGATTTATTTGATTTTATACCATCGGAATAACAATGAGCTACCTAGCAACAATGAGATGCCTAACTTGTACTCGTGTTGTGTAAAATTCCACACAAATCACCCTGTTACACATACAAAATATTCAGGCATGAAGAATTTGATGATAATACCTGTAAGCTGAGTTAATTTGGTGTCATCAATGATCCAATGTTGGGTGGAATGGTTCAAAACTCTTTTCCATCCTATTTCTGCAAGTAATCTCTGTATGAAAGAAAAGGGAAAGAACACAATGATGCTCTTTTGAAAAATGCACTACAAGCCTGGCTTTACCTCCCTTCACCTTTACATCCCAAACTACAAACTCTAGTTTCCGAAATTGAGATTCTTAACTTTTACAAATCCCCATTGTTATAACTGCCTGTGTTGCAATCTTCAGTTATATCTCAAAGGAAGAAAGAGAAAGCACTGAAGATATATTCAATGAATAATTGTACTATAAACAACAGCATTGCGGATTTTTCACAATTGCAATGGCAAGTTCCACTATATCTCTTCTGTGGAGTGGCTGCCATGCTGCTTATAATATTTTTTTCTTCTCTGATTTTAGTTTGCTCTTTCTGGAAGTTATACCATCGGAATAACAGTGAGCTGCCTAGAAACAATGAGCTGAGAGATTATGTTGACCATTCAATTCAGCCCTCGAGTGGAATCGATTATAAGGAAGAAGCTGAGAAAGTGGTGGTGATGATGCCTGGTGATAAACAACCCACTTTCATAGCTGAACCTACATCTGTGGCAGAAGGCCTTAAATGTAATATTTAATTCCTTGGAGTTGCTTTCATGGGTTAGTGTCTGTTTATGGATATCAAATATGTCAAATTGGCTATTTGTTGTTCAATGGTGGGTGGAAGATACTTTTAGTGTTTGTATATATTTTACGATGTGTGGATGGAAATGGATGTCTCTATCTTTATGATTAAGAGAAATCTTCAAACAAATTTAATGTGGCCTTCATTTTACAGTGGAGATAATTTGTAGTATAATGAATAAATTTTATAAATCAAGCTGCATCATAACTTTTTGATCTTGAATGTTGCAAATGAACTTCAAAGGTTTTTGAAGATTGTGTCTCCAAAGAGAATCCCATTTCCCATCTCTGCTTCCCTCAGATTCTGGTTGCACATTCAATATCCTTCCATAATAGAGGATCATCATTATCTGAGTTCAAAGACCTGTTACATGTTAATAAATTTTTGGAATTGACTTTTGGAGTTTTGTATCTGAAATTATTTTTGAGAAATTTAAGTGACTACAATTTGATTGATAAAGTGTGATTTGAATATTAAACTTCATTGACATGTACATATCTCCTATTTAAAATTTGAGCATATAACCTTTATTTATAAAAAACCAAATTAATGACTCAATGAATCAAAACCAAAATTAATGACTCAATGAATCAATTACAGAGAAATGATAATCATATGGTAATGCAACAAGTAAGTTTAATTCAGCCAAAAATTGTCAGTCTCACATCAACTTTTTCACAGCCAATATAACAATAATCTCAATACACATCCTTCAAATACTTCAGCACAAATTTTTAATACCTTTCCTTTTATTTTGATAGACCAACTTGCAGGTCAAGCAAGTTGGTCAGTTAACAATCAATAGTTTGAGTTCTTTCATATCAAGCTTTCTGGCCAGACAGTGGAACAATAGCATTAGGTCAACTTACTGATTGCTTTGCAAAAATCACAAAACAAAATAAAAGATTAAATGGGAAGTTTGGTGACTATCTCCATTTCTATTAAATGTTGTTCTTTCGAGTCTTAAAACAAGGGTGAGTGAATGTAGAAGTATTGATTAGACGAAATCAATCAAAAGTTTGTGTGGAGTTGCCATAAAAAAATGAATGAACAGTGATTTGAATGGCTAGCAAAACTTGTTTGACGAAAGATTTTAGAAATAGTTATTAACTTTGCCTTTGGATACTTAGGAGGAGTCGAATTTGTTATGAACAAACATCTGCTGTAAAAGTAGAAAACATTCAAATACATGTCCTTTTGTTAAAACGGTTTCTTGCATTGTTACATGGCCATAAGTCAATAAACTGCTGGATTTCAGGACATGATTAAAATGAAATGACAATAGGCAACAACATCATGTGGCATGGGAACTTTTGGTTTAGACAGTAATGTTTGAAATCATATCTAAAATTCTACTATAATTATCCATATTCTTTGAATGCTTTATTTTCTTTTGAATAAATATTTTATCCAATATGTTCCCTAACAAAAATTGCGAGCACAGATCACAGCCTTCCTTGATGCGGCACAGTTTTTTCTTTTTTGGATGATAAAAAATGTAGAATCTTCAAATCCTCTTGGGCACAAGCTTTCTGCACATGGTCATAATATGGCTGATAATTTTGTGTAGGTAACAATAAGTGTTGACACTGGTAATGGACAACTGAGTACACAAGAACATAATACAGTCAATGCAATAGTGGAAGCCAGGTAATCGTATTGATAAAATAGTGTGGATGGTAACTTTTTTATATAGAATTTAGTGAATTTTTTTTTTAAAGTTATCTGTACAAAAATTAATAGTTATATAGGTGAAAGTTTTCTTGAAGTTTCTATAATGCACAATTTTTCTTGAAGTTTCTATAATGCATAAATTTTCTTATGATATTTTCATGTAATGCCATTTATTTAAGGGTATGGTGACTACATTGTAAGATGGATTTGGCCTATAAGATGGATTTGGCCTAATGATTAATAAATCTAATATCAAGAATTGTTTTTTCCATAAAGGTTTCCAGGTTAATTTAGGGCATCCATGTGTCCTATTTTAGTGTTGCTATTATCCTCTAATTCATGTCTTTCATTTTATAATATAAAAATGAAAATTTTCTTTTAATACGACGTCGTTCAAAAAAGAAGTTAAAAAATAATTTATGGTTTAAGGTGGTCTATCTTCTTTAAATTCAAGTAATTTTACAATCCATGTGGTAAAAACCAATCCTTTTGTAAAAGTCTATTGTTAGAGCACTCATTATTAAAAGTTGATCGCTAAAATTCTAATTTACTCATTTATGTAGTAATGGTAGTAATCGACAAATAATAAGACAAACACTAGTGGTCAAAATCAACTTCTTATCACAAAGATAAAAATATGATCAATTTGAAGAAAACCACTTAAAATAATTTTATAAATTAAAATAAATAAAAAATATTATATACATTAATAAGCTATAATTTATTAAAATCCAATGTTAAACATTTTTAAACGTTTTCGCCTCAATATTTTATTCAATATGCAATAGATTTGATGGATGTTTTCACACATAATTATTTTTTGCATTATATAGGTTATAAAATATCCATTACAAGCCATCTAATATTAAATAATTTGTATTTATACTTCATAGCATCATTTCAAAGCTATATGACTAGCTCTATGCATTCAACACAATATAGAACGAAAAAATCTTGAACACTCGTCTTGAGTTGACATAAAAAAAACTCTACTCCTCCTTTGACATGATTTTGTGATGTATCTATATAACTTCACATTATATCCATTTCAATTCTCTAATATAAATTAGTTGGATATTAGTTTGAATTTTGATTAGTTTAATTATATAAATTTAATTATTGATAAAATTAGATAACATTAATTTATCAAAACAATTTTTATTATGTTATTTTTAAGGTTGTTGAAATTAAAAAAAAATTATAAAATATAATTAAATTATAATTTCATCTGTAATTATTAAATTTTTACTTTGATTTTTTTTGTAAGTTTAGCAGAGCCTTTCTATTTTCCATTAATCAATAAAGAGAAAAGTAGGTTATAATGAATAATGCTGGATAGCCTCAACCTGCTTGTAAGAAACCAGGTCTGTTGGCCAGCTTAAAGAGTTATAGGCCAACCAAAATTCATAAAGTTTGAACCTAATACTGTTTTCCATATCCAATTTATTGTCCATTACATACAAGAACTTCAGAAATTAAATGCTACCTATAATATGCATGTCAAAATGACAAAAAACAAAAGGATTTCATAAAACTCAATCATCAGATCGATCAATATGTGTCGAGTCCTTAAAATTGGAGCTAGACGTATCCACTTGATTCATACTTTTCAGTTGGCACTTCATGCGGCCTAGGAAGAAGTTATGGTGGTGTTGCAGAAGGTGGATTTCTTGGATATCCCTTCTCATTTAAGCTAAAATAGAGGCAGCTTTTGCGTCCCCTCCAATTTCCTGAACATTGACTATGGCATTTGCCAGTCTATATTTCAATGTCCAATAAGTATGGATAGACTATTGAAATAATGCTAGTCTACTTCTAGTATTACGTGGATCCCTCAGAAACTCCATTTCTTCCTCTTGTATTTCACCCTCCTTTTGGTTTCACAGTCACACTCCCAACCTGAAATGAGTGATTTTACTTGAGAAGGAGTACCTAACATGTAGGTATCAAAAAGATTTTCAATAATTTCTTCCCCTCCTGTTTGGGCCCTCTTTGGACTTACTCTTGTTCTTATTTCCTTTTTCCTATGCAAAATTTTTCACTGCTTGACCTTTCACCATTCTATCTTACAGGTGGAGTACCAATCGTTGGATTAACTGACACTGTCTGGGCGAGTACGAAACCATGGCTAGACAAACACCTATATATGATTTAAAAATACCTGTGAAGTGTAACATAATTTCAATAATTTATTTAGTTAAATAACAGAGGAAAAGATCCTGATTACCGAGAGTAGCATCCTCATTTTTAGCAGTGTAATGCATGTCATCATTCCTTATTCCAATCATCCATAGAGCTATGAAGGTTGCAATAGGAAGGCTAGGAGAGGCTATCATTTTCCAAAGAAACAGAAATTTCCTTAACTATTGCGAAAAATCATGCATGGATAGAGTGTTTCCATTCTCCTACATCATGTGTACTAACACATGGAAGAGACTCCACTTAATAGGATTGAAACCCCACAGAATAGGACAAGAACCCCACCGACCAGACTCAAATCCCATAAATTTGGACAAGAACCCCTAGAAATTGGACCGAAACCCAACAAAACAAATGGATTGACAACAATCCAACCCTTTCGAGACCAGACTTCTGTAGTTCCACCATTACAATTAGGGCCCAAACCCCTCCTCTTCGTAACATTGTAAAAAAGTTGAATAGGCAAAACCCTGGATGGGGTATCTAACAAAGTGCTACCCGTGAAAATGTCATTGGAGGCCATACACTGAACTTCATAGGATTGGCAGCCCAAGCTGTGAAGGTTACAGACAGGGAAGAAGGTCGGTCTAGTAATGGAGATGGGGAAATGAGTAATAGGATAAGAGATGAGGAAATTCAAGATGGGGAAAAAGCAACTAGAGCCGATAGGAGGCCATGAAGAGCCAATTGAAATACATTCAGATTTAAATTGGGTAAAATAAGGGTCGAGGAAATGAGCGACCTTCTTAGAAACTGGGACGTTAACACCAAGCTCCTTAACAATAACTAGAATATACTAGAAAATAGAAAAATAAAAACCCTCAGCCCCCATACAGAAGAGGTAAGTAGGTTTAGAATAAAAAACACAGAAGAGGACAACAAGAAAATTTTCATATACTCCCCAATCCTTAATACACCAATAGTTCAAAGGCTTAACGACTGTAAAATTCCGCATTAATTTCAGTAAGTTGTCCCAAAATCCATGTACATCAAACAAAACCCCCATAATTTTTCATATCTTTCATACGCAGAAAATAGAAATGAGGTGAAGACATGAATTATGTTTCCTATCGCAGCAACATACATGATACAAAGGCTATGAACATACCCGAATAAGCACCACATAACCATCGTCCAGCCCTTCAACTGCTCTTCGACTTCCTTTTCTAATCTCAGCTTCACGTTTAACTACCAGACCATATTACCACCTTGAACATTACCACCTTTAGCCTTCGTAACATTCCTTACATGCCAGCCCTGTTTCCAACACCCTTCTGACACCGTGAGTTTTCTACCACCCGCATTTAATTCCGTCATTATTTGGCGTGGGTGGTAGTACCCACCATCGTCTCTTCATGTCCACATCAACTATCCATGTGGTACGCACGAGCTCGTGCCACCTTGTCATTCGAATTAACCAATTGGCACCCCGATCGGGGATCCCGAGTATCCTCGTTATCCCTATCAACAATTTCATATAGAGATTGTAGCTTCTCCACCTATACCATTTTGGCTTGGTTGATGTCCAGTTGTCACACCCCCGTGAGTACAACTCTAGTTCTCCAAGTAGTCAGTTGCTTCATTCCCTGATCTGCGAATATGTGATGAGATAAGGTAACCAATGCTTGGAATAATATCATTTATTTCCTGAATTAGACGATTTGTTCACCAGCTTCGACTAATTTTCTCCCAACCTGTCCCCTACTACAACTTCTACAGAACACTTGTTACCATGGCTGAATTCCCCTCTACTATAATCCTCTGATATTGTTCTCTTACAACTATCAAAATGCCTTGTTTTACCGTTGTGATTTTGGCTTCGTTATTTGTAGCAAATCCAAAATCAGTCACATAAATTCTACTTACTAAACCCTTTGAATCACGAAATATACCTCTTTCTCCTGCTTGACCCAAATTACCTTTAGAGGCCCCATCATAATTAAGATTAATAACCTCCTATTGTAGAGAATTGAATTAATCGTGCAGATGTCTTCCCAAAGGTTTTTATTTCCATGAGGCTGGGGCGAGCATTTGGGGTTTCAAGTTAAGCATAGCTAAAATCCTATCTTCATTCCCATTAGCTTCCCAGTCATCTTCATGCCATTTCTCAGTGAGGACAGTTTCTCTGATATTCTCGAGAACCAATTTCCATATCTCTTCAATTTTGCGATACTCATCTCTGAATGTTCTCCAATTTCTTTCTTTCCAGGCGACCCATATGAGAAATCCCATAAAGAGTCCCCACGCTATGTTAAGAACAAGGCTTTTATACTCTCCTTTTCTCCAGACTTCAATTGTATGCCTGAGGCTCTTGTTGTCCCTATCTGTTTATTGAAAGAGGGAGGAAAGGTTTTTCCACAAGGTCTCAGCGACAAAGAAGTTATTCAATAGGTGTTCCAATGTTTCTACATTCTTCTTACACATAGTATATGTCAGTCGGCCATGCATTCCTTTCTTATGTAGCTGATCCTAGGTAAGAATCTTTCCATGACTAAGTAGCCACAAAAAGTATTCAATTTTTGGCCATTTTTTTTCCGACCATATTTTTTTTCCAAAGTGGTACAACTACATTATGAATGTTATTTGATTTTATGTAATGGCCTTCTTGTATTGTGAACATGCCTTTCGTACAATACCCCCATATGAGTATATCCTCTCGTGTTGCTATTGTTAGTTTTCTAGATTTAAGTTCTTTCACATAGTTTTCCCATTGACAAGTTTCTGGAGCATTCTTCCACTGGTCTTTTAGCTTCCATTTTCGCCATTGAAGCTCTGTTCCTTCATCCAAAAATTGTGCTATTGTCTTAGTATTCGGCCTGTTAGTGAATAGGAAAATCTCCCCTAAATCAATTTCACTGAATATTTTCTCCTGTTGTTGTCATGATTCCTCCCAAAACTGGGCAATGTCGCCTCCTCTAATTTCCCAGAAACTGTGTTCTCGGATGAGATATCTATTTAGTTCTATCAAGTTTCAAATAATGGATCCTTTAGGGGTCATTTGAACTTTTAATTTCCTTACAATAGTTAAGGAAATTTCATTCTTCTGTTCTGAGATTATTTTCCACAAATCTCTACCCCTTTGTATCCATATTTACCAGAGCTTATCTCCCATAACTTGATTTAGCAAATATGGATCTCTTAACGCCAAGCCTCCGGTCCTTTTTATTTTCGTAATCTTATCCCATGAAAGGAGAGCCCATTTACATGCTTGTTGATATCCTTGCCATAGGATGTTTTTAAACATCTTAGCCATATCATTACAACAGATTTTAGGCGTTTCCAATCCAGAGAGTTGATAGATGGGAATGTATTTTAAGACTGTTCTTAACATAAAAACTCGACTCAGAGCATTAAGCACCCGAAATTCCCAATTTTGAAGTCGAGCTTATATGCGATTAATGAGATATTTCCACCCAGAGACCCGAAGAGAATTTAGATTGAGAGGGATTCCTAAATATTTCATAGGGAAGGATCCGATGTTGAATCCCAAGGTAGGCAATAGGAATCTTTGGGCGAGAATATTAGTATTAAATATAAACACATTTTATTTGTCATTATTGATAAGAGTTCCAGAGGCTTCCATGAAATCTTTAAGAATGGATAGAATTTCCTTAGATTCTTTTAGAGTGGCTTGACAGAAGAGCATAATGTCATCTACAAACTGTTAGTGCGAAAGTTTTAAACCTGCCCCCCAAATATTAAGGCCTTTAATTTGACCTCCCTGGATCTTACTTTTAATATGTCAACCAAGGCCTTCTGCTGCAATAATGAAAAGGAAGGGGGAAAGTGGATCCCCTTGTCTTAAACCCCAAGTAGCATTAAAGGGAGTTGAAGGAACTCCGTTAAGAAGAATAAAGTAATTAGGAGAAGAAATAAAAGGCATTATCCAATAGATCCATCTTAAATCAAATCCAAACACCTCAAGAATAGCTTTAAGATAATTCCACGACCTCCAGATAGGGCTCCTCTGCACGACAACAACAAATGGATAAGGTTGTGGAGGAGTACGGGGACATCTTCACCTCACCCACAGGGGTTCCTCTGCACTGTCAGGTCAAGCACCCGATTGATCTGACCCCGGGTGCGCCGCTACCCAATGGACCGATCTATCGGCGCTCTGTTCTGGAGAATGATGAAATCAAGAGGCAGATTCAGGAGCTGTTGCAGAAAGGTCACATCAGACCAAGTTCATCGCCCTGTGGGAGCCCGATCGTGTTGGTACAGAAGAAGGATGGGACGTGGAGACTTTGTATTGACTATCGGGCGATGAACAAGATCACTGTCCGGAATAGGTACCCAATCCCACGGATTGATGACCTTCTGGACCAACTCCAAGGTGCAAAATATTTCAGTAAGATCGACCTGAAGTCTGGGTATCACCAGGTACCAATTGGACCCTCTGATGTGTGGAAGACTGCCTTCAAAGCTAAGGAAGGCCTTTTTGAATGGCTGGTCATGCCTTTCGGGTTGACGAATGCTCCCGCAACCTTCATGAGGATGATGGGCGACATCTTGCGGCCATTCACCAACTCATTCGTAGTGGTGTACTTGGATGACATTCTGATCTTCAGCAAGACTTGGGAAGAGCACCTTCATCACATCCGACAAGTCCTCCAAACACGGCGGCAACACAAGTTGTGTGCCAATTTGGAGAAGTGCACGTTTGGCATGACCCAGGTTCAATATCTGGGATACATTATTGATGAAAGGGGGGTGCATGTGGATCCGGCCAAGATCCAAGTCATTCGGGATTGGCCAGCCCCGACTACTATAACAGAGCTTCGTAGCTTTCTGGGTCTTGCTAATTTCTACCGTAGATTCGTGTTGGGATTCTCTCATATCACTTGGCCCTTGAGTCAAGTCACCAAAGGAGGAGCGAGAGAAAAATTATTTTGGTCGGAACCTCAACAGAAGGCATTCAAAGAATTGAAAAATCGCCTTTGTTCTGCCCCAGTGCTCACCTTACCAGACTTGCAGCAGCCATTTGAGATTGAGACAGATGCCTCTGACTATGCTATTGGGGCAGTTCTTACTCAACAGGGACATCCAGTGGCATATCACAGTGAGACATTGTCTGAGACAACTCGCAAGTATCCCACCTATGACAAAGAAATGTATTCCATTGTGCAAGCCTGTCGACACCTGGTTTCACCTCCATCTCAAGAAAGAACAAAGGGGAGAAAGGCAAAAAGCCTCCGAAACCCTCCACCAATACAACCCCCACCAATACTCCCTCGACCCAGTAAAACAACTTTGAAGTTCTGAGCAATCTTGACTCATTAGAGCACCCTATAGTCTCCCAGGCCCCCACTGATCAAGATCCATCATTATTAAGTCAATCTTTGATTACAACCAACACCCCAAGCACAACCTCATATTCAATCCACGCCCAGGCACCGCAACACAAACCAGAATCCTCTCCCATTCAGATTAATACCAGCCACACCTCACTGCAAACCCCTCAATGCACAGAAATGCAAACAGAGCATCCATCCTCAACCACTTCAAACAATCCTCTGGAGGAGATCCTAGGTGATCTAAATCTCCAAAAGGTCAATGAGCAATGGTCCACACTGGGAGTCGATGCCATTCCCCAAGAACACTTGGAGAAGATAGAAATGGCATACCTGCAGCTGGAATACATCAACCAAAATGCAACCAAAAGGCAATGGGGAAATAGCAGCCAAACGGGCATTCAAGCCAACCTGGATTTGGATCAATACAAGCCACAAGGACCAGGAAGGAAAAGAGGGCGCAAATCCACAAGACACCAAATACAAGAACCAGGAAGACGCCTAATCAATGAAGGAAAAATCAGGGCCTTGGTCCTATCTGCTCCAAAGGTAGCTCAATGAAAATCACAACCTGGAACATTAGGGGGCTCAACAGCACCACCAAAAGAAGGATCTTGAAAAACCGCTTATTCTCACTACACCCAGACATCATACTTCTTCAAGAATCCAAATGCTCTCCCAAAGGCACAGAGACACTCAAAAAACTCGTTTCCAACAGTCATCACTGCACAAGCATAGATGCTATCGGGCAAGCAGGAGGGTTACTCACATTCTGGAACAAAAGCAAATTCTTCTTGCAGAATGCTCTATCCACCAAGCACTCGTTATCGATCATTTTCAACATGCCAAACTCAGGGCAATCGATTGGCATCACCAACGTGTATGGACCCCAACGAATCCAGGAAAAGCTGAAGATGTTGCTAGACCTGGACAAAGTCAGACAACACCATGGGGCAAACCACTGGATTTTAGGCGGAGACTACAACATGATCACCAATCTAGCAGAAAAAAAGGGAGGCTTACGAAGATTGGATAAGGACTCGGAAGCATTCAACACCTTTATTGTTGAATCCAAACTCATTGACATCCCCACAGTCAATGGCCTGCATACCTGGAATAATAAGCAAGGAGGAAATAGGCAGATAGCATCAAGGCTCGATAGGTTCCTCATGTCGGAATCCATTCTGCTAAAAATATCGACATGGAGGCCAACATTCTGCCTATCAGAGGATCTGATCACTGGCCAGTGCAGATTCACTTCACCAATTTGGATAAGCCCCACAATAGACAATTCAGATTTGAAGCCTTCTGTACAGAGCACCCATCATTCATGCAAAACATACAACGCTGGTGGACTCAAGCCACCATAAGGAGCGAAAATATCATGTACATATTCCAGCAGAAGCTCAAAACAATAAAAATCAACCTCAAAAGCTAGAACAAAAACACCTTTGGCAACATATTTCAAGCCAAAAAAGAACTCGAGGAAAAAATGGCAAACCTCCAGCTATCTTTGATCAAAGAAGGGCCCAATGATGAAAGAATAGCTCAAGAATCAAATCTACAAAGGTAATGGGAAGAACGGTTAAAACAAGAAGAGCTTCTGTGGAGGAAGAAGTCGAGGGTGCAATGGTTAAAACAAGGAGAACACAACACTAGTTTCTTCCATAAGTCAACCATCCAGCATAGAGCACATAATCGCATCCTCTCCCTCAAAAAATCTAATGGCGATCAAGTTTATAAAAGGGAGCATATAGGATCTGAACTCAACTCTTTTTTCACTTCTCTTCTCAGCGATCCCATTCAAGATAGAACCCAAGCCATCAATGAAATTATCGCTGCCATTCCCAACTTAGTTACAGAGGAGCAAAACTCCCTCCTTCTAAGAGAATTCACTGAGCAGGAGATTGAAGAAACAATCTTCAACATGGCCTCAAACAAGGCTCCCAGACCAGACAGCTTTACAATCGAATTCTTTAAAGCTTGCTGGCCCATTATTAAGGCTGGCCTTCTCAACCTAGTAAGGAACTTTCACAGAACCAAGAAAGTGTTGCCTGCCATCAATGCCACATTCCTCACCTTAATTCCCAAATCAGACCAGGCTGACTCCCCCAATAAGTTTCGTCCCATAGTCCTTTGTAATGTCCTTTACAAAATCCTTTACAAACTGATGGCTAGCAAACTTAAATCTGTCCTCCCCTCAATCATTTCTCAGGAACAAACTGGCTACGTTGAAGGTAGGCAGATCACTGACAGCATAATCCTCACTCAGGAAGTGTTGCATTCTCTCAAAACAAAAAGGACTCCAGGTATGCTTATCTAGCTTGACCTTTCAAAGCCCTTTGATAAAATCAGCTAGCACTATATGAGAGTAATCCTCTAGGCTTTTGGATTTAGTCAGCAATGGACAAATTGGATAATGGAACTGGTCTCAGGTGCTTTCTTTTCAATGCTAATGAATGAGGACCCCTTCAACCCTTCATTCCGTCTAGAGGTATAAGGCAAGGAGATCCCCTCTCTCTGTTTCTCTTTGTCATTATGGCAGAAGGGCTAGGAAGATCCTTAGCCAAGGAAAAACAGCAGAATCAACTCAAAGGCATCAAACCAGTACACCAAGGACCCACAGTAACGCATCAGCAATTCGTAGATGATACAATGCTCATGGGCGCCCCCACAGTGTAGGAAGCTCGAACCATCAGCAAAGTGCTAACGACTTTCTCGGAGGCCTTAGGTATGGAAATCAATCTCACAAAATCTAAACTATTTTTTTTCAACACATCCATTCCTGTGCAGAGAAATCTCAACAGAATTCTGAATATTCAAAAGAACTCCCTTCCAACCAAATACCTTGGTATACCACTCTCAGAATATGCCTACAAATCGGCCAACTGGGAAGCCCTCCTCAACAAAATGAGAGCCAGGTTAAGCAGCTAGACCCACCAGGCCTTAAACATGGCCAGCAGACTGATATTGGTTAAGTCCGTCCTTCAAACCATGCCAACATATATGTTTTCAGCACTTGCAGCCCCTAAGGTGGTTTATAAATCCATCCGAAGCATCCAACGATCCTTTATCTGGAATGAAGCCTCTAAGGAATCCAATGGGCCCTCCTCAAGTGGAAAGACATATGCAAACCAAAAATGGAGGGAGGTTTGGGCCTAAGAGAGATGGGTAGAAAATCCTAACTCCCTCTGGGGCACCTTGTGGAAAGCGAAGTATACAAATAAAATAAGGGACAAAGACCTCATCAAGCTTATAGGCACCACTCAAGGATCCCCCATTTGGAATAAAGCATGGGAAAATCGATATATTATTCAGCAGCATAGCTTCTGGGAAGTGCACCAAGGCAGCATTGCCCTATTCTGGGAAGATGCCTGGCAGCAGCTCCCACCCTTGGCACACCCAGACTAGAACACTCTTAAAAGAGCTATGCAGGAGGAAGGCAAGATTACGATAGCAGACTCCTGGCAACCTGTGAGCGAGGCAACCACATGGCAAAAATGGTTATCCAGAGAACAATGGCATACCCAAGCAGGCCCAATGAATGTAGACCATCTTCTACAAGACTTGGACAAAAGAAGAATCCTAAAGTCTAATAAAGAGGACATCTTGAGATGGGGAAGAAATCCCAAAGGAACGTTCAACCTCAAAGAAGCATATCAGATCTTGGCTGCCTCCTCGGATCCGCAACCAGATCACAAATGGCAAGCCCTTTGGAACAGAGGAACACGGCCAAAAATCACACTATTCTCCTGGCTGGTCATGCATAACGAGGCACTCACATGGGACAATCTGCAGAAACGAGGCTTCGTAGGCCCTTCACGACGTATGCTCTGCGAGAATGGTCCAGAAACTCTCAATCACATCCTCAACACCTGTCCCACGGCTTGCTCTCTGTGGGATGACATGGCCCTAGTATTCAGACAATCCGATAGAGATAGAAACTCCATCCAACTCTCACTCAGCAAGTGGAGATTTCTATTTTGAATGTCATTTTTAATATAAAGTGAGTATTTCAACTTGTCTCTTAAACATTAACCATATTTTTTGGTATTGGGTTGTCATTTAAGCATATTGTGTCCAAATATCATCAAATGTTTTCATAGTAAATTCATTTTAAGAACATTAAAAGAGATTTAAAACTGATCAAAACATTACATTAAAAATAAAAAATAAAAAATAAATCTTAAATCCTAAATTGGTATATATTTATTATTATTATTATTATTATTATATACATATATATATATATAATTAATTTATTTAAGTTTTAACAATGAATTATTAAAAAAATCTATTATAATCACAATAATAAAGACTCTCGGACGAGAGTTGGAGAAACTCTCGGACGAGAGTTGGAAAAACTCTCGGACGAGAGTTTCTCCAACTCTCGTCCAAGAGTTTTTGAACTCTCGTCTGAGAGTTTCTCCAACTCTCGTCCGAAAAGTTTTCCCGAGAGTTTTGTGACGACAACTCTCGGACGAGAAAATGCATAAATCTCGTCTGAGAGAATTTAACTCATGTTAAACCCGACCAAACTCTCGTTTGAAATATTTAAAATCTCTCGAACAAGAATTTTGAAAACTCTCGGCCGAGAAATTTAGTTGACTTTTTTCTCGGCCGAGAAATTAAAAATTTCTCTCGAATTCTAACCATCCGCCAAAAATTGTTTGCCAACTTCGCGATTTGACCCTGTTATTAGAATTTATTTGATGAATAATTAGTTTTTCTTTTTAATTAATTCAAATTTAAGTAATATTCATATTATCTCAAACTTAATATACATATTTATATATATTTTTGTAAATAAAGGAGTAAAGGATTTATATTAATAATCGTTGGATTCGGGACAAGAACCCTTATATAGTTTTCCTGTTATAAGATTGTTATTACTAGTAGTCTATTTATGTAGCTTGCTAGCTTTCAGGTTACAATTTCATCCTAGTCTAAAAATGTGTTTACTATAAACTCTACAAAAAGTTTCCAATAAACAACAAAATTTACAAAGTAACATAGTAAAACATATTTTGCGAAAAACACCACCCACAAACACAAACCACTTCAACATCGATTTTGACCATTGACATCATACCCCCTTAAGTGGAATGTTCTTCTCCTTTCAGCAACAACAATTGAGCCATTACTTCCAAAAGTCACCTACACATTTCCATCTCTAGAGACCTCCAAAGTAGATAGACGAGCACCAAGTGAGTGGAATTCCTCCCGAGGCGGCCATTGACGGTCTCCGCCACTTCCTTGCATTGCTCCTGCTCAGATTCTCGCAGTTCAACTCTAGGTAACACTCACCCCAAACATCGATCATTGTCAGGGTGGCAGTCTGTCTCTAGATATCGTATTCCAGCACTTATATTTTTATTACATGGCTCGATACAAGCATGAGTTAGTCGTTGCAGCTCAGCTTGCTGGAAAACGCTGAGCAGACCCTGCAAAAAGTAGTGTGCCTTTGGATGCAGTCATAATCCTGGGAAACTCAGTATGTAATGAATGCTCAATATATGGAGATTTTGAGAAGGGAAGATTTTATTAGAGCATGCAGGACTTTCTCGTAAAATCAAGAATGTCAAAAGATCACTATGACAAAGAG
Organism: Pinus albicaulis; assembly: GCA_034641835.2. Taxonomy (NCBI): domain Eukaryota; kingdom Viridiplantae; phylum Streptophyta; class Pinopsida; order Pinales; family Pinaceae; genus Pinus; species Pinus albicaulis. The sequence goes on from CM076581.1 coordinate 916,683,627, forward strand.
TCAATAAGTTGCTTGTTATTGCCCAGGCGACCATTGACGGCCTCCGCCACTTCCTTCTAATGTTTTTGCTTCACATTCCTGTGGTTCAGCTCCAGATAACGCTCACCCCAAGCATCGATCAAAGTCAGGGTAGCAGTGTGGCTTCATATATCGTATTCCAACATTTATACTTTTTGTACATGGTTGGGTACAAGCATGAATTAGTGGTTGCGTCTCAAATGGCTGGAAAACGCTTAGCAGACCTTGCAAAAAGTAGCGTTCCTTTGGATGCAATCATGATCCTGGGAAACTCAATATGTAATTAATGCTCAAAATATGGAGGATTTGAGAAGGGGCTTCTATTAGAGCATGCTGGAATTTCTGGAAAAATCAAGAATGTCGAAGAATCACTATGACAGAGAATCAATTATCCATGATATTTATTATGCAGTACTGATTGAAGTTGGGAAATTTGGAATAGAGGGGCAAGCATTAGAGGAAACATTCAAGGATGATGCCTCTTGTATAATTGGAAGTGTGATACATATAACCGATGCCCAAATTAACCCGAGGACCAAAGCAGCAAAAGTCATCTATCTATTTGCAGCAGAAATTAATGTTTGCGCACGTGACGCTGAATTGGAAAAGAAATAAGCACTGAAGGATGCAACAGGTTTGTTAAGAAAATAAAAATAAAGACAACCAAAATTTGGTCAGAGTGCAGGTGAATTGCAATAGAGTTTTGGTCATCATTCGTCATAAATTAGGGAAAGCTAGAAGACAACAAGAATATTTGATTACATTAACAAATAAAGGTGTCTACAGAAGAAAAATAATCTCACATGGAAGATGTATCCCCACTTCGTAGCGTTACTTTGTACCTCTTGGTACAAATGCTAGTTCTATAAATTAGTACAAGTATATGTTCAGTGTTTATATAGTATAATATTAAAACTATTTGAAAGTACAATATTTGAAATATACCGAAATATAATATTATAATAAAACAATAAGCTTATGACCACTAACATATGGACGTATTTAATTAATAAAACAATAACCTTTATTATTAACCTCCAAAATAGAAAAGAGCATAGATTCAATCTCAAAATGAGATAAACTTATTAGATAAAATACTTATTCATCGAACTAATATTTGAAATATTTTTAAATAAACTTGTATTTAGTTCAACTAATATTATAATATATATATTATATTAAACTAATTAAGTTGTATATATTTATTTATTTTAATATATTATAATAATATTTTTATTTAGTGTTATAGTTAACTTATTTAGTGTTATCGTTAAGTGACACATAAAGTTGGTGTATTAGATTTTTTTTTTTTTTTTTTTAATAGAATAGTATATTTTATGTAGGTAAATATTTGATGATTAAAGAATTTTGAGGTGTACAAACTTTATTTTTTTTTAGATTTCACATACTGACTTTTTTGTTGTAAAATATATATTTATATTGATAAGAGTTTCTTATTAAAACTTTTGGAATCTTTTATTAAAGGTCTACAAATTAATATCTTTTTTTATTAAAAAAATATATTTTATAGTTTAGCATGAAAGATGATGACATATTTTCATTATCTCCTCTACATAAATAAATGGATTTTTCACTAATAACTTGCTTACATCTAAATTCACATAATATTTTCACACTCACTTGATATAATTATAAAAATACTCTACAACTTATCACTGCATCTTATAACTACACATTAAACTTGATAAAAAAATACAACACTATAACTAAACATTTCCTTTTCAATTTAAAAAATAAATAAAAATAATGTTCGATATGTAATATCCCATTTTAATTCGATTTCATCTACATTTTCGAATATTTTCCATTTTTTCGATTCAACAAGGTGCTCCGATTCATTTATTAGTGTGCAGATTACCAGGTTTGGCTTTAATGCCAAATGTGTAGATTGCCAAGTTTAAATCTAATGCCCAGTGCATGGATTGCCAAGTTTTAATGTAGTGCCTAACGCTGTGGATTATCAGGTTGGGAATTGATTTCGATTAAGAGACAACTTACCGTATTTCAATTTAATGGATTTTAGGTTTTAATTTCGATTAAAAGACAGCTTATCATAATTCAATTTAATGGATTTTATGTTTTAATTTCTAGTTAATTGATTCCAGTTTTCAAAAGTGATAGGATTCGCCGAATATGGAGGTTATCATGTTTCAATTTAACGGAATTTAGGTTTTAATTATTAGCTAAATGTTTAGGATATAAGTACTGGCCCTAATTGATTTTAGATTTGATTAGGGGTTTGGATTATTCGATTTTAATTTAAAACAGATTTTGTAAATATTTATTAATATTAATATATTAATTTTAATTATTGAACTTATTTATATTAAATACATTAAATTCAAATTATTTTTAAAGATTTTATTATTTTCTTAAAAATCCACATATATATATATATATATACATTAAAAATACATTTTTAATCATTAAACCTATTTAACCTATTGGTATAATTCCTCTATAATTTTTAAGACATATTAAAAACACATTTTTAATTATTAAAAATATTTAACCTATTAGAATAGTTCCTCCATAATTTGTCAGACAAACATATGTGTACATGAATTGATATTAATGTACATGTGAATTGACTTTTGAACATTACACATTCCTAATCATTAAACCCAGTTAACCGATCCAATAATTACTCACTATAATTTTACAACCACATGCGTGTACATGATTTGATCCGATAAAGATTGATTTTATGACATTTGGATGTTATAAAATATCATTTATTAAACCTCGGAAAATTAACCTAAGAATTCGAAGAAAACACATCAAAGGGATTGGCGCGCTTTAGTTTATTAAATTCGTAAGAAAAATCGTGATAACGAATTAAAAACTAAAAGTAAAATTTATTTAGTCATGTCCACAGGACCGAATCAATCATGTACCATATCTGAATTTGACAATGATCCCCTCATCCACTCTGAGGAATGGCCTTGATGGTTAAGTCGTCAGAATTTAGTTTAAAAAAAAAAATTAAGTTTGATAATTATAATTTAAATTTATAAAGTGGTTAGAATTTGGTTAAAAAAGGAAATTGAACAATTTTAATGTTTGATAATTGTAATTTAGATTTATAAAAATGGTTAAAATTTGGTTAAAAAAAGAAATTGAATAATTTTAAATTTTGAAGTTTGATAATTGTAATTAGATTTATAAAAGTTCTGGTTGGATTTTATTAAAATTTTGTCCAAATTTCTATGATTTTTAGAGCAAATTTATAAATTAATTAAACCACTAAAAAAAATTATTAAATATCTTACAAAATTAAATATTATTAAAATAAAAATATTATTAAAATAAAAATATTATTTAATAATTCTTTAAAAGGCATATTACAGATTTTTGCCCGGGTGTGGATTTTTTCCCCTCAAAACAGGTAAATGTTTACCATAGTCTTCAAAAATAAAGAAGACAATAGAGTTATAAAAATAATTTATTAATATTATTAAAATAATAGATTTTGGCTTAAAGATATATTAAAAATATGTTCTTGATAATAATATATAAGAAATGATATAATTCAACATTTGCATATTTCATTTCAAAAAAAAACTGAAAAAACGATTTAATTCAAAGTAATATCTATAAAATTATTATATATAATTACTTTTTAATATTTTAATATTAATTATTAATATGATGAGTTTAATGGTCCATAGTACTCGTTTCTTTCCAAAAGATCATGTTTTCAAAATAAAAGATATGATAAAGTAGGTATGTTTTTATGGATTTTAGCAATCAAAATATATTATTATTATTATTAATGATAAATTATTTTTCTCAAATATTTATAATTGTTTATAAAAAAAATTTCAGATTTCTAAATAAAGTAGTTCTAAAAATAAAAATACAATACACCAAAAATCATTTTTACAAATAGTAATCTCAAATGCTGAGGAGGATAAAGTACAAGAGGGAGATAAGTATAAGCATATGTGGAAGAATAAAATGAGGATGTGGTGTCTTTATTGTTTTGGAACCAAATAGATATTATCATTTCTAGTGGGAGGGTGGACATGACACAGATAACAAAGCATAAGTTATAGCACTTTAGCATGTCTCGGTTAATGGGTGTTCGTTTCTACCACTCCATCAATGGATAACAATTTTCATCCTATTGATAATGCGCATCAGAACCACATGCTGTGGGTTAAACTCCCAGGTTTACCTATCCAGTTTTGGACACCGATGGCGCTGAGAAGAATTGGAGATAGTATCAACACTTGCAGATTTGTTGACCCGAAGTGTAAGGGTATTTTTGACAAGTGGGTTGCATGGATTTTGGTGGAAGTCTTTTTTGCAGGTGGCCTTTCGGAGGATGTGGATTTGGAATGGCAAGGAACTACATATCGCCAGAGTTTATATTACTGGAACATCCCTTTCAGATGCCACCTCTCTCATGCTACAGGACATCTGATGTGATCCTGTGCTTGATGGAAACCGATTGGTGGCGGAGGATTGAACGATGTCAAAGGGGAACGAAAGGCTAAGGGTCAGGCTGCGAAGAGACCTACTCCATCCTCGTGGTTTTTCCAACCGGTTAAGACTCATGACTGCTCTTTTCTGTTTCCAAAATCTATTTCCAATGGGGAAAAAGAGAGTAGTCTCTTGGTTGAGAGTCTTAGTGTTGAAGTCGTGTTGGGGGATGTTTATTTAAAGCCTGGGGGAGCTACATTGACTGGGGATGTTGGGGAAGTGGTTGTCGGGACCCCTATTAAGTCCCCTCTTTTTATTCCCCACCCATCATCTTATCTGCTCGACAGCATGGTCCCCCTGGACTTGTTTGATAAGCCCCTAGCTCTATTGGCCACTGGTACCTCCCTTCTTTCAGCTGGGGAGATTGAAGCTTCTGACCCTGTCCTTTCAGAACCTGATTCTCCCATTTATAATTCTACCCCTCTGTCACCAAGGAACTCAGTCGATAGCGACCTTGAACTGTTGTTATTAGATCCTGATGCAAAACTGGTCCATTTGCCTGTGGATAAGGGTAGGAATACCTCCCCGCCTTTGATAATTAGTCCTCCTTCCACAAAAAATGTAGCGATCCAGAGAGGAAAGGGATGGCCAAGGGTGAAGAAGAAATCTTTATCATTATCAGGCAGGGAAGGGATTAAGGATGCGGGGAATTTTCATGATATACCTATTTCTTTGGCACTAGAGAGGGTTCTTAGAGCATTAAGCCCTCAGAAGGGTGATCCATGATTTGTTTGATCTCACTGAATTTTCGGGGATTGGGGGGGTTGAATAAATTTTTGTCTATGCGTTAGCCGAGTGGCTTGGGAGCTTCAGGGATGGTTAAGTTCATTTGAGATGGGGTTTATGAGGCTCTACAATGTTTGTTACCGGTCATTTTTCGGGTTTTATATTCATGTTTCTTCTATGACATACCTTCTGCTACAGCTGTAATGGTGCGCATTATAAATTTTTTGTTTCTTGTCTAAGCAACGAAGGATCGTCAAGGTAGGATTTCCTATGATGAATATCATGGCAGGAAGGGGCTAGGGTTTTGTGCACTTTTCCTTAGTCCTGTCATTTTCAAATTCCTACTTTTAAGAAGTATCTGGCTGATATTTAGAAGGGGGTGTTGTTATTAGTGTCTTACAGTTTTGGTTGATCTCAAATGTCTCAAGTATATCTGAATATCTGAATATTTATTGTACTGATAGAAGAGAATGGGTCTCTTTAAATGACGAAATGTATGATCTTTAAAACACAAATTTTTGAACTAGTACATTAATATATATCATAGTTTTCTCTGTTTGAAAATAAATGTTCTCCTATATACTAAATGGTTAAAATTGGAGGATTTACATGTCCATGGTATAACTTTAGGGTGTTCTCTACTAAATGGTTGGGATTGGAGGATTTGCATGTCCATGGTGATGCAAAAAAACATCACTGACTGGATTAAGGACTTTTCTAAGTTCAATCCACCTATCTTATCAACCTGGAGTGCATAAGGGCTTCCAGAACATCTCCTTTGAGAACATATACAACTCCTTTGAGCACATATACAAGGAACAAAATCAGGTTGTTGATCTTCTTTTTTATTTGGAAAAAACTGGGTAAGTTATTCTTTACCGGAATGTCCATACTAGGTGCATAAGTTTTGCATAGGAAGCACATCCAATTGGCCCGGGAGTTTTATTTTGATGAAATTTTTTGAATTTGGTAGAATCTACAAGACAAACAAATGGTGGGTATAGCTGTAACATCTATTTTTTTTTATATTGGACGTATAGAGTTCTAGAGGATACAGATCACAGCACAAATAAATGCTCTTAGTATAAATCCTTAATCAAAGAGACACAAAATACAGAAGAATCTGATGAATCTATGAGATATATCTTAGAATATGTATTTTTTTATTATTATCAATAAAATGAAAATAAAGCATTTTTCTCATCTGAAAGAAAAAAGAAATGAGAATAAAGTTCTCCAATACAATTAAACTTCATTAAACATTTTAATTAACCAAACAAAATTTAACTTCATCCCAAACAAATAATAAAATCCAAGAGAGCTGAAATTTTAATTAATGCTTTCAAAGAGAGCTGATATCTGCGTCCGAGGAGGCCATAAATCCATATGCATATATCCTTGATCTGATTCATTTGTCTCTACTCTGAAATAGAAATGACAGAACTTAGTAAATCCATACAAAGTGAAGGAAAATTCAAAGGAATCTGCACATGCAGATCATATGAGTACTACTAAGTCACAGAAGACAATTATTGACTTAAAAAAGATGGATCAAGAATTTCAGACGATGCAGCAGGCGTTGGGGTACTCGTCGCAGCAGTAATGGCAGCTTGTCGGAAGAATAACATAAGTCAGATTCGGTTGCGACGCCTCCTGCTTTTTCTCGGGCGCCTTTTTGTCATCCGGCTTTTTCTCCGGCGGCTTTTTGTCGTCAGGCTTCTTCTCTGGTTCTTTAGAAGGTCCGACGCTCACCAATTCAGCGAATCCAACTTTTCTGAGACTAGCCGTCACGCACACCGGATCTGCATCCCCAATTACAAGCATCTTGTTATCCTTGTCATCAACCGCCACAGAGACCACACCTGCAATGGATACACAGACCTGCTAGAATTTAGCACAAATTATTGCAACCCCCAAACCCCGGGTACCTAAGTATACATAATAGATGAACTGGGACTTCACCTTGAATCCCTGCAACTGTCTTCATGGCTCTCCGTTTGCATTTTTCGCAATTTAGCTCCACTTTCAACACAATTTTCTGCAAAATCACGGGCATAATTCACGTCAAATTACTGCTTAAAAAATAAATGACACATCAATAATCGCTAGCCTACCTTTGACATCTTTGACAGCTGCCCGGAACTCGTAATACTGGAGACCCTGTGGACAAATCCCTCCCCTTTCTGCAATCGCCGCTGTCAAAGAGGCTGCAATAAATTAATGGGAGCCTTGGAAACGCGCTCGGGATAATAAGAAGGCCTTGATATTGTGGGATGGCAATGGTGGTTAAAAGGACTAGGGATTTTATTTTCAGCCACTCGTCTTGAACCGTAATGAGAAACGTGTCGACCAGTTAATATCATCCAAGTTCTTGGAAGGCGAACGGCGACAACAAAACAATTTATTTTTGATAATTTTTTTTCGTTTCGATACTTTTTTTTCGCGGAAATAAGTATAGCGTCCAATTTCCCCAATTTTTCAACACATCATAATCAAGACGACTACTAAGTAGGACCAATTACGATGACCCCCTAACACAGTCGGGAAGCCCCTTCTTTCCCTTTTGAAGTTTAGAAATTGTTTTTAATTGAAGATGATGTAAATGTTTCAAATTTGATAAATCGATTTGTGTTAAAAAAATGAAATCACAAAAATCTCTCATGTATGGACATAGAGCTAGAGTTGTTGATGATCTAGTTCATTTTTTGTTTGGCGTAAATAGACACAATAGCAAGTAGAAGATTATGACAATATTACAAGTAGAAGTTTAAATGATGTTACAAGGAAAAACATAAGCCAGATAGATTTGTAAAAGTAAAAGTAAACAGAATATAATAAAAAAGAAGTAAAACAATCGTATAACGAGAAAGATAAGACCATTATTAAAAAAAGGAGATATAAATGAAACAAAGGTGTAATAAACCAACCATATAAGACCATTATTAAAAAAAAAGAGATATAAATGAAATAAAGGTGTAATAAACCATAAGTATTTGAGGTTACACTCATAGTGATGAGTATTTTGGAACTTGTAAAGTTCCAATGTTGTCACATTTTGGATTAACTAAGAAGTACATAGTGGAATTGAGAAAAATATGTATGTGAATAAATGTAAAATAGTATTAACATAAAAAAGAATTATGAAATGAAGCATGATTTTATTTTTGTTATTTTTGTAATAAATTACTATATAATAAGAATTTTAAAGAATTTTAAAATTTTAAAAATATATGATTTAAGAGTAAAGATAGTTGTAGAAATAAAGTTTCACTAAGATGTTAGAATACTCAGAATGTTTCAGAATAAATATGTAATATATAGAGAAACACTCTTTTATACATTTTTATCATAATAATGGATCAAGGTGTTTGGGGATTTAATAATAACCCACTAAAATGTAAAATATTAAAGGAAAGTGCATCCATTATTCCTGGAAAAATTAAATATTGTTTTTTATTAAGAGGAATACTAGAATTATTTAATCCTTGTCAATTTTATTCTTCCCGCTATCATGCTTGTGGTCATTTATGGGTGAAGTTATTTTAGGTCCTTGATCCAAATTAGATCGTTATATTGTTTGTCATCCAGCTCGATGCATTAAGATTGGAAAAATTTGAGGAATGAGCTAACAGAACCATTTTTTACTTGTAGGAACTAGTTTGGAAAACTATATCTCAAACCTTCCAAGAGCGTTTTGTGGCATAAAATGATGGTTTTTTGAGGTAAAACTTCACTAATTTAGCACCATGCCATTTCATGTTATTCTAAACACAAATATATTTCAAATGATGCATGAATCATGTCAATCAAAGTTTGTATGTGAAAGTTATGCCACTCACAAGTTGACTTCCCTGTTTTCACCACCATAGTTCTAGAGGATGCCACATCCGCCCCCATTATTCATATAAAAGGGGCCCATTATGATGTAGAAAAATATAGAATATTCAATATTATCCACGGTAATATCCACGGTAATTTATGGATCATATTGGTATCATCGAAGGTCTATTTGGGTATTTTTTGGATATTTACTCTTGATCAGTAGGGCCAAAAATCGTAAAACCCTAATCATGGGCGATGAATCTATGAATGACCTTCGAGATCCTATTGTTGAAGCTCAGAATTACCCTCTCCTTGAGAGTTTTTCTAACCTCTTTCCATCAATTTCTCATAAGATCACAGACCCTAATCAACGATAAATGCTAGGTTTTCTCTTAAGGATGCATCAAAATGATTGCCATATTATATTTTCATGTTCTTGCTATTTGGATATATTTTTGCAATTTAGCTACAGAATGCAGCATGTTTTGCAGCTAACTGTGGATTTTGTACCTACTCTCATGGTTTGGCAGGTTCCAGCTGTCAAATGAAGAATTGGGCCACATGTGTGTTTATAGAATAATTTCTACATGGATTCTATCATATTCACTTAGTCTAGATTGACAGAAAAGAGAGCCTAAGATCACGGTCAAAGATGGAGTCAAAGTACGTTATCTAAAAGCAGTAGGACTCTTGATTTTCTCTTCATAGAAAATCAAGAGTCCAATAGTCCTATTTCAATTATAATTTGAATTAGCCACTTGTAGCAAGTTTATCTCACAAATTGTTATGTATTTTCCTTTAAATATCGGTTGTAAAGGGCTGAGAAGACAATTCATATTTTATGTTTTAACATCAAGCTTTTTGTTGATACTTTATATTCCGACTTCATTTTATCTTAATACCAAGTTCGTGTTGCCAATGACTATTTAAGCGCATCTTTAACTAGCTAGTATTTCAGTCGAATCAATTGCAGAGGGCCCAAGCACTAGAGGAGGTTTACTTTAGTTCAATTTTCATTACTCTGTTTTCAGCAAATCTATTTTCTAATTAGATTGATGTTAATTCCAATTTTTGGTAAATAGCATAATATTAAATCACAATTGTGCAACCCTGTTCTTCTAAGATATTTGGTGAAGATAGATAACTTTGTTTTCATAATCAAATTAAGATTGGAATAATAAGGTTACACAGTTTCCTAGTTTCCTTACTATTTTGTCATTTATTTCCTTATAACAAAATTGCCAATTAACTTTATCAACATATGTTTTCAATAGCCATTTCAAATGACGATCATAAACTAAATGGTTAAATCCTAATTCATATAGTGGTTGAATTTACTTTTCACATTGTCATTTTCTTTCTAGGAACTTAGGGACTAAGGCATAATTGACTTCTCACATAACATCTCAAGAAGTTAACACTTCATATTGAATGTTGCAAAAAAGTTAGATATACACTTAGTTGTTTTTAGTTAGTCTTACATGCTTTCATATTTTTCTTTCAGGTCCTCACTTAATTGTAATCACTGATATTCCTAAATATCTGTAACACCTCCAGTTAAGGAAATTTTTTTTTTTTTTTTTCACATATATACTGATGTTTCCTTTTTATTTACCTGGTTACTTGAATATTAAGTTCATAATTGGGATTTATATTCCCCATGGGTACAGTAACCCCATGGATATAAAATTGTAGACCCCCTCGATATTAACATGGGACACTTCCCCTAACATAGTTTAGGTATAAACCCTATATAACACATATACCATTTATATCTAACACATATACCATTTATATATAACACATATACCATTGGTATATGAAATCCACATGTATATATATATATACTCTAACAAAGGGGTTTGAATGAGCATAACTATACATAACACATATATAAATATATCCCATATATATATATATATATATACTTTGATAAAAGTGTTTGCACGCCCCTCTAGATATATATGTAATGCATATATATATAAAACACCTCCCTTTCTCAAACAATATGGGTACTCACATGAATCGGCGTATAATAGATATCACATATGTATATATCTGCCCTTTTAAAAGGTTATCGAACCTATAGAATATATAGTCAATCATAGTTTGACAACTCCTCGGGATATGGATTATGAATATAATACATAATGCACATTTCGATTAATTCCAATGATATACGTAGAGTTATATAACCACGTAAGTCTACCATAATAGAAATTTATGGCGTTCGAACCCGGCTGTATAATTACGGGTCCGCGCCTCTTATATCATTATGAACGGTTTGACCTACCTAATCGAACACGTACACGTTTTTGCATTGTTTACTTTCCACTCCTTGTCGGGAATCGTCGCGGTGACTTATCGTTATCTGTTTATAATTACTATTGTATTTTATGTAATATTATCCGAGATTGTCTAAATAGTTGAACTATTATCGAATAATTGCTTTAAGGGCGGTTTAATTATTCTTTGGATGCTAACCCAATGCATACATGCTGTGCTTTCATACGAGGAGTGTACAACATGCGTTTTGATTTTTTGTTTATAATATTCATGTCACACCGTGCTCTGTTCGACAGAGTTTAATGTCTGATATTGGTTTTGCTATTTTGATGATTTTGTAGGCAGGAACGGTGTCGCTCCACTGAGAGGAAGGTACCATCTGCCAGCGTAACTCGTTCCATGCTCAGCAGGAATTGACGGGTGGCTTGCTACTTGTCATCTTTGACTGGTACCAGTACTGTAGGCCGAGTTCTGTCTTGGGAAGTTATTATTTCTAGGTTAGCTCCTTACCTTCACGCATGCGATGCGTAGCATCTCCCCATACCTTCTCTACACACCTTACTATCGCCTGGTACTCGCCCATTGACGTGGCTGAGTTTTTCCCCATCGACCTCAGGATTCTCAGAATTTATGGGGCAGTGGGTTTAAGGTTGCGGGTCTTCTTCTTCTTTTTAAATTGGGGTTTTCGTGCCGAGTTATTCATCCACCCCTTCCCAATTATTTCTATGATTTAGAACTGTGGCTATTCACCTATCTCACGGCTATGTTCTATGTTACTCATGTACAGGGCTCTCAGTCATCGCGAAGGGTTGGACTACTCGGCCAAGGAGGTTCAAGCGTAAAGTTTCTCGTTATTCCTGCGTTCCATCGTTTGTATAGTTTCTAGCTTTCATAGACAGTGTCTCATCCATTTACTGGTTGTTCTTACAGAAAGGTCATCTCAGATGGTTCGCTGGAAAGCGGAGATCAAGACGATTCTCTAGCGCTTATAAATCCTCAATTTATATGCCGGCTGCTCTCTTTTTGCCCTTCTACATACGCTGAGTTATTTTTCTTTGCATAGTTGTTCTAGACTGTGCTACTGTAACCCTATTGTTTTCCTCATAAGAGTTTATTTCACCACGCTATCACGGCTGCATTCAGTAAGCATCACCGTGTAGCATCTATTTGCAGGCGGTTCAAATGTTTATTCACCGCGGCCATTGTTAACATATTATTGGTTTTCTGTTTTTTTTTTCTTGTTGTTTTTGTTTCCTGAGTCCCGGGATGGGATCTTAAGATGTCTGGCAATCCGTTTGGTTAATCTCTCTCTACAGTCGTCGTTCTATTCTGTGTAACCAGCGTATGGATCAATACGACGCAAGGGTGGGAATCAAACCCTACACGCAGGTAAACCCTAATTCGTTCGTTCAGTTGCAGAGGTGGATGCCTCCAATTTGTTAATTTGTGCTTTCATAAAACAGATATCGTTTGCACTCAACCGTTAACCGTTTAGGACTTATGTCATGATTTCGTTTGTATGTTTTATTTTGTGCTTCTTAGTTGAAATTGGGGAAATCAATCAGATTTACACTACTTCAACGCATGCCCCGTTTCACCTATTTGACGTATTGTTTCCAGATCAGATTCCGAGTTCTCCCATCATTGATACTCGTCCGTGAACTAAATTTTTAACTCTGTATGCCTGATGTGTTAATAGCGGTAGCATTCCTCAGAATCATAACTATGATACGCAGCCTGTGGTATCCTACTGTCATAGTTTGTTTTTTTTTTGCATATCAGTTTGATCATAATTCGTTGCATGGAGATTAATAACCGGCGTGGAAACCGTGTCGTCGTCCCTGATCTTCCATGCGTAGTTTCATAATTTTTATTATTGAAAGTGTGGGGTATGGTGTATAGCATCGTTTTAATCTCGCCTCAAATCGTTTCATATAATGGGTGAACCGATCTAATATTAAGGCCCAATGTAATGTTTACAGTTGGATTCTCTTGTTTGACTTAGGTCTAATGTGTGGTATAATTACGGACAACCATGGTTTAATGTAGTGGCCTACGTGTAATTCTGAATAGTGATAATGTTCGTATAAAAGATTTCCTTTTGCCATATATGATTCGCATCGATATCTCATTTTAGCATATCGGTTTTGTATTTATATTTCTTGTTAACATATATGGTTCATTCTTATATATAAGTATAGGATTCATATATCCATATTTCATTTGTAATCAATGTGAAAATGTTCTATTGGTTTAGCGCTAGGTACTTACTTAGTAATTTGGAAGCATATACATGTATTCGATAGTTGCTTGGTATTATGCCTTAGACATAGATTCAGTCTCTTGGATATGATGTGTATTTCAAGATTTTTAGAGGTAGAATATGGTAATTGGTATAAATGCTATAATACTCCTATAGAGTAGAATTAATTTCTGGATCTAGAAGAATTTCGAAATACATATTTAAATGACTTTGCTCCCTTTGTTCTTATACCATGTAGATTTCAATTCTGCTACTATATTTCTCTAGCATACTTATGAGCACAAAATTTCACTTTGGTATGTATATGAAACTGAAAAATATTTAATTATCTGTGGAGACTAAGTAACTTCAGATTTAAACCGATCTTGGTTTAGAATTTCTGAGGTTTCTACTCTATGGATTTCTGGTCTACAACTAAACAGAATCTGGAAGGTGAATGCCTTCGGATGGACTCTATTAAATGTAGTACTAACATCAATCACACCATTTAATTAATTTTCTTATATGTAGCCAATTCATACCATCATAAAATAAAATAACAAGAATTTCAGAACATACCACAATCTGCAAATGACCAACCTCCCAACCTTAGAGTCCTCTTTGTCTCCCAGAACTCACCCCCGAGCAGAGATCACCTTAGTCCCGGATACGACCTGCGATGCCTTGGGAGCAACATTTAGCTCATGTTTCACAAAAACAACAGTGCAACGTCCAGAATAGCAGGATGCTTTCTTTCCTGTTTAGCCTAGGCTTCCCATTTTGGGAATCTTTAAAGCTGTTTTATGCTTTTCCTCAGCTTTTCCAGCTTTTCTTACCTCTTCCCAAGTACTTTCCTCATCATTGGGGAAATTTAGATTCCTCCTCAAAATCTAAATTAATTTCTTTCAAGGATTTTTGAAAGATTGTGGGGATTTGTTGCCTTATCCATCCTCATGGATTTGGCAAGTGATCTCTAATTCTCATCTTGGTCAAAATGCACAATCATTTTATTTATTTTATCAATTTAATTATTAATTTACATTCACACCATACTTATCCTTTGGGGTCCACTCCCCTTAGGATTAAAGTTCAATGTCTAATTTTTTCAAGTTCAACACAGAATTTGGGGGTGTTACATATTCCCCCTCTGAAACTAAACACCGTCCTCGGTGTTGTTATTCAACTACTAGAGTTCATTTAAACAAAAATGGATATTTTTCCATCATTTCGGCTTCCCTTTCCCAGGTAGCTTCTTCAGCAGTAAAGTGCTTCCACTGCACCTTTACTCTGGCCACTGTTCTATTTCTCAATTCAATTTCTTCCCGCTCCAATATTTGAAGCGGTTCTGGCAGAAACTCCCCTTCTGGTTCCACCTGTACAACATTCCAATCAACTATGTGAGAAGCATCATGCACATATCTTTTTAATAACGAAATATGAAACACATTATGCACTCTAACATGGGGTGGTAAGGCCAGCTTGTAAGCCACTGGTCCCACCCTTTCTAAAACTTCAAAAGGCCCACAATATCTAGGAGCAAGTTTTGCACAACTTCCAGCATAAAGTGTGCTCTTTTTGGGTTTGATGCGCAAATACACATGATCTCCTTCTTTGAATTCTCGGTGTACTCTTTTCTTATCAGCATAGCTTTTCTGGCGATCTTGTGCTGTTTTGATATTTCTTTGTATCTGTTTAACAATTCTCTCCATCTCCTGTAATGCATCAGGTCCCAGCATTAGTTTATCTTCTAGTTGGCTCCAGCTCAAAGGAGTACGACACTTCCTTCCATATAATGCTTCAAACAGACTCATCTTAATAGAAGATTGGTAACTGCTATTGTAGGCAAATTTAGCTAAATGCAGATACTCCTCCCACTTTGATGGTCTATACATCACATACATTCTCAACATATCCTCCAAAATTTGATTTGTCATTTCTGTTTGCCCGTCAGTTTGAGGGTGATAGGCAGTACTAAAATTAAACTTAGTACCCATCCCTCCAAACAATCCCTTCCAAAATGCTGCTGTAAACTTAGCATCTCGGTCTGAAACAATTACTTTGGGAACTCCATGAAGCCT
This sequence comes from Pinus albicaulis, assembly GCA_034641835.2. NCBI lineage: Eukaryota > Viridiplantae > Streptophyta > Pinopsida > Pinales > Pinaceae > Pinus > Pinus albicaulis. Next base: position 916,699,308 of record CM076581.1, read on the forward strand.
TACTATCTCCTTCAGGAAAACATTTGCTACTTGAGCGGTTCCGAAAGTAGATTTCACTGGTATAAAGTGGGCAGCTTTGGTCAAAGTGTCTACTACCACCATTACAGAATCATGTTGGTATTTGGTTTTAGGTAGTCCTATTATAAAATCCATGGAAACTGTGTCCCATTTCCATTCTGCAATTGGCAAAGGGTTTAATAGTCCTGCTGGATGTTGATGCTCAACTTTGACTAGCTGACATTCCATACATCTACTTAAATACTCTACCACATCTCTCTTCATTCCTGGCCAAAACAACTTCTTCTTCAAGGCTGTTAACATCTTTTGGTATCCTGGATGTCCTGCATAGGGCTGTTTGTGATATTCAACTAAAATTTCTCTTTTTAATGTCTCTATATTTGGAATATACAACCTGTTTTTGAAATAGAGTAGCCCTTTTTGATTTTTAGTGAAATCAGTCTTATCCCTTTTCTGTAGTTTCACCAAGAGTGCTTCATAGTTGGGATCTTGATTTGCTGCTTTTCCCACCAATTCCTCTACCTCCATCTGGGCACTACTCCCAATGCTGTTTAGATGTTGACAAGCATTTCTACTAAGTGCATCCACAACTTTATTTTTTTTTCCCTTGATATGCTTTATATCCATATCAAATTCACTTAAAAAGGACAGCCATCTGGCTTGTCTTGCATTCAGGTCAGTTTGAGAAAAGAAATATTTGAGGCTAATATGATCAGTCATCAATGTGAACTTTTTCCCAAGAAGATAGTGCCGCCACATTTTTCGAGCATGGATAACAGCTGCAAATTCTAAATCATATGCACTATAATTCTGTTCATGTATTTTCAGTTTCCTAGATTCATATGCAATAACTGAATTTTCCTGCAATAGAACTCCTCCTAGCCCCTCTCTGCAAGCATCTGTACATACAACAAACTCTTTATCAGGATCAGCAATTTTTAGTATAGGGGCTGAAATAAGTTTTTGTTTCAATTGTTCGAAACTGTTTTGACATTTCTCAGTCCACACGAACTTGACACCCTTTCTTTGCAATGAAGTGATGGGATGTGCTATGGCAGAAAATCTTTCCACAAATCTACGATAGTAACCTGCCATCCCCATGAATGACCTCACTGCTGAAACATCAGTTGGGACTGGCCATTCCTTAATTGCTTTTATCTTTTCAGGGTCAACTGCAAGCCCTTTTTCAGAAATAATATGACCCAAATATTGAATCTTATCCTTGTAAAATTCACATTTACTGAACTTGGCATATAGCTGATTTTATTTCAGAGTTTGCAACACTATCCGCAGATGTTCCTTGTGTTCCTCTTTGTTTTTGGAGTAAACTAAAATATCATCTATGAACACCAAAACAAATTTATCCAAATACTTATTTAACACACTGTTCATCAGGCACATAAAGGTGGCAGGGGCATTTGTCAGACCAAAAGGTAGGACTACAAATTCGTAGTGTCCATACCGGGTTCGGAAAGCTATTTTGCTAATGTCTTCTTCTTTGATTCTGAGCTGGTGATACCCAGTCCTTAAGTCAATCTTTGAAAAGACTGAGGCCCCTCTCACTTGATCAAAAAGATCATCAATTCTAGGGAGTGGATATATGTTCTTAATGGTCAACTTATTCAGTTGACGATAATCAATGCACATCCTGAAAGTCCCATCTTTCTTTTTTCACAAATAATACTGGCGCTCCCCATGGAGACACACTTGGTCTAATATAACCTTTATCCAATAATTCTTGCAGCTGCATCTTCAGCTCCATAAGTTCAGGCGGACTCATTCGATAGGGGGCTCGAGAAATAGGTGTGGCTCCCGGCACTAGATCTATGGAAAAGTCAATTTCTCTTTTGGGGGGGAGATGAGGAATCTCCTCTGGAAAAACTTCTTTAAATTCCCTTACCACAGGTAATTCACTTAACAGATTTTCTTCAGATCTATGTTCTACTTCTTCCACATGTACAGCATAGACTTTATATCCTTTTCTAGCTGTTCTTTTCAACTGTAAGGCTGATATTTGTCTCACTGAAATGGATTTTGGTTTCCCTTTTAGTGTAAAAGGTTTCCCTTCTTCATCCACACAATGCAGGGTTTTGTCCCAGCAGTTCATCAGAGCTTTCTTCTTTTCCAGCCAATCCATTCCTATCAGCAGATCATAGGATCCTAATGGCAATATGTTCAAATTTACTTCTGTTGGAAAACCATTTAATTGTATTGTTGTTTTGGGCAATTTATGTGTGACTTTTCTCTTAGTTCCAGTGGCCAGCTGTACCAACCATGACTGCTGAAATTTTTCAGGTTTAATTTTACATTTTTCTACCATTCCAGGACTAATGTAACTCAAAGAAGCACCTGGATCAATCAAAACAATAATAGGTATTTCATAAATCTTACCCTCCATTTCCACCATGGTTGCTTGATGTTCTGCTTGCCGATTTTCCAAGGCTACACTGATAGTTGGTATGTTTCTGGCTATGTCATTGACTGTTGTTGCCTCTCGCTCTCTACTGATCATATGAATATTTCGATGGGGGCAGTCCCTCATCATATGGGGTTCTCCACAGCCCCAACATTTCAAAGGTTCCTTCATTCTGACTGTCCCTTCCTTTTTATTGTTCCCTTCCACTGGTTTTGAAGCCACTTGGGACTGAGCAGTTTGACTTTCTTTTGGTTTATTGAATTTTTTCCGCTGATGATCTCTACCAAAATTTCTTAGATATGCTGGTTTTGGTCTTTTACCTTTGAACTCCCCCTTGTTCAGCCAGCTCTTCCCTTTTTCAGCTTTACCTTTAAACTGCTGATAGCATAATCTTGCTTTTCTAACAGCTTCATCCATTGTCTTTGGGTTGTCAAACTCAATTTTCTCCTTGTACACAGTAGGCAGGCAATTTAAAAACCTTTGTACCTTTTCCTTTTCTTCCCTAATGTAAGGGACATATCTCAGTAAATTTGTAAACTTAGTGACAAACTCATCGATAGTGAGCTGTCCTAGTCTAAGTTCATGGAATTATTTAGCTTTATCATCATAATAACGTTCGTTCAAATAACGATTTTTGAACTTAGCCTGAAAATCTTCCCAAGTAACTGTCTTTTCATCAATGGCATGCACCATTTTTGTCTCTTCCCACCACAGTGTAGCTTTTCCTTGTAGCTGATACACAGCTAATTTGGCCTTCAGATTGCTCTCATATTCATAAACTTGGAAATACTTGATCATGTTCAGCAACCAAGCTTCAGCATCTTCTTCCTTCTCCCCATCATAGGAGGGAGGTTTGATCTTTCGGAATTCTCCCTGCAATTCTCTTTTCTGTTTATGTTGCTGCCTAGCAGCATCATCATCATCAGACTCATCCATCTTTCTCTTTCCGGAACCTTCGCCTTCCTGGCTGTTCCGGGAAGTTAGCTCCCTAATGAGCTTTTCCTGCTCCTTACTGGCTGATGACAACATGTCATTCTGGCTTCTTAGTTCAGCCAACTCTCGTTGCATTCTGTGCAACATAGCCATTACCGGGGCATTGGGATCTTGAGTAGCAAACTCATCTCGCAGATCCACATAAATTCCTCCCTCTTCAGCCATTGTATCACCACTGTACACACTCAAAATTTTGGTCAGTGAAATTGAAAACTAACAACAATTTCTACAACATTCATTTAGAAGACTAGCATTCAGAATTCAGTAAGCACAGTAACAATAGCCCAGTTTTGTAACTTGGGCTCCGATACCATTTGTAACACCTCCAGTTAAGGAAATTTTTTATTTTTTTTTTCACATATATACTGATGTTTCCTTTTTATTTACCTGGTTACTTGAATATTAAGTTCAGAATTGGGATTTATATTCCCCATGGGTACAGTAACCCCATGGATATAAAATTGTAGACCCCCTCGATATTAACATGGGACACTTCCCCTAACATAGTGTAGGTATAAACCCTATATAACACATATACCATTTATATCTAACACATATACCATTTATATATAACACATTTACCATTTATATCTAACACATATACCATTGGTATATGAAATCCACATGTATATATATATATACTCTAACAAAGGGGTTTGAATGAGCATAACTATACATAACACATATATAAATATATCCCATATATATATATACTTTGATAAAAGTGTTTGCACGCCCCTCTAGATATATATGTAACGCATATATATATATAAAACACCTCCCTTTCTCAAACATTATGGGTACTCACATGAATCGGCGTATAATAGATATCACATATGTATATATCTGCCCTTTTAAAAGGTTATCGAACCTATAGAATATATAGTCAATCATAGTTTGACAACTCCTCGGGATATGGATTATGAATATAATACATAATGCACATTTCGATTAATTCCAATGATATACGTAGAGTTATATAACCGCGTAAGTCTACCATAATAGAAATTTATGGCGTTCGAACCAGCTATATAATTACAGGTCCGCGCCTCTTCTATTCATTATGAACGGTTTGACCTACCTAATCCGACGCGTACACCGTTTTTGCATTGTTTACTTTCCACTCCTTGTCGGAATCAGTCGCGGTGACCCTATCGTTATCATTTTATAATTACACAACTAACATTTCATGTAATAATATCCAGATCTGCGTCTCAGCGTAGTTGAACTTCCATCCCATCCGAACTCATTTAGCCTGGGGGCGGTTTAATTATCATTTGGATTCTGACCCAATGCATACATGCTGTGATTTCATACGAGGAGTGTACAACATGCGTTTTGATTTTTGTTTATAATATTCATGTCGCACCGTGCTCTGTTCGACAGAGTTTAACGTCTGATTTTGGTTTTGTTGTTTTGATGATTTTGCAGGCAGGGACGGCGTCGCTCCACTGAGAGGAAGGTACCATCTGGTTGGCTCCAGCTCAAAGGAGTACGACACTTCCTTCCATATAGTGCCTCAAACAGACTCATCTTAATAGAAGATTGGTAACTGTTATTGTAGGCAAATTCAGCTAAATGCAGATACTCCTCCCACTTTGATGGTCTATCCATCGCATACATTCTCAACATATCCTCCAAAATTTGATTCGTCCTTTCTGTTTGCCCATCAGTTTGAGGGTGATAGGCAGTACTAAAATTCAGCTTAGTACCCATCCCTCCAAACAATCCCTTCCAAAATTATACTGTAAACTTAGCATCTCGGTCTGAAACAATTACTTTGGGAACTCCATGAAGCCTTACTATCTCCTTCAGGAAAACATTTGCTACTTGAGCTGTTCCGAAAGTAGATTTCACTGGTATAAAGTGGGCCGCTTTGGTCAAAGTGTCTACTACCACCATTACAGAATCATGTTGGTATTTGGTTTTAGGTAGTCCTGTTATAAAATCCATGGAAAATGTGTCCCATTTCCATTCTGCAATTGGCAAAGGGTTTAATAGTCCTACTAGATGTTGATGCTCAACTTTGACTAGCTGACATTCCATACATCTACTTAAATACTCTGCCACATCTCTCTTCATTCCTGGCCAGAACAACTTCTTCTTCAAGGCTGTTAACATCTTTTGGTATCCTGGATGTCCTGCATAGGGCTGTTTGTGATATTCATCTAAAATTTCTCTTTTTAATGACTCTATATTTGGAATATACAACCTGTTTTTGAAATAGAGTAGCCCCTTTTGATTTTTAGTGAAATCAGTCTTATCCCTTTTCTGTAGTTTCACCAAGAGTGCTTCATAGTTGGGATCTTGATTTGCTGCTTTTCCCACCAATTCCTCTACCTCCATCTGGGCACTACTCCCCATGCTGTTTAGATGTTGACAAGCATTTCTACTTAATGCATCAGCAACTTTATTTTCTTTTCCCTTGATATGCGTTATGTCCATATCAAATTCACTTAAAAAGGACAGCCATCTGGCTTGTCTTGCATTCAGGTCAGTTTGAGAAAAGAAATATTTGAGGCTAATATGATCAGTCATCAATGTGAACTTTTTCCCAAGAAGATAGTGCCGCCACATTTTCAGAGCATGGATAACAGCTGCAAATTCTAAATCATATGCACTATAATTTTGTTCATGTATTTTCAGTTTCCTAGATTCATATGCAATAATTGAATTTTCCTGCAATAGAACTCCTCCTAGCCCCTCTCTGCAAGCATCTGTACATACAACAAACTCTTTCTCAGGATCAACAATTTTTAGTATAGGGGTGGAAATAAGTTTTTTTTTCAATTGTTCGAAACTGTTTTGACATTTCTCAGTCCACACGAACTTGACACCCTTTCTTTGCAATGAAGTGATGGGATGTGCTATGGCAGAAAATCTTTCCACAAATCTACGATAGTAGCCTGCCATCCCCATGAATGACCTCACTGCTGAAACATCAGTTGGGACTGGCCATTCCTTAATTTCTTTTATCTTTTCAGGGTCAACTGCAAGCCCTTTTTCAGAAATAATATGACCCAAATATTGAATCTTATCCTTGTAAAATTCACATTTACTGAACTTGGCATATAGCTGATTTTCTTTCAGAGTTTGTAACACTATCCGCAAATGTTCCTTGTGTTCCTCTTTGTTTTTGGAGTAGACTAAAATATCATCTATGAACACCAGAACAAATTTATCCAAATAATTATTTAACACACTGTTCATCAGGCACATAAAGGTGGCAGGGGCATTTGTCAATCCAAAAGGTAGGACTACAAATTCGTAGTGTCCATACCGGGTTCGAAAAGCTGTTTTGCTAATGTCTTCTTCCTTGATTCTGAGCTGGTGATACCCAGTTCTTAAGTCAATCTTGGAAAACACTGAGGCCCCTCTCACTTGATCAAAAAGATCATCAATTCTAGGGAGTGGATATCTGTTCTTAATGGTCAACTTATTCAGTTGACGATAATCAATGCACATCCTAAAGTCCCATCTTTCTTTTTCACAAATAATACTGGCGCTCCCCACGGAGACACACTTGGTCTAATATAACCTTTATCCAATAATTCTTGCAGCTGCATCTTCAGCTCCATAAGTTCAGGCGGACTCATTCGATAGGGGGCTCGAGAAATAGGCGTGGCTCCCGGCACTAGATCTATGGAGAAGTCAATTTCTCTTTTGGGGGGGAGATAAGGAATCTCCTCTGGAAAAACTTCTTTAAATTCCCTTACCACAGGTAATTCACTTAACAGATTTTCTTCAGATCTCTGTTCTACTTCTTCCACATGTACTGCATAGACTTAATATCCTTTTCTAGCTGTTCTTTTCAACTGTAAGGCTGATATTTGTTTCACTGAAATGGATTTTGGTTTCCCTTTTAGTGTAAAAGGTTTCCCTTCTTCATCCACACAATGCAGGGTTTTATCCCAGCAGTTCATCAGAGCTTTCTTCTTTTCCAGCCAATCCATTCCTATCAGCAGATCATAGGATCCTAATGGCAATATGTTCAAATTTACTTCTTTTGGAAAACCATTTAATTGTATTGCTGTTTTGGGCAATTTAATTGTAACTTTTCTCTTAGTTCCAGTGGCCAGCTGTACCAACCACGACTGCTGAAATTTTTCCGGTTTAATTTTACATTTTTCTACAATTCCAAGACTAATATAACTCAAAGAAGCACCTGGATCAATCAAAACAGTAACAGGTAGGTCAGAAATCTTACCCTCCATTTCCACCATGGTTGCTTGATGTTCAGCTTGCCGATTTTCCAATGCTGCACTTATAGGTGGTATATTTCTGGCTATGTCATTTACTGTTGTTGCCTCTCGCTCTCTGCTGATCATATGTATATTTCGATGGGGGCAGTCTCTCATCATATGGGGTTCTCCACAGCCCCAACACTTCAAAGGTTCCTTCATTCTGACTGTCCCTTCCTTTTTATTGTTCCCTTCCACTTGTTTTGAAGCCACTTGGGACTGAGCAGTTTGACTTTCTTTTGGTTTATTGAATTTTTTCCGCTGATGATCTCTACCAAAATTTCTTAGATATGCTGGTTTTGGTCTTTTCCCTTTGAACTCACCCTTGTTCACCCAGCTCTTTCCTTGTTCAGCCTTACCTTTAAACTGCTGATAGCATAATCTTGCTTTTCTAACTGCTTCGTCCATTGTCTTTGGGTTGTCAAACTCAATTTTCTCCTTGTACACAGTAGGCAAGCAGTTCAAAAACCTTTGTACCTTTGCATTTTCTTCTCTAATGTAAGGGACATACCTCAGTAAATTAGTAAACTTAGTGACAAACTCATCGATGGTGAGCTGTCTCAGTTTAAGTTCATGGAATTCTTTAGCTTTATCATCATAATAACGTTCATTCAAATAACGATTTTTGAACTTAGCCTAAAAATATTCCCACGTAACTGTCTTTTCCTCAATAGCATGCACCATTTTTGTCTCTTCCCACCACAGTGTAGCTTTTCCTTGTAGCTGATACACAACTAATCTGGCCTTCAGATTGCTCTCATATTCATAAACTTGGAAATACTTGATCATGTTCAGCAACCAAGCTTCAGCATCTTCTTCCTTCTCCCCATCATAAGAGGGAGGTTTGATCTTTCGGAATTCTCCCTGCAATTCTCCTTTCTGTTTATGTTGTTGTCTAGCAGCAGCATGATCATCAGACTCATCCATCTTTCTCTTTCCGAAACGTTCGCCTTCCTGGCTGTTCCGGGAAGTTAGCTCCCTAATGAGCTTTTCCTGCTCCTTACTGGCTGATGACAACATGTCATTCTGGATTCTTAGTTCAGCCAACTCTCGTTGCATTCTGTGCAACATGGCCATTACCGGGGCATTGGGATCTGGAGTAGCAAACTCATCTCGCAGATCCACATAAATTCCTTCCTCTTCAGCCATTGTATCACCACTGTACACACTCAAAATTTTGGTCAGTGTAATTGAAAAACTAACAATAATTTCTACAACATTCATTTAGAAGACTAGCATTCAGAATTCAGTGAGCACAGTAACAACAGCCCAGTTTTGTAACTTGGGCTCCGATACCATTTGTAACACCTCCAGTTAAGGAACATTTTTTTTTTTCATCTATACTGATGTTTCCTTTTTATTTACCTGGTTACTTGAATATTAAATTCAGAATTGGGACTTATATTCCCCATGGGTACAGTAACCTCATGGCTATAAAATTATAGACCTCCTCTATATTAACATGGGACACTTCCCTTAACATAGTGTAGGTATAAACCCTATATAACACATATACCATTTATAACTAACACATACACCCTCTATGTATATAATACATAAACCATTGGTATATGAAATCCACATGTATATATATACATACTCTAACAAAGGGGTTTGAATGAGCATAACTATACATAACACATATATAAATATATTCCATATATATATATACTTTGATAAAAGTGTTTGCACGCCACTCTAGATATATATGTAACGCATATATATATAAAACACCTCCCTTTCTCAAACATTATGGGTACTCATATGAATCGGCGTATAATAGATATCACCTATGTATATATCTGCCCTTTTTAAAAGGTTATCGCACCTATAGAATATATAGTCAATCATAGTTTGACAACTCCTCGGGATATGGATTATGAATATAATACATAATGCATATTTCGAATAATTCCAATGATATGCGTAGAGTTATATAACCGCGTAAGTCTACCATAATAGAAATTTATGGCGTTCGAACCAGTTATATAATTACAGGTCCGCGCCTCTTCTATTCATTATGAACGGTTTGACCTACCAAATCCGACGTGTACACTGTTTTTGCATTGCTTACTTTCCACTCCTTGTCGAAATTAGTCGCGGTGACCCTATCGTTATCATTTTATAATTACACAACTAACATTTCATGTAATAATATCCAGATCTGCATCTCGACGCAGTTGAACTTCCAACCCATCCGAACTCATTTAACCTGGGGACGGTTTAATTATTCTTTGGATGCTAACCCAATGCATACATGCTGTGCTTTCATACGAGGAGTGTACAACATGCGTTTTGATTTTTTGTTTATAATATTCATGTCACACCGTGCTCTGTTCGACAGAGTTTAATGTCTGATATTGGTTTTGCTATTTTGATGATTTTGTAGGCAGGAACGGTGTCGCTCCACTGAGAGGAAGGTACCATCTGCCAGCGTAACTCGTTCCATGCTCAGCAGGAATTGACGGGTGGCTTGCTACTTGTCATCTTTGACTGGTACCAGTACTGTAGGCCGAGTTCTGTCTTGGGAAGTTATTATTTCTAGGTTAGCTCCTTACCTTCACGCATGCGATGCGTAGCATCTCCCCATACCTTCTCTACACACCTTACTATCGCCTGGTACTCGCCCATTGACGTGGCTGAGTTTTTCCCCATCGACCTCAGGATTCTCAGAATTTATGGGGCAGTGGGTTTAAGGTTGCGGGTCTTCTTCTTCTTTTTAAATTGGGGTTTTCGTGCCGAGTTATTCATCCACCCCTTCCCAATTATTTCTATGATTTAGAACTGTGGCTATTCACCTATCTCACGGCTATGTTCTATGTTACTCATGTACAGGGCTCTCAGTCATCGCGAAGGGTTGGACTACTCGGCCAAGGAGGTTCAAGCGTAAAGTTTCTCGTTATTCCTGCGTTCCATCGTTTGTATAGTTTCTAGCTTTCATAGACAGTGTCTCATCCATTTACTGGTTGTTCTTACAGAAAGGTCATCTCAGATGGTTCGCTGGAAAGCGGAGATCAAGACGATTCTCTAGCGCTTATAAATCCTCGGTATATGCCATTTAGCAGCTCTTTTGCCCTTCATACGACGTTTATTTTCTTTGCATAGTTGTTCTGGGCGGCTCTTGTTGTAATATTGTTTTGCTCGTAAGGAATATGATTCCCCCACGCTATCATCCATTTTGCATTCGGTAAGCATTATAATGGAAACTATTCGCGAGCGGTTCAAATGTTTATACAACACGGCGTTGTTAACATATTATTGGTTTTCGTTGTGTTTGTTGTTTTTGTTTTCGGAGTCCGGAACGGAATCTTCGTGCGTCCGGCATTCCGTTTGGTTAATCTCTCTGTTGGCGTTCGGTACGTAACCAACATATGGATCAATGCAGCGCAAGGGAAACAAACCCTATACGGAGGTAAACCCTAATTTGTTCGTTCGGTTAGAGAGGTTGTTCTTAATTGTTAATACGTACTTTCCTTCTTGATATCGTTTACACGAGGCAGATTAGCAGATTTTAGGGACAATGTCATGATTTCGTTTGTATGTTTTATTTTGTGCTTCTTAGTTGAAATTGGGGAAATCAATCAGATTTACACTACTTCAACGCATGCCCCGTTTCACCTATTTGACGTATTGTTTCCAGATCAGATTCCGAGTTCTCCCATCATTGATACTCGTCCGTGAACTAAATTTTTAACTCTGTATGCCTGATGTGTTAATAGCGGTAGCATTCCTCAGAATCATAACTATGATACGCAGCCTGTGGTATCCTACTGTCATAGTTTGTTTTTTTTTTGCATATCAGTTTGATCATAATTCGTTGCATGGAGATTAATAACCGGCGTGGAAACCGTGTCGTCGTCCCTGATCTTCCATGCGTAGTTTCATAATTTTTATTATTGAAAGTGTGGGGTATGGTGTATAGCATCGTTTTAATCTCGCCTCAAATCGTTTCATATAATGGGTGAACCGATCTAATATTAAGGCCCAATGTAATGTTTACAGTTGGATTCTCTTGTTTGACTTAGGTCTAATGTGTGGTATAATTACGGACAACCATGGTTTAATGTAGTGGCCTACGTGTAATTCTGAATAGTGATAATGTTCGTATAAAAGATTTCCTTTTGCCATATATGATTCGCATCGATATCTCATTTTAGCATATCGGTTTTGTATTTATATTTCTTGTTAACATATATGGTTCATTCTTATATATAAGTATAGGATTCATATATCCATATTTCATTTGTAATCAATGTGAAAATGTTCTATTGGTTTAGCGCTAGGTACTTACTTAGTAATTTGGAAGCATATACATGTATTCGATAGTTGCTTGGTATTATGCCTTAGACATAGATTCAGTCTCTTGGATATGATGTGTATTTCAAGATTTTTAGAGGTAGAATATGGTAATTGGTATAAATGCTATAATACTCCTATAGAGTAGAATTAATTTCTGGATCTAGAAGAATTTCGAAATACATATTTAAATGACTTTGCTCCCTTTGTTCTTATACCATGTAGATTTCAATTCTGCTACTATATTTCTCTAGCATACTTATGAGCACAAAATTTCACTTTGGTATGTATATGAAACTGAAAAATATTTAATTATCTGTGGAGACTAAGTAACTTCAGATTTAAACCGATCTTGGTTTAGAATTTCTGAGGTTTCTACTCTATGGATTTCTGGTCTACAACTAAACAGAATCTGGAAGGTGAATGCCTTCGGATGGACTCTATTAAATGTAGTACTAACATCAATCACACCATTTAATTAATTTTCTTATATGTAGCCAATTCATACCATCATAAAATAAAATAACAAGAATTTCAGAACATACCACAATCTGCAAATGACCAACCTCCCAACCTTAGAGTCCTCTTTGTCTCCCAGAACTCACCCCCGAGCAGAGATCACCTCCATCCCAGATCAACCTCTGATCTACTTAGGAGCAGCTTATTTAAGCTCATGTTTCCCCAAAGCATGTTTCTAATTCTGCGTCCAGAATAGCAGGATGCTTTCTTTCCTGTTTAGCCTAGGCTTCCCATTTTGGGACTCTTTAAAGCGGTTTTATGCTTTTCCTCAGCTTTTCCAGCTTTTCTTACCTCTTCCCAACTACTTCCTCTTCATTGGGGGAATTTAGATTCCTCCTCAAAATCTAAATTAATTTCTTTCAAGGATTTTTGAAAGATTGTGGGGATTTGTTGCCTTATCCATCCTCATGGATTTGGCAAGTGATCTCTAATTCTCATCTTGGTCAAAATGCACAATCATTTTATTTATTTCATCACTTTAATTATTAAATTACATTCACACCATACTTATCCTTTGGGGTCCACTCCCCTTAGGATTAAAGTTCAATGTCTAATTTTTTCAAGTTCAACACAGAATTTGGGGGTGTTACAATATCATTCTAAAAGAAATTTATTTAATCATGTTTCAAGATTGAATCGTCAAATGTTTAATGAGTGCGATTACTGAGTTACCTTTTTGCAAACTTTACCTAGTTTTCTAGTTCATTAACATGTAATTGGTTACTTAACACTATCTCAAGAAGATCACACTTCATAATTGAATATTAGAAGTAACTGAGTATACATTAGATATTTTCATTACAATCTTTTCTTACTGTTCTAGGACATTAGAAGTTAAAGTGCAGACAGTTACTTAACACCATCTCAATAAGTTCATACCTCATAATTGAATGTTGAAGTAACCAGAAGTACATTAGTTGTTTCATTTTTTGCTTTTACTTAATACAAGCACTACAGTTTTCATCTTAGTTTTAGAATTAGATCCATGGAATAGAACTAATGATAACATAAGATAGATGCTCTGTTTTCCAAATTAGGTCTTAACTAGCCAATACTTTTTGGTTTCTTTTATGAAAATTAGACTAATTTAGGAACACTTTATTTTCTTCATTTTTAAGATTCATTAGATTCATTTAAATATTTCATATTTCTAGACTAAACATTCTTAGACATCAAAGAACAAAACCCCCCCAAAAAAACATAAAATACAAAACAACGAAGTAAGAAATAGGTTAACTAAGCACATACATTGCACCACACGTCATCAGTTTACTAGCCCTAGTTGATAATTAATGAAAGAAATTTAAGAAATTAAATTGACTAAACATTTTTGCGCCATTGCCGGGGAAGTGTAATTAGGTAACCTCATTTCCTACATTAAAAAAAAAATGATATGCATAGAGAAAGAGACTTTAGGGGTATATTCACAGCTAGAGGCAGGAGTATAATCCCTACAACACCACTCACTCCACCAAGACTAAGAAGTGATACACCTCCAACTCAATTTCATATTCCGTATTTCACTAGCCATAGACTCCCTGAAGTTCTAAGGTCAGAAATCCAATTAGGAGGATCCCCTACTTCATCTATTGAGATCGTCTTAGAAGAAGAAGATCCTAGGTCTCCAACAGAAGGAGTAACCTTTTTCACTTCTACAGGAGAACACATTTTAGCTGAAGAGTTAGAAATTCCTAATGAAGAGGAAGAATAAGAACCTTTCTTCAACATACCATTGATATAAAAACCAGAGCAAGAGAAGTTAACCTTACAAGTTGACTCTCATATCAGCTTTGAAGAATATATAATGGCAGAAAGAGGAGAAGAATAAGGAGAAGGAGAAATTCAAAATGGAGAAAATGTAATATTTGGAGGAGGAGATAGAGGTAGAGGTAGAGGAGGAGATAGAGGAAGAGGTAGAGGAAATGTAGAAGGAGGTAGAAGAAATAGGGTAATTGAGAGTTCTTTTGGATTCCTTATAGTTGATGAAGATACAAATGCCACCATGAAAAATATCTCACCTTCTATCCTCCCAAACTTTCATGGATTGAAAAGTGAAGACCCTGAAACCTTTTTATTTGAATTTGAAGTCTTATGCAGAACTTATGATTATTTACAAGACTCTAAAAAATTCAAATTATTTCCTTCAACATTGAAGGGGGAAACTCTAAAATGGTTCATGAGTTTAATCAATAGGTATATTAGGACATGGAATGATATGAAGAGATCATTTATAGAAATTTATTTGGATTATTGCATGCCTATTAATCACAAGGAAGAAGTGTTTAAAATGATGCAAAGAGAGGATAAAAATTTGGAAAATTTACTGGAAATATTCAACTATAACATAAAAAGAGCAAAAATGGAAAACTTAGATCAACACACTTTAAAATCTCTTTTGTTTAAAACCATTAGAGATGAATGGATAGATATCCTTAACATGATGGGAAAGGAAGACATCTCTCAACTCCCATTACCTGACATTGGGGAATTATGTATTCATCTCTCAAGAGGAAAATCAAAAACTGGGAAAGGTTCAAGAGATCCTGCTCTTGCTAGGGTATATAAATCTGCAACTAGAACAGTGACTAGGGTAGAAATTGGAAACATGCTTGATGAATTTAAAACAGACATTTTAGGGAGTCAGGGAATAGATAGACACCCTTAAATTACAAAACAAGCACAAAGCCGAGACTGATGCTTTAGCTATTTTTTGTCTCAAATGCATAAAGAAGCATGCTTTAAGAGAATGTCCTCTTGATGCAAAAGTCATAGAGACCTGTATGATTTGTTCATAAACTCATGAGACTAAGAGTTGTCCTTCAATTCCCGGTCTTAAGGTTGTTTTTCAAGAAGAAACAACTTCAAATCCAACAAAATCTCTTTGCTTTGTCTCTAGAAGACCATGGCAGGGGCCACAAACTCAAGGTTTTAATAACCAAATGTATACTTAGCCCCCACCAAATTGAAATTATTGGCAACAACCTTGGCCTCAATCTCAATCTCAATCTCAACCTTGGGCTCAAGGAATTCAAAATCCCTATGGAAGATTCTCTCAGTACTATCAATATCCTCCATCATATCCAAACTATCCTCCTCAACAAAATCAACAACCCCAACTCCAAAACCAAAACCAAAACCCACAACTCTCTCTACCATTCCCTCAAAGACCAAATCAATCACATGCCCAACCATTAGCAAACCCCAACAATAAAAATCCTCAGAATACCTACATGATAGAAGGACATCAATTTCCAGCCTATATGATTACTCCTCTAGATCTTAATGATGTCCAAATTATATCTGGTGGGATATTAGAAAAGAAAAAGCCTTCTGTAGTCATTCAAGAACAAAACAATGTTGAGGAAGATTATATACAACCCAATAAAAGTTTTGAAGAAGAAACATCTCTTCAAAACCAAAATTCTAAAAATGAAAAAAAAAAAAAAAACCAATAAACTCAACTCCTATCATAGAGCAACCATCAGTATCTACTTATATACCTCCTTTTCCTGAAATATTACAAGTTGATAGAGGGGTAGAAAGCATATTATGTTGCCTAATTATGATTTTCTAGATGAATTGAAAAATGTTTGTATCAAAATCCCTTTGTTACAAGCCATCAAGGAAATTCCAATTTTAGCTAAAACAATTAAGGGGTTGAGCATGAAGAAGCCGGGAAGAAAAACAAAAGAAATAAAAATAATTCATCTTGTAGGAAAAATAACAGACATAATGATGGGAAAAAATGACATTAAAAAAAAATTAGATCCAGGAAGTCCAGTTGTAAAAGCACATATCAATGGAGTTGAAATTCCAAATACATTGATTGATTTAGGAGAAGCAATAAATATCATGAGCAAACAAACCATGGAACAGCTCAAGCTTTCTAATCTTATTTATACACCTACATTACTGCAATTAGCAGCTAGATCTGTAATCAAGCCAGATGGTGTGTTAGAACATATCTCAGTTTCCTTAGATTCTTGGGAGTACCCTGTTGATTTTATGATCTTATCTACTAAGAATAATCTAGGAGGACACCCACTCATATTAGGAAGACCTTGGTTGGCTACAACTGATGTTTTCATTAATTGTAGATCTGGTGACATGTATATTTCTAATGGTAATTCAACTAAGAAATTCACTCTATATCCTCCTGCAAGAACAATCATAGAGATAGATGACAAAGAATGGATTGACGATGAAGATGATATACAAACTCTCTTTACTATTTCAACCATTAGTGAAGATATTCAAATCTTAAATACAATAGAAAATTATGAATCATCTCCAGAATATGAACATGATCAATTTCAATAAAAATCCACTATTGAATATTTGTCGTCTAGGCAGATGTCTCTTTACTCTATGGAATAATTTGGTAGCTCTACAGTTGAAATCTTTCTAGGGAAAACCTTAAACATAAACAATAACTTGGAAAAATTACAACAAGAAAAGCTAATCAAAGCATTACAACAACATTCTTCTACATATGCATGGGAATACACTGACATGAAAGGAAATAGTCCTAAGACTTGTATACATCACATTTACATTGAGGAAAATTGTAAACCTATTAGACAACCTCAAAGAAGGACGAATCCAAATCTTAGGGAAATTGTGAAAGAGGAGTTGCAAAAATTATTGAATGTAAACTTCATTTACCCAATTTCAGACAGTCAGTGGGTTTCTCATCTACTGATTGTACCTAAAAATAATGGTAAATGGAGGGTATTCATTGATTATCAAGAATTGAATAAAGCTACCCTAAAGTATCATTTTACTTTACCCTTTATAGATCAAGTGTTGGATACATTAGCAAGTAAGAAGTATTTCTCATTCTTGGATGGTTTTAGTGGTTATAATCAAATTTAGGTAGCACCTGAAGATCAACATAAAACCACATTCACTTGTCCATGGGGGTCTTATGCCTACCGAGTACTTCCTTTTGGATTGTGCAATGCACCTGCAACATTCCAAAGGGCAGTACTAAGAATTTTTTCTGATCTAATACATGATTGTGTATAGGTATATATGGATGAATTTACAATTTATGGTAATACATTTGAAAAAGCTTTAGAAAATTTGGATCCATATTTTGGGGCTTAAGTCAATTAATTACACTCAAGGTGGCATTCCAGGAGGAATACGTGATAGAACACCATACTGTAATATCTCGTTGGAACCGGGACGAGAATACCTACATGATGGGGTGGTTGGACATGAGTTTCAGTGACCTGAGGAGACATGGTAGCCAATTTACTCTTTCTAGCATTAAAAAGGAATATTTAATTGGAAAATAAGAGGGAAAAGTGCTCCATGATTAAAATAATAATAAAATAAGGCTATAGAAGGATCCATGAGATCTATAAAAGAAAAGTAGGAGACCATCAATGGATATCTTCGATTTGATATATTTTCTTGTATGTGACGTTGAGAATCTGGTTCTCTTCTCCATCGGCAGCTCCAGGATGGAAACCCTCGGGTGTGTTGATGGGTGTTGGGCGAAAACCCAACTCTCTTGAGGATACTTCATTCAGGAGTTTCACGAAGCTTCAGGGATATTGGAGTGAGGATCACATGGATCCTCAATTAGTGCTTCATTGATTTCTAGTTGATTCAGTGGCAGCTGTTGCTGGAGGGAGAGTGCAACAGTTTAGTTTTGGGAGGCCAGTGTAGTATTGTAGCGGATCCTTGAGGAAAGTTATATTTTAGTTATTTCTTTTATTTCGCATTTCAGCATGTAACCCCACTTATATTATAGTAAAGTTGAGTTATGGTGTTATTGATTTTCATGTACTTGTATGTTTTATTTTACATGGAAATATTTTGTTAAATGCATGATATTTTAATGGAGAAATTTTGGTTGAGTTAATTTTCCCGCAAAATTAACTGAAATAAAATATCCCAAAAAGGATATTACAAATTCCTTATGCATTTTTTTCTATCATCATATGCATTTTTTTCCCTCATCATGCCAATTAACAAAAATAATAGATAAATACAGTTTCTTCTTTTCTTCAAAATAAATTAAAAAAAATGAATAATAAATATAAGTTTATCCTAGTTTATAATGATTTGAGCTTATTCAACATTCTTTCAAATGAGAAAATGTGTGTAATGTAACCATGAATGTTAAAGAAATTTCTCAAAACTTGATTCTTACATTTTTGTTAAAATGACTTTAAATATCAAATTTAATATTTTTCATAACCATTAACCTATATTTTAAATACAAAGATTTTATTTTTATTATAGTTTTTTAACAATATATATAATTAAAAGAGAACCTGCCTTATTATATGGAAAATTCTAGCATAAGAACCTTTTAAAAAATATTACTTTCCCATAATTTTATTTTCACTCTATTAATTGTTAATTATTTAAATTTTTTATTGTTTAATATTATAATTTCAAACATTTTATTTATTTTTTAAAATTATATATATATATATATAACATTTGAATTCATGGAAAATAAATAATCTCACATGTAAAACACAAATTTTATGATCACATATTAATATATATATATATAAAATAGTTTTCCATATGCTTTTTGTCTCCTAGATTTTAAGGTCGTGTCAAATCTATAGAGACATTCACTCTGATCATAGCAACTAGCTCTATGGGACAACTCGTTTTCCTCATCAAGGACTCACTAACAGTGCCTTCCAACCACCTCCAGTACGTACCTTCGTAATCACACTACCAGTGTTTTCCAGCCACCATCCTTACGTACTGATCCACGCAGTAAAGTCTTATTTTGTAACACTATGTTGGAAATGTTAACCAGTGAGCAGTTCTTCCTGCTGCTTTCCACGTCTGTACAATCCATGTTTTTACATACTACGGGCAGCCATCTACAGAGCGTTATAGGTGTGTCTAAATTGTTTTATTCAATGCACTTTTTTGCAGTGTTATTTCAATTTGTTCTTTTCCATTTTGGGTATGCATAATCTATTATCTATCAAATCATTTTACTATATACTAAAAAAAAATATTTAGATTCTTAAATGATTAAGAAACGAGCCTTAATTATAAAAGGCATGTCATCATCTTTAGTTCACAATAAACTTTTTAGTGATTACAACCTTTTGAAAGTGCACATTTATCTTATATTTTACTAATAAAAAATTATTAAACAATTCAATATAAATTAATAAATTTTTTATTAAACAATTCAATATAAATTAATAAAATAAATTATATCCCTGAAAAGTTGAAGTAACAAATATAACTTAAATATTTTTTAGAAAATTTTACAAACCTCCCAACATAAAAAAAAGTGATACACAATAATTTCCAAAACTGATAACATTTAAATTTTACATACGATTTTATGCTACTATTCAAGCACATTATGGACACTGGCCTGGTGATTATGGTGGTCCAATGTTATTTAAGCCGGCGTTGGTTATTGTTTTGTATTGACAGGAGCATTAAATGCATTTTTTATCAGAAATGCATTAAAAAAAAATTGTCCATATTTATATAACCATCAGAATGAAGATGGAAGATGGTGGATGGGGATTGCACATTGAGGGTCGCAACACAATGTTTGGAACAGTGTTAAACTATGTTACTTTCAGACTTCTTGGACAAGCACCTGATGGAGGGAAAGGAACCACGGAAAAAGGGCGTGCATGGATTTTGGATCATGGTGGTGCCATTGCAATACCTTCTTGGGAAAAAAGTGGCTTTCAGTACTTGGAGTATTTGATTGGATTGGAAAGAATCCATTGCCCCCAGAAATTTGGCTTCTCCCATATTTTCTTCCAATCCATCCAGGGAGAATCTGGTGTCACTGTCGAATGGTTTATTTACTAATGTCATATTTGTATGGGCGGAGATTTGTGGGTCCTCTAACTGGAATTGTTATGTCTTTAAGAAATGAGATTTATACAGTGCCTTATGCGGAAATAGATTAGAATAAAACACGCAACATGTGTGTAAAGGAAGATCTTTACTATCCACATCCTTTAATACAAGATATCCTATGGGGAACACTTCATATAGTAGAGCATGCACTTATGCATTGCCCGGGGTCAATGCTCCGAGAGAGGGCACTTCAGTCAGTGATGAAGCATGTACACTATGAGGATGAAAATACTTGCTACATCTGCATTGGTCTGTTAACAAGGTTTTGAATATGCTTTCTGGTTGGGGAGAAGATTCAAAATAAAAATCTATATCCTTTACAACATATATTTCATGTGATTGTTTTCTTGTACTCCACATTTCTTTGTGTTTTTCTTTTAACCCGAATGAGATAAAAAAAGCAAACTTGTCTGACATGCATTTTCCCTAAGTATAAAATATCATTTAAACTTATGAGTTACATGATAACAACATGACACATCCAAACATGCAAATCATGGACCCTTTCCCTCTAGCCCTAGGTCACCAGGGGTATAGGCTATTAGTTAAGTTAAAATATAGTCTTAAAAGGCTATAATTTTGGCATAAAGTTATGTGAAAGCAAGTAGCTCCAACTCCACCAAACATTTAAGCCATGGATGGTGTCCTTCAAACTCTTAGAACATGAGTTTAATGACTTGGGTCATCCTTCTTCATTGTAGATTTCCAAAATATTTTAGAATGTGATTAGAAAGCTTGATATAAAGGGAAATAACAACTGTACAAAAAGAGATATATCATCTATGATTTGATATTAGGATATATTACCTATGATTTGATATTAGTTGGATTTTATTTTTATTTTTAGAGATTGTATTGTTTACTGAATTTGTCTTTTTTAAATTTCTAGTTTTAGAATTAGAGGAGCTAGGTAAAACAATTGATTTTATTCTGTCTAGCTTGTATTGTGATCATATGCATATCATTATAAAAAATCAATGATCATATGCATATCATTAACATTGTGCCAAGTGAGAGTTACATTGTATAAGAGTTTTCAACCATATTTTAAATGAGTTGATTCCATAAAAAAAATGTAAATTAGCGCTTTTATTGTACAACATACAAAATAAAATTCATAAAAAAGTATTTTTCTCTCACATTTTTTAGTTATTTAAATTTAAAATTAAGATGAATTTATTTATTAGATTTTTTCTTTTTTTCTTTTCACATTCAATATAGGTTGTGAAAGATTTCTTTTAAATTATTAATGAAATAAATATACAATTTATTTTAAACATTAAAAAGTAAAATTAATTTATGTTAATTAATTTATTTTAAACATTTTTCTTTCCAAGTAGTCATGTAACATTTTTTTTTTCTCTCCTACAAGATAAATTCAATTTTATTTTAATAATCTCACAAATTCATTAGCGCATTTTTTTTTTTTTTTAAACTATGAAGGTTTGTATCTAAATTCAATTTTATTTTAATAATCTCACAAATTTACTAGCCCGTTCTTTTTTAAAGTTGTGAAGTTTTGCATCTCTTTCACAAAAAATTGTGGAGGTTTTGTGTCAACTTATACCTTTATTAATGAAATAATATATTATTGGATAATAAGTGTGAATTTATTTAAGGAAAAAAAGTCAATTTAAAAGATGACAAAGTTATTATAGTTATTAGAGATTTCCCTTTTGTTTTGAATTTCTTGTTTCAATACTTCAACAAAAAAATGAATTAATCTTATAGGAAATAAACTTCTTTCTATTTAAAAAATAATAAAAATTTGGAGAAAAACTTAATTTCATATTTGATTAAAATTCACATAACTTAATTAAATGATCAAAAATTTTAAAATAAAAATTTATACTATGTATTATCATTTTGCTAATTTTTTTTCTTATTATAAGTATTACCTACTTTACCTTAAATATTATAGTACAAAAAATTACCTACTTTTTATTTCTTAAGTGTTATATCAAAAAGTATTACTCTTCTTTTTATTAAATAAATATTATATTTGTGTGCATAAATATGATTATTATAATGATTTTTAAATTCTTTTTCATTTTTATTTTACCCATTATATATAATAATAATAATTATTAAAATAAATAAAATATTATATAATATATTAATTAAAAACAACAAATTAATATTTATAATTTTTTTTTATATGAAATGTTTATTTAAAAGTAATATAACTTTCATATATTTTTAAAATTTTTAATATTATATAAAATATTTATTTAAAAGTAATATAAGTTTCATATATTTTAAAATTTTAAATATGAAAGGTTTAAATAATTAAAATGAATTTATTTTAATTTAATGATGATGATGATGATGGTTAATGTCCAATGAGACCAATATTTGGTTTATTGGACTTAAAGAAAGGAGTTATTTAATTTGATTTAAGATTTTATTCCTATGCTCAAAAAGCTTCTAGAGAAGCCTCGCGAGCTCACTATAATTTTGACATCATAAAAGGCTAGGAAGGTCAGTGTTGCAACAAAGATTATGAAATTGAGCTCTAATGTGGTTGTACGCAAGGCACTCTAAGAGGAAGTGATTTTCATCCTCGATGTTCATATTCTCACAGAGATGGCAGATCCTTTTCATCCATGGTGTTTTAGGAACTGTCCAACGACCTGTTTCACTATGGAGCTCATGAGAGTTCATTCTAATCTTGCCTATATTAATTTTCTTCTTTGAGCTAGTTAAAACAGAGAGATACTTTTGATCTTCTAAGGTAGAGTTGATGACCTCCTTATAATACCTTAATTTTCTTTTAAATGTTAGATCTTTCTCGCACCACATTTTTTCTTTGAACTTAGAAGTAACAATTTTTTTAATGTTATTGATGTTTTGCAATGCAACATTCTCTTTGATCTCCCAATGGTTTAACCAGGCCCTAGTGTCTTTATACCAACCTCGTTTAAGCCCTAAGTGATTTTGGCTGGAATTTAAAGCTAGCTTAGGAAGTCTACGGTCTCTTATGCTATTGAGCTTGTGCTTGTACAACAGAAGCCTAGTCATAGCTAGGCTCTCGATAGGGGAAAGACCCACTTCTATAAGGAGAATAGGATAGGGTGTATTGCTTTTAATTTTAAGTTTATACGTTATAAAACGCTTCTGGATTTGCTCAATCTTTCTCCACGATTCTCTAGAGATGTTGCAACCCCAATCCTCACATCCATATAAGATAACAAGAGTGACTAAAGTTTCAAAGAGGAACTTCTTTCTATCCCACATTATGAGGTTTGTTGTTTTACAATTAGTTTCAAGACCAAAATAAGCTTTCCACCCCCCATTAATCATTTTCTGAATGCTATAGTTCCGGTTGAGCTTGTGATGAATATCAATTCCTAGGTACTTGTAAGAAGACATTCCTCCAAGTTACTATTGTCATACATAATGTATATACGTTATTAGAATTTATTTGATGAATAATTAGTTTTTTTTTTAATTAATTCAAATTTAAGTAATATTCATATTATCTCAAACTTAATATACATATTTATATATTTTTTTTAAATAAAGAAGTAAAGGATTTATATTAATAATCGTTGGATTCGAGACAAGAACCCTTATATAGTTTGCCTGTTACAAGATTGTTATTATTAGTAGTCTATTTATGTAGCTTGCTAGCTTTCAGGTTACAATTTCATCCTAGTCTAAAAATGTGTCTACTATAAACTCTACAAAATTTTTCCAATAAACAACAAAATTTACAAAGTAACATAGTAAAACATATTTTGCGAAAAACACCACCCACAAACGCAAACCACTTCAACATCGATTTTGACCATTGACATCATACCCCCTTAAGTGGAATGTTCTTCTCCTTTCAGCAACAACAATTGAGCCATTACTTCCAAAAGTCACCTGCACATTTCCATCTCTGGAGACCTCCAAAGCAGATAGACAAGCACCAAGTGAGTGCAATTCCTCCTGAGGCGGCCATTGATGGTCTCCGCCACTTCCTTCCAGTGCTCCTACTTCAGATTCTCGCGGTTCAACTCTAGGTAACACTCACCCCAAACATCGATCATTTTCAGGGTGGCAGTCTGTCTCCAGATATCGTATTCCAACATTTATATTTTTATTACATGGCTCGATACAAGCATGAGTTAGTCGTTGCAGCTCAACTTGCTGGAAAACGCTTAGCAAACCCTGCAAAAAGTAGTGTGCCTTTGGATGCAGTCATGATCCCGGGAAACTCAGTATGTAATGAATGCTCAATATATGGAGATTTTGAGAAGGGAAGATTTTATATGGGCATGCAGGACTTTCTCGTAAAATCAAGAATGTCAAAGGATCACTATGAAAAAGAGTCAATAAGTTGCTTGTTATTGCCCGGGCGACCATTGACGGCCTCCACCACTTCCTTCTAATGTTTTTGCTTCACATTCCTGCAGTTCAGCTCCAGATAACGCTCACCCCAAGCATCAATCAAAGTGAGGGTAGCAGTGTGGCTTCATATATCATATTCCAACGTTTATACTTTTTGTACATGGTTGGATACAAGCATGAATTAGTGGCTACGGCTCAAATGGCTAGAAAACGCTTAGCAGACCTTGCAAAAAGTAGCGTGCCTTTGGATGCAGTCATGATCCTCGGAAACTCAATATGTAATTAATGCTCAAAATATGGAGATTTTGAGAAGGGGCTTCTATTAGAGCATGCTGGAATTTCTGGAAAAATCAAGAATGTCGAAGAATCACTATGACAGAGAATCAATTATCCATGATATTTATTATGCATTATTGATTGAAGTTGGGAAATTTGGAATAGAGGGGCAAGCATCAGAGGAAACATTCAAGGATGATGCCTCTTGTATAATTGGAAGTGTGATACATATAACCCATGCCCAAATTAACCCGAGGACCAAAGCAGCAAAAGTCATCTATCTATTTGTAGCAGAAATTAATGTTTGTGCACGTGACGCTGAATTGGAAAAGCAATAAGCACTAGAGGATGCAACAGATTTGTTAAGAAAATAAAAATAAAGACAACCAAAATTTGGTCAGAGTGCAGGTGAATTGGAATAGGGTTTTGGTCATCATTCGTCATAATTTAGGGAAAGCTAGAAGACAACAAGAATATTTGATTACATTAACAAATAAAGGTGTCTACAGAAGAAAAATAATCTCACATGGAAGATGTATCCCCACTTCGTGGCGTTACTTTGTACCTCTTGGTACAAATGCTAGTTCTATAAATTAGTACAAGTATATGTTCTGTGTTTATATAGTATAATATTAAAACTATTTGAAAGTACAATATTTGAAATATACCTTTCCTAAAAATGTAATATTATAATAAAACAATGAGCTTATGACCACTAGCATATGGATGTATTTAATTAATAAAACAATAACCTTTATTATTAACCTCCAAAATAGAAAAGAGCATCAAATTCAATCTCAAAATGGGATAAACTTATTAGATAAAATACTTATTCATCAAACTAATATTTGAAATATTTTTAAATAAACTTGTATTTAGTTCAAAATATATATATATATATATATATATATATATATATATATATATATATAAGTTGTATATATTTATTTATTTTAATATATTAGAATAATATATATATATATATATATATATATATATATATATATATATATATAAGTGGTATATATTTATTTATTTTAATATATTATAATAATATTTTTATTTAGTGTTATAGTTAACTTATTTAGTGTTATCGTTAAGTGACACATAAAGAAAGTTGGTGTATTAGATTTTTTTTTTTTTTAATAGAATAATATATTTTTTGTAGGTAAATATTTGATGATTAAAGATTTTTGAGGTGTACAAACTTTATTTTTTTTAGATTTCACATACTGACTTTTTTTCTGTAAAATATATATTTATATTGATAAGAGTTTCTTATTAAAGCTTTTGGAATCTTTTATTAAATGTCTACCAATTAATATCTTCTTTTATTAAAAAAATATATTTTATGGTTTAGCATGAAAGATGGTGACATATTTTCATTATCTCCTCTACATAAATAAATGGATTTTTCACTAATAACTTGCTTACATCTAAATTCACATTATATTTTCACACTTACTTGATATAATTATAAAAATACTCTACAACTTATCACTGCATCTTATAACTACACATTAAACTTGATAAAAAAAAACAACATTATAACTAAACATTTCCTTTTCAATTTAAAAAATAAATAAAAATAATGTTCGATATGTAATATCCCATTTTAATTCGATTTCATGTACATTTTCGAATATTTTCCATTTTTTCGATTCAACAAAAATAATGTTCGATATGTAATATCCCATTTTAATTCGATTTCATGTACATTTTCGAATATTTTCCATTTTTTCGATTCAACAAGGTGCTCCGATTCATTTATTAGTGTGCAGATTACCAGGTTTGGCTTTAATGCCCAATGTGTAGATTGCCAAGTTTAAATCTAATGCCCAGTGCATGGATTGCCAAGTTTTAATGTAGTGCCTAACTGTGTGGATTATCAGGTTGGGAATTGATTTCGATTAAGAGACAGCTTACCGTATTTCAATTTAATGGATTTTAGGTTTTAATTTCGATTAAAAGACAGCTTATCATAATTCAATTTAATGGATTTTATGTTTTAATTTCTAGTTAATTGATTCCAGTTTTCAAAAGTGGTAGGATTCCCCGAATATGGAGGTTATCATGTTTCAATTTAACGGAATTTAGGTTTTAATTATTACCTAAATGTTTAGGATATAAGTACTGGCCCTAATTGATTTTAGATTTGATTAGGGGTTTGGATTATTAGATTTTAATTTTGTAAGTATTTATTAATATTAATATATTAATTTTAATTATTAAACTTATTTATATTAAATACATTCAAATTCAAATTATTTTTAAAGATTTTATTATTTTCTTAAAAATCCATATATATACATTAAAAATACATTTTTAATCAATAAACCTATTTAACCTATTGGTATAATTCCTCTATAATTTTTAAGACGTATTAAAAACACATTTTTAATTATTAAAAATATTTAACCTATTAGAATAATTCCTCCATAATTTTTTAGACAAACATATGTGTACATGAATTGATATTAATGTACATGTGAATTGACTTTTGAACATGACACATTCCTAATCATTAAACCCAGTTAACCTATCCAATAATTACTCACTATAATTTTACAACCACATGCGTGTACATGATTTGATCTGATAAAGATTGATTTTATGAAATTTGGATGTTATAAAATATCATTTATTAAAGCTCGGAAAATTTATCACCACTCGACAGAAAACATAAGAATTCGAAGAAAACACATCAAAGGGATTGGCGCGCTTTAGTTTATTAAATTCGTAAGAAACATCGTGATAACGAATTAAAAATTAAAAGTAAAATTTATCTAGTCATGTCCAGAGGACCGAATCAATCATGTACCATATCTGAATTTGACAATGATCCCCCCACCCACTTTGAGGAATGGTGAGCCTTATTTCCACTGTCATAGGCCCATAAATGCGTCCAGGCAGGGAATGCTTACGGCATGATGATCTACAGTTTTGATCTGACGGCGGGCATTTTCTGCTTGGGGCATTTATGGGCCTATGGCAGTGGAAATAAGGCTTGCCCTGAGGAGGAATAGCCTTGATGGTTAAGTCGTCAGAATTTAGTTTTAAAAAAAAAAAAAATCTTAGATTTGAAAGTTTGATAATTATAATTTAGATTTATAAAAGTGGTTAGAATGTGGTTAAAAAAGAAATTCACAATTTTAATGTTTGATAATTGTAATTTAGATTTATAAAAATGATTAAAATTTGGTTAAAAAAAGAAATTGAACAATTTTAAATTTTGAAGTTTGATAATTGTAATTAGATTTATAAAAATTCTAGTTGGATTTTATTAAAATTTTGTCCAAATTTCTCTAATTTGTAGAGTAAATTTATAAATTAATTAAACCACTACCAAAAAAAAAAATATCAAATATCTCACAAAATTAAATGCTATTAAAATAAAAATATTATTTAATAATTCTTTAAAAGGCATAATACAAATTTTTTCCCTCTTAAAAGGGTGTGGATTTTTTTCCCTCAAAACAGGGAAATGTTTAACATAGTCTTCAAAAGATAAAGAAGACAATAAAGTTATAAAAATAATTTATTAATATCATTAAAATAATAGATTTTGGCTTTAATTAAAGATATATTAAAAATATGTTCTTTATAATAATATATAAGAAATGATATAATTCAACATTTGCATATTTCATTTCAAAAAAAAAGAAAAAACGATTTAATTCAAAGTAATGTCTATAAAATTATTATATAAAATGACTTTTTAATATTTTAATACTAACTATTAATATGATGAGTTTAATGGTCCAGAGTACTCGTTTCTTTCCAAAAGATCATGTTTTCAAAATAAAAGATATGATAAAGTAGGTATGTTTTTATGGATTTTAGCAATCAAAATATATTATTATTATTATTAATGATAAATTATTTTTCTCAAATATTTACAATTGTTTATAAAAAAATTTCAAATTTCTAAATAAAGTAGATCTAAAAATAAAAATACAATACATCAAAAATCATTTTTACAAATAGTAATCTCAAATGCTGAGGAGGATAAAGTACAAGAGGGAGATAAGTATAAGCATATGTGGAAGAATAAAATGAGTATGTGGTGTCTTTATTGTTTTGGAACCAAATAGATATTATCATTTCTAGTGGGAGGGTGGACGTGACACAGATAACAAAGCAGAAGTTATAGCACTTTGGCATGTCTCGGTTAATGGGCATTCGTTTCTACCACTCCATCAATGGATGAAAATTTTCATCCTATTGATAATGCGCCTCAGAACCACATGTTGTGGGTTAAACTCCCAGGTTTACCTATCCAGTTCTGGATGCCGATGGTGCTAAGGAGAATTGGAGATAGTATCAACACTTGCAGATTTGTTGACCCGAAGTGTAAGGGTATTTTTGACAAGCGGGTTGCATGGATTTTGGTGCCAGTCTTTTTTGTGGGTGGCCTTTCGAAGGATGTGGATTTGGAATGGCAAGGAACTACATATCGCCAGAGTTTATATTACTGGAACACCCCTTTCAGATGCCACCTCCGTCATGCTACAGGATATCTGATGCGATCCTGTGCTCGATGGCAAACGGTTGGTGGTGGAGAATTGAACGATGTCAAAGGGGACCGAAATGCTAAGGGTCAGGTTGCGAAGAGACCTACTCCATCCTCACGGTTTTTCCAACCGCGTAAGTCTCATGACCGCTCTTTTCTTTTTCCAAAATCTATTTCCAATGGGGAAAAAGAGAGTAGTCTCTTGGTTGAGAGTCTTACTGTTGAAGTCGTGTTGGGGGATGTTTATTTAAAGCCTGGGGGAGCTACATTGACTGGGGATGTTGGGGAAGCGGTTGTCGGGACCCCTATTAAGTCCCCTCTTTTTATTCCCCACCCATCATCTTATCTGCTCGACAGCATGGTCCCCCCGGACTTGTCTGATAAGCCCCCAGCTCTATCCGCCACTGGTACCTCCCTTCTTTCAGCTGGGGAGATTGAAGTTTCTGACCCTATCCTTTTAGAAGTTGATTCTCCCATTTATAAGTCTACCCCTCTGTCACCAAGGAACTCAGTCGGTAGCGACCTTGAACTGTTGTTATTAGATCCTGATGCAAAACTGGTCCCTCTGCCTGTGGATAAGGGTAGCAATACCTCCCCGCCTTTGATAATTAGTCCTCCTTCCACGACAAATGTAGCGATCCAGAGAGGAAAGGGATGGCCAAGGGTGAAGAAGAAATCTTTATCATTATTAGGCAGGGACGGGATTAAGGATGCGGGGATTTTTCGTGATATACATGTTACTTTGGTGCTGGAGAGGGTTCTTAGAGCATTAAGCCCTCAGAAGGGTGATCCATGATTTGTTTGATCTCACTGAATTTTCGAGGATTGTGGGGGCTAAATAAATTTCTGTCTATGCGTTAGCCGAGTGGCTTGGGAGCTTCAGGGATGGTTAAGTTCATTTGAGATGGGGTTTATCAGGCTCTACAATGTTTGTTACCGGTCATTGTTGGGGTTTTATGTTCATGTTTCTTCTATGACATACCTTCTGCTAAGCTGTAATGGTCTGCATTATAACTTTTTTGTTTAGTGTCTAATCAACGAAGGATCGTCAAGGTAGGATTTCCTATGATGAATATCATGGCAGGGAGGGGCTTGGGTTTTTTTCACTTTTCCTTAGTCCTGTCATTTTCAAATTCCTGCTTTTAAGAAGTATCTGGCTGATATTTAGAAAGAGGTGTTGTTATTAGTGTCTTACAGTTTTAGTTGATCTCAAATGTCTCAAGTATATCTGAATATTTATTGTACTGATAGAAGAGAATGGGTCTCTTTAAATGACGAAATGTATGATCTTTAAAACACAAACTTTTGAATTAGTACATTAATATATATCATAGTTTTCCCTGTTTGAAAAAAAATGTTCTCCTATATACTAAATGGTTAAAATTGGAGGATTTACATGTCCATGGTATAACTTTAGGGTGTTCTCTACTAAATGGTTGGGATTGGAGGATTTGCATGTCCATGGTGATGCAAAAAACATCACTGACTGGACTAAGGACTTTTCTAAGTTCAATCCACCTATCTTATCGACCTGGAGTGCATAAGGACTTCCAGAACATCTCCTTTGAGCACATATACAAGGAACAAAATCAGGTTGTTGATCTTCTTTTTTATTTGGAAAAAACTGGGTAAGTTATTCTTTACCGGAATGTCCATACTAGGTGCATAAGTTTTGCATAGGAAGCACATCCAATTGGCCCGGGAGTTTTATTTTGATGAAATTTTTTGAATTTGGTAGAATCCACAAGACAAACAAATGGTGGGTATAGCTGTAACATCTATTTTTTTTTATATTGGACGTATAGAGTTCTAGAGATACAGATCACAGCACAAATAAATGCTCTTAGTATAAATCCTTAATCAAAGAGACACAAAATACAGAGATACAGATCACAGCACAAATAAATGCTCTTAGTATAAATCCTTAATCAAAGAGACACAAAATACAGAAGAATCTGATGAATCTATGAGATATATCTTAGAATATGTATTTTTTTATTATTATCAATAAAATGAAAATAAAGCATTTTTCTCATCTGAAAGAAAAAAAAAAAAAAAAGGGAGAATAAAGTTCTCCAATACAATTAAACTTCATTAAACATTTTAATTAACCAAACAAAATTTAACTTCATCCCAAACAAATAATAAAATCCAAGAGAGCTGAAATTTTAATTAATGCTTTCAAAGAGAGCTGATATCTGCGTCCGAGGAGGCCATAAATCCATATGCATATATCCTTGATCTGATTCATTTGTCTCTACTCTGAAATAGAAATGACAGAACTTAGTAAATCCATACAAAGTGAAGGAAAATTCAAAGGAATCTGCACATGCAGATCATATGAGTACTACTAAGTCACAGAAGACAATTATTGACTTAAAAAAGATGGATCAAGAATTTCAGACGATGCAGCAGGCGTTGGGGTACTCGTCGCAGCAGTAATGGCAGCTTGTCGGAAGAATAACATAAGTCAGATTCGGTTGCGACGCCTCCTGCTTTTTCTCGGGCGCCTTTTTGTCATCCGGCTTTTTCTCCGGCGGCTTTTTGTCGTCAGGCTTCTTCTCTGGTTCTTTAGAAGGTCCGACGCTCACCAATTCAGCGAATCCAACTTTTCTGAGACTAGCCGTCACGCACACCGGATCTGCATCCCCAATTACAGTCATCTTGTTATCCTTGTCATCAACCGCCACAGAGACCACACCTGCAATGGATACACAGACCTGCTAGAATTTAGCACAAATTATTGCAACCCCCAAACCCCGGGTACCTAAGTATACATAATAAATGAACTGGGACTTCACCTTGAATCCCTGCAACTGTCTTCATGGCTCTCCGTTTGCATTTTTCGCAATTTAGCTCCACTTTCAACACAATTTTCTGCAAAATTACGGGCATAATTCACGTCAAATTACTGCTTAAAAAATAAATGACACATCAATAATCGCTAGCCTACCTTTGACATCTTTGACAGCTGCCCGGAACTCGTAATACTGGAGACCCTGTGGACAAATCCCTCCCCTTTCTGCAATCGCCGCTGTCAAAGAGGCTGCAATAAATTAATCGGAGCGTTGGAAACGCGCTCGGGATAATAAGAAGGCCTTGATGTTGTGGGATGGCAATGGTTGTTAAAAGGACTAGGGATTTTATTTTCAGCCACTCGTCTTGAACCGTAATGAGAAACGTGTCGACCAGTTAATATCATCCAAGTTCTTGGAAGGCGAACGGCAACAACAAAACAATTTATTTTTGATAATTTTTTTTCGTTTCGATACTATTTTTTCGCGGTAATAAGTATAGCGTCCAATTTCCACAATTTTTCAACACATCACAATCAAGACGACTACTAAGTAGGACCAATTACGATGACCCCATAACACAGTCGGGAAGCCCCTTCTTTCCCTTTTAAAGTTTAGAAATTGTTTTTAATTGAAGATGATGTAAATGTTTCAAATTTGATAAATCGATTTGTGTTAAAAAAATGAAATCACAAAAATCTCTCCTTTATGGACATAGAGCTAGAGTTGTTGATGATCTAGTTCATTTTTTGTTTGGCGTAAATAGACACAATAGCAAGTAGAAGATTATGACAATATTACAAGTAGAAGTTTAAAAGGATATTACAAGGAAAAACATAAGCCAGATAGATTTGTAAAAGTAAACAGAATATAATAAAAAAGAAGTAAAACAATCGTATAACGAGAAAGGTAAGACCATTATTAAAAAAAAGAGATATAAATGAAACAAAGGTGTAATAAACCAACAATATGAGACCATTATTTAAAAAAAAGAGATATAAATGAAATAAAGGTGTAATAAACCAAAGTATTTGAGGTTACACTCATAGTGATGAGTATTTTGGGACTTGTAAAGTTTCAATGTTGTCACATTTTGGATTATGTGAATAAATGTAAAATAGTATGAACATAAAAAAAAATTATGAAATGAAGCATGATTTTATTTTTGTTATTTTTGTAATAAATTAATAGATAACAAGAATTGTAAAGAATTGTAAAATTTTAAAAATATATGATTTAAGAGTAAAGATAGTTGTAGAAATAAAGTTTTATTAAGATGTTAGAATACTCAGAATGTTCTAGAATAAATATGTAATATATAGAGAAACAATTTTTTATACATTTTTTCATAATAATGGATCAAGGTGTTTCGGGATTTAATAATAACCCACTAAAATGTAAAATATTAAAGGAAAGTGCATCCATTATTTCTGGAAAAATTAAATATTGTTTTCTATTAAGAGGAACACTAGAATTATTTAATCCTTGTCAATTTTATTCTTCCCACTACCATGCTTGTGGTCATTTATGGGTGAAGTTATTTTAGGTCCTTGATCCAAATTAGATCGTTATATTGTTTGTCATCCAGCTCGATGCATTAAGATTGGAAAAATTTGAGGAATGAGCTAACATAACCATTTTTTACTTGTAGGAACTAGTTTGGAAAACTATATCTCAAACCTTCCAATCGCGTTTTGAGGCATAAAATGATGGTTTTTTGAGGTAAAACTTCACTACTTTAGCACCATGCCTTTTCATGTTATTCTACACACAAATATATTTCAAATGATGCATGAATCATGTCAATAAAAGTTTGTAGTCGAAAGTTATGCCACTCACAAGTTGACCTCCCTGTTTTCACCACTATAGTTCCAGAGGATGCCACATCCGCCCCCATTATTCATGTAAGAGGGGCCCATTATGATGTAGAAAAATATAGAAGATTCAATATTATAACTCTAGTTAACAGTCGAGGTAGTCAAACCTAATCAATATTGGGTTATCAGGTTATGTTCTAATAGGGCCACTAGGAGGAAAAGATATTCCATTCTTTCGAGTGTATTTGTTCCATAAATAAGAAAAAATAACCAAGAGGGATAGGAGGTAGAGCACATAGTGAGGATTTGTGCATTGTAGTAGCCCACAAGCCATAGGCCATACTTCTTTGTACTCGCATCCATATTTCCATCCAGAGAAAGAGAGCATAGCAGCCTCATCTTCCAACTGGGTTTTTCTCCCAAAAGGGTTTCCTAGAGAAAACATTATGTCTACTGTGTGTATAAGATTTTATTTTTTCGTTGTCTATTTTTATACATTATTTAGAGTAATATATATATATATATATATATATATATATATATATATATATATATATATATATATAATTGTAAAAGTGAAATCTTTCATATTTTAAATATAATATTATCAAATATGTTGTGAAAAATTCTCTAGTGGAATATCCATGGTAATTTATGGATCATATTGGTATCATCGAAGGTCTATTTGGGAATTTTTTGGATATTTACAGGTGATCTTGATCAGCAGGGCCAAAAATCGTAAAACCCTAATCATGGGCAATGAATCTATGAATGACCTTCAAGATCCTGTTGTTGAAGCTCAGAATTACCCTCTCCTTGATAGTTTTTCTCACCTCTTTCCATCAATTTCTCATAAGATCACAGACCCTAATCAACGATAAATGCTAGGTTTTCTCTTAAGGATGCATCAAAATGATTGCCATATTATATTTTCATGTTCTTGCTATTTGGATAGATTTTTGCAATTTAGCTACAGAATGCAGCATGTTCTGCAACTAACTGTGGATTTTGTACCTACTCTCATGGTTTGGCAGGTTCCAGCTGTCAAATGAAGAATTGGGCCACATGTGTGTTTATAGAATCATTTCTACATGGATTCTATCATATTCACTCAGTCTAGATTGACAGAAAAGCAAACCTAAGATCACGGTCAAAGATGGAGTCAAAGTACGTTATCTGAAAGCAGTAGGACTCTTGATTTTCTCTTCATAGAAAATCAAGAGTCCAATAGTCCTATTGCAATTATAATTTGAATTAGCCACCTGTAGCAAGTTTATCTCACAAATTGTTATGTATTTTCCTTTAAATATCGGTTGTAAAAGGCCGAGAAGACAATTAATATTTTAAGTTTTAAGATTAAGCTTTTTGTTGATACTCTATATTCCGACTTCATTTTATCTTAATACCAAGTTCGTGTTGCCAATGACTATTTAAGCGCATCTTTAACTAGCTAGTAGTTCAGTCGAATCAGTTGCAGAGGGCCCTTGCACTAGAGGAGGTTTTTCCTTTGTTGTTTTAGTTCAATTTTCATTACTCTGTTTTCAACAAATCTATTTTCTAATTAGATTGATGTTAATTCCAATTTTTGGTAAATAGCATAATATTAAATCACAATTGTGCAGCCTTGTTCTTCTAAGATATTTGGTGAAGATAGATAACTTTGTTTTCAGAATCAAATTAAGATTGGAATAATAAGGTTACGCAGTTTCTTAGTTTCCTTACTATTTTGTTATTTATTTCCTTATAACAAAATTGTCAATTAACTTTATCAACAGATGTTTTCAATAGCCATTTCAAATGATGATCATAAACTAAATGGTTAAATCCTAATTCATATTGTGGTTGAATTTACTTTGCACATTGTCATTTGCTTTCTAGGAACTTAGGAACTAAGACATAATTGACTTCTCACATAACATCTCAAGAAGTTAACACTTCATATTAAATGTTGCAAAAAAGTCAGATATACACTTAGTTGTTTTTAGTTAGTCTTACATGCTTTCATATTTTGCTTTCAGGTCCTCACTTAATTGTAATCACTGATATTCCTAAAGATCATTCTAAAAGAAATTTATTTAATCATGTTTCAAGATTGAATCGTCAAATGTTTAATGAGTGCAATTAATGAGTTACCTTTTTGCAAACTTTACCTAGTTTTCTAGTTCATTAACATGTAATTGGTTACTTAACACTATCTCAAGAAGATCACACTTCATAATTTAATATTAGAAGTAACTGAGTATACATTAGATATTTTCATTGCAATCTTTGCTTACTGTTCTAGGACATTAGAAGTTAAAGTGCAAACAGTTACTTAACATCATCTCAATAAGTTCATACCTCATAATTGAATGTTGAAGTAACCAGAAGTACATTAGTTGTTTCATTTTTTGCTTTTACTTAATACAAGCACTGTAGTTTTCATCTTAGCTTTAGAATTAGATCCATGGAATAGAACTAATGATAAGATAAGATAGATGCTATGTTTTCCAAATTAGGTCTTAACTAGCCAATACCTTTTTGTTTCTTTTATGAAAATTAGACTAATTTAGGAACACTTTATTTTCTTCCTTTTTAAAATTCATTAGATTCATTTAAATATTTCATAGTTCTAGACTAAACATTCTTAGACATAAAAGAACAAAAACCCCCCAAAACAACATAAAATACAAAACAACGAAGTAATAAATAGGTTAACTAAGCACATACATTACACCACACTTCATCAGTTTACTAGCCCTAGTTGATAATTAATGAAAGCAATTTAAGAAATTAAATTGACTAAACATTTTTGCGCCATTGCCGGGGAAGTATAATTAGGTAACCTCATTTCCTACATTTAAAAAAAATGATATGCGTAGAGAAAGAGACTTTAGGGGTATATTCATAGCTAGAGGCGGGAGTTTAATCCCTACAACACCACTCACTCCACCAAGACTAAGAAGTGATACACCTCCAACTCAATATCATATTTCGTATTTCACTAGCCATAGACTCCCTGAAGTTCTAAGGTTAGAAATCCAATTAGGAGGATCCCTTACTTCATCTATTGAGATCGTCTTAGAAGAAGAAGATCCTAGGTCTCCAACAGAAGGAGTAACCTTTTTCACCTCTACAGGAGAACACATTTTAGCTGAAGAGTTAGAAATTCCTAATGGAGAGGAAGAAGAA
This sequence comes from Pinus albicaulis, assembly GCA_034641835.2. Taxonomy (NCBI): domain Eukaryota; kingdom Viridiplantae; phylum Streptophyta; class Pinopsida; order Pinales; family Pinaceae; genus Pinus; species Pinus albicaulis. The sequence goes on from CM076581.1 coordinate 916,736,582, forward strand.
GAACCTTTCTTCAACATACCATTGATAGAAAAACCAGAGCAAGAGAAGTTAACCTTACAAGTTGAATCTCATATCAGCTTTGAAGAATATATAATGGCAAAAAGAGGAGAAGAATAAGGAGAAGGAGAAATTCTAAATGGAGAAAATGTAATATTTGGTGGAGGAGATATAGGTAGAGGTAGAGGATGAGATAGAGGAAGAGGTAGAGGAAATGTAAAAGGAGGTAGAAGAAATAGGGTAATTGAGAGTTCTTTTGGATTCCTTATAGTTGATGAAGATACAAATGCCACCATGAAAAATATCTCACCTTCTATCCTCCCAAACTTTCATGGATTGAAAAGTGAAGACCCTGAAACCTTTTTATTTGAATTTGAAGTCTTATGCAGAACTTATGATTATTTACAAGACTCTCAAAAACTCAAATTATTTCCTTCAACATTGAAGGGAGAAACTCTAAAATGGTTCATGAGTTTAATCAATAGGTCTATTAGGACATGGAATGATATGAAGAGATCATTTATAGAAATTTGTTTGGATCATTACATGCCTATTAATCACAAGGAAGAAGTGTTTAAAATGATGCAAAGAGAGGATGAAAATTTGGAGGATTTACTGGAAATATTCAACTATAACATAAAAAGAGCAAAAATGGAAAACTTAGATCAACACACTTTAAAATCTATTTTGTTGAAAACCATTAGAGATGAATGGATATATATCCTTAACATGATGGGAAAGGAGGACATCTCTCAACTCCCATTACCTGACATTGGGGAATTATGTATTCATCTCTCAAGAGGAAAATAAAAAACTGGGAAAGGTTCAAGAGATCCTGCTCTTGCTAGGGTAAATAAATATGCAACTCGAACAGTGAGTAGGGTAGAAATTGGAAACATGCTTGATGAATTTAAAACATAGGGAGTCAGGGAACAGATAGATACCCTTAAATTAAAAAACAAGTAGAAAGTCGAGACTGATGCTTTAGCTATTTTTTGTCTCAAATGCATAAAGAAGCATGCTTTAAGAGAATTTCCTCTTGATGCAAAAGTCATAGAGACCTGTATGATTTTTTCAGAAACTCATGAGACTAAGAGTTTTCCTTCAATTCCCGGTCTTAAGGTTGTTTTTCAAGAAGAAACAACTTCAAATCCAATAGAATCTCTTTGATTTCTCTCTAGAAGACCATGGCAGGGGCCACAAACTCAAGGTTTTAATAACCAAATGTATACTTAGCCCCCACAAAATTGGAATTCTTGGCAGCAACCTTGGCCTCAATCTCAATCTCAATCTCAACCTTGGGCTCAAGGAATTCAAAATCCCTATGGAAGATTCTCTCAGTACTATCAATATCCTCCATCATATCAAAACTATCCTCCTCAAAAAAATCCTCAACAAAGTCAACAACCCCAACTCCAAAACCAAAACCAAAACCCACAACTCTCTCTACCATTCCCTCAGAGACCAAATCAGTCACATGCCCAACCATTATCAAACCCCAATAATAAAAATCCTCATAATACCTACATGATAGAAGGACATCAATTTCCAGCCTATATGATTACTCCTCTAGATCTTAATGATGTCCAAATTATATCTAGTGGGATATTAGAAAAGAAAAAACCTTCTGTAGTCATTCAAGAACAAAACAATGTTGAGGAAGATTCTCTACAACCCAATAAAATTTTTAAAGAAGAAACATCTCTTCAAAACCAAAATGAAAAAAATGAAAAAAAAAACCAATAAACTCAACTCCTATCATAGAGCAACCATCAGTATCTACTTATATACCTCCTTTTCCTGAAATATTACAAGTTGATAGAGGGGTAGAAAGCATATTATGCTGCCTAATTATGATTTTCTAGATGAATTGAAAAGTTTTTGTATCAAAATCCCCTTGTTACAAGCCATCAAGGAAATTCCAATTTTAGCTAAAACAATAAAGGGGTTGAGCATGAAGAAGCCGAGAAGAAAAACAAAAGAAATAAAAATCATTCATCTTGTAGGAAAAATAGCAGACATAATGATGGGAAAAAATGACATTAAAAAATATTTAGATCCAGGAAGTCCAGTTGTAAAAGCAAATATCAATGGAGTTGAAATTCCAAATACATTGATTGATTTAGGAGCAGCAATAAATATCATGAGCAAACAAATCATGGAACAACTCAAGCTTTCTAATCTTATTTATACACCTACATTACTACAATTAGCAGATAGATCTGTAATCAAGCCAGATGGTGTGTTAGAACATATCTCAGTTTCCTTAGATTTTTGGGAGTACCCTGTTGATTTTATGATCTTATCTCCTAAGAATAATCTAGGAGGACACCCACTCATATTAGGAAGACCTTGGTTGGCTACAGCTGATGTTTTCATTAATTGTAGATCTAGTGACATGTATATTTTTAATGGTAATTCAACTAAGAAATTCACTCTATATCCTCCAACAAGAACAGTCACAGAGATAGATGACAAAGAATGGATTGATGATGAAGATGATATACAACCTCTCTTTACTATTTCAACCATTAGTGAAGATATTCAAATCTTAAATACAATAGAAAATTATGAATCATTTCCAGAATATGAACATGATCAATTTCAATAAAAATCCACTATTGAATATTTGTCATCTAGGCAGATGTCTCTTTACTCTATGGAATAATTTGGTAGCTTTACAGTTGAAATATTTTTAGGGAAAACCTTAAACATAAACAATAACTTGGAAAAATTACAACAATAAAATCTAATCAAAGCATTACAACAACATTCTTCTGCATATGCATGGGAATACACTGACATGAAAGGAAATAGTCCTAAGATTTGTATACATCACATTTACATTGAGGAAAATTGTAAACCTATTTGACAACCTCAAAGAAGGACGAATCCAAATCTTAAGGAAATTGTGAAAGAGGAGTTGCAAAAATTATTGAATGTAAACTTCATTTACCCAATTTCAGATAGTCAGTGGGTTTCTCATATACTTATTGTACCTAAAAATAATGGTGAATGGAGGGTATTCATTGATTATCAATAATTGAATAAAGCTACCCTAAAGTATCATTTTACTTTACCCTTTATAGATCAAGTGTTGGATACATTAGCAGGTAAGAAATATTTCTCATTCTTGGATGGTTTTAGTGGTTATAATCAAATTTAGGTAGCACCTGAAGATCAACATAAAACCAAATTCACTTTTCCATGGGGGACTTATGCCTACAGAGTACTTCCTTTTGGATTGTGCAATGCACCTGCAACATTCCAAAGGGCAGTACTAGGAATTTTTTCTGATCTAATACATGATTGTGTATAGGTATATATGGATGACTTTACAGTTTATGGTAATACATTTGAAGAAGCTTTAGAAAATTTGGAAAAGGTTCTTAAAATATGTAAGGAAGAAAATCTTTCACTAAGCCATGAAAAATGTTTCATGATGTTTACAGAAGGGATTGTCTTAGGACATCACATTTTAGGGGATGGAATTAAAGTTGATAAAACTAAATTTGAAGTAATCTCCAAACTATCAATTCCAAATTTTCAAAAGGATGTTAGAAGTTTTCTAGGATTCACAGGATATTACAGAATATTTATAGAAAATTTCACCAAAATAGCATCCCCACTCTTCAAAATACTCACCAAAGATTGTAAATTCAGTTGGAATCATGATTTCCAGTTAGCATTTGAAACTTTAAAAGTAAAAATTTCTGAAGCACCCATCTTAAGAGCTCCAAACTGGAAACTTCCTTTCCACATTTCAACAAATGCTTCAAATACAACTCTAGGAGATGTATTAAGACAAAAAGATTTGATCCCCTATGCCATCTATTACACAAGCAAGAATTTGACTCCCTTAGAGTTAAATTACTCTATTACTGAAAAAGGAATTCTTAGATGTTGTTCATGCTATAAACAAATTCAGACATTATATAACAGGCTATGAAACCTTTTTTCATACAGATCACTCTGCAATTAGATACTTAATGAATAAATCTATTACTAATGACAGAGATACAAAGTGGTTATTACTCCTGCAAGAAATCAACATTACTGTTCTAGACTAACCTGGAAAACAAAGCACAGTTGTTGATTTCTTATCTAGAATTCAAAATATCAAAGATGACACTCTAGTTGAAGATAAATTTCCTAATGACTATCTTTTTGAAATAACTACTAATACTCCTTGGTTTGCAGATATTTCCAATTACTTAGTTATAGGAAAATTACCTTGACATTTTCTTTCTAGAGAGAAAAGAAAAATCATTCAATTAAGTGCAAGATACTCATGGATTACTAATGAATTATATAAGACAGGTCCAGATCTCATTATCAAAAGATGTATTCAAGAAGATGAAATGCCTAAAATTCTTAAGGCATATCATGATGAGCCTTGTGGTGGACACTTTGCTGACAAGAGGACAGCCTATAAAATCCTTCATTTAGGATATTATTGGCCATCCATCTTCATAGATGCCAAAGAATATGTCAAAATGTATGACAGTTGCCAAAGGGTAGGGAAACCTGCTCCTTCAAATGAAATGCCATTACAACCTCAGTACTCATTGAACCTTTTGAAAAATGGGCCTTGGATTTTGTTGGACCTATCAATCCTCCATCTAAACAAAAGAAATATATTTTGGTATGCACTGATTATGTCACTAAATGGGTAGAGGCTAAAGAATTACCTTTTGGTAATGAACGATCTGTAGTTAGTTTTGTTTTTGAGGATATCTTCACTCATTTTGGTGTTCTAAGAGAAATTGTAACAGATCAGGGAACTCATTTTACATCAAAGGTGGTGAAATGGGTCATGGAAGGTTACAATATTAAGCACAGAAAGTCCACTCCTTATCATCCATAGGAAAATGGTCAAGTTGAATCTACTAATAAGGTGATTGAAGGAATTATCACTAAGACTATTCATCTACACAAAAGAGATTGGTCAGAAAGGCTTCCTGAAGCCTTATGGGCCTACAAAACTACATGGAGGAACACAACAAGACATACTCCCTATGAGCTTGTCTATGGGAATCAAGTTATGTTCCCTATAGAGTTTCAGATCAGAACTTTCAAGATGGCAGTTCAATTGGGACTTAATTTATCAGAAGCACGTAAACATAGATTGGAGTAGCTCAATGAGCTTGATGAAATAAAAAAAAATGCAGTTCAAAAAACTAGTATAGTCCATCAACAAAGAGCTAAATGGCATGATAAGTATATCAAGGAGAAGAAGTTTCAAGTAGAGGATTGGGCACTTTTGTTCGATTCAAAATTCAAATATTTTCAAGGAAAGTTTCAGACTCATTGGCTTGGTCCATATAAGATTGAAAAAGTATTTGATAATGGAGTAGTGAAGATAAGGAAAATAGATGAAGAAAAGATATCTCTTCTTGTGAATGGTCATCAGTTGAAGGTATATCATAAACCACTTTCAAAAGAAGAGTTTGTCAAGATTTTCCAAGATAACATTGATATGAAGTTAGTGAAGAAGAATCCTTCTTCTTCACTAACTTATCTTTTATTTTTCCTACATTCATTAAAATAAATAAATAAATATAAAAAAAAAACATAGAAAATAAATAAATTGTATAAGTATGAAAACCAATCAATGATTGACATACTTATACAGAAAATATAGGGTGAAAATCAAAGATTTTCGACATCCTATATTTTCCATTTTCTTTTCTGTAATAAGTAGTGACACAAAACTACATTCATTTTAGTTCATAATCTACAAATTCATTTCATTCTACAATTTCATTCCATCACACTCCATTGTCATTTTACAGTTTCATTCCATAATTCACTCTACTTCCATTCCATTTTTCACACTCATTCCATTCCATAAGACATATTCCACTTCCATCTATTTTTATATTCATTCCATTTCATATTCATGTTTCATACTTCGTTCTTTTTACAGAGTACATTCTGCAGCTCACTGTATTCTGCAGCTAATTCCATTCTGTAGCCAATTTGATTCTGTAGAAACTTCTGTAGTTCTGACACATGATGATTGCAAGGAATTGAAGGATTATGTTTTGAAGACAAACATGCTAAAAAGGGTACCTAAGGATCAACACCAAAGAAAACAACAAACGAAAAGGTTAAGTTCTAAAGGTAAAGCGCAAAATTTTATTTTTAATAGCAAGGTTAAAACATGAAACATGTATAATATGAACATTCATATGTTTCCTTGACAACTCATCATTTGATTTTATTGTAATCTCCATCATACTAAATATCAGCCACATCCTACGTATTAAGTTGCATAACGGTCCATCATTACTTCCCTTGTTGATGACTAACAATCATGATTTAGGACATAACATACTTGTCCACGTCTCTACAAGACCCTACCATCTATTTATTTCTACAAACCCTTCATAACCATCCATCAGATTCGCAGCCAATTCATTTCCATAAAACAGAAGGGTAATTCTGAAGGTCGAAGAACTTTGCATAGTAGAAGGATGGGGTTCATTGTCAAATCATAACTGGTTGGAGAAAAGTACATGGAAGGATACCCACAACTCAAAGAATTGTTACAGAAAGTTAGATGGCTTAGGTTCATAGAGAAATTTAATGGTTTTCATAAGGAGATTACAAAATCATTTGCTCTGTCTTTTGATGGAACAAAAGTAGAAGTTTGAGATATCAAGTTTGTAGTGACTTTTTCATTCATGGCCGAGGCTACAGAACTTCCAAGGCACGGTGAAAGATGGTTAAAAAATAAGGAGTTCCATAGTGAATCATGGAAAGTAATACTCAAAAACCCAGGTATGGATGTCTCTGTTTTTAGAAAAGGAATCCCAAGTTTAGCTTGTAAAAGTAAATCAAGGAATATGCTCTTGATTTTACAAAAAATGATAACTTGTGAAGGAAGGTTTGGTTGCATGTATGTCTACCATATCCGTTTACTGATTAATTTCCTAGAAATTGGTGAAATCAATATTCCTTTCTTTCTGCTAAATAGTTTAAGAAGGATGGCCTCAAATGTGAAAAAGAGAATACAGTTCATAGATACCACCATTCATCATCATGGGTTGGTAAAGATATTCATTGAGTTTCATTTAAAAAGCATAGGAGATACCTGGGAGGATTTCCTTGTTACAAATAATTTTCAAGAACCACTAGAGTCACCCAAGGAAGATAATGTCAGAAGAAGAAGAAGAAAGAAAAATGATATAAATGTTGAAAACAGACCTGAAACCTCATTAGAGAAGAATGGTGAAAAGATAATTTCTGAAGAACTGACAGAAATCAGGGAAAAAAATCAAGACAAGAGGGAAGAAAAGAAAAGAGAGTAAGGTTACACATGAGGGGAATGGAATTCCTTTGAAACTGAGAAGGAGCTCTAGACACCGAGGTACCATGAAGAAGACATTATCAAAAGGGATAAGGCTTATAAATATAGATGAGGAAACCCCAATACCATCTCCTGTTAACATTTCTCCTGCACACAGTCTTCAAAATTCTCATGTTTATCATTTTGAAGGTAGCCCCAGTAGAAGATCTTTAGGCATAGACCTAGTTAAACATAAAATATATGATTATATAGAATCACTGGAGAAAAGAAGTGCATCAATGAAACTAGAACCTTATGTCAATCAACAAGAACCTCTAGTTGATGCTCTCAAGCAGGATATCTATGAACTAGATATATTGAATAGACATATCAAACAGGAGAATGAGACCTTGAAAGAGTAAAATAAATTGGACAAAGAAATTCATGATAATATTGTTCTGCATCTAGGACTGTGGTATAAGAAAAATAGAAAATTGAAGAGGAAGAACAAGTCATTGAAAAAAGCAGTCATTAACCTCAAGTATAAGCTTCTTATGAGAAGGCCCAGTATGATAGTTACTTCAAAGGTGAACAAAAGCAGGAAATTGGATGTGCTAGCAGAAGTATCTAAGAAAATTCAATAGGGAAGAAGAACTCACAATTTTGGAAAATTGCATGAAGACATGCAATGATTTTGCAGTGAGGGTATGTTGAACCTCAGAATTACCCTCTCCTTGACAGTTTTCTCACCTATTTCCATCACTTTCTCATAATATCACAAACCCCAATCAATGATAAATGCTAGGTTTTGTCTTAAGGATGCATCAAAATGATTTGCATATCATATTTTCATGTTCTTACTATTTGGATAGATTTTTTCAATTTAGCTATAGAATGCAGCCTGTTATGCAGTTAACTATGGATTCCATAGCGACTCTCATGGTTTGGCAGGTTCCAGGTGTCAAATGAAGAATTGGGCCACATGGGTGTTTCTAGAATCATTTATACATCGATTCTATCATATTCACTCAGTACAAATCAACATAAAAGCGAGCCTAAGATCATGGTCAAAGATGGAGTCAAAGTGCATTATCTGGAAGTAGTAGGACTCTTAATTTTCTCTTTGTAGAAAATCAAGAGTCCACCAGTCCTATTGCAATTATAATTTGAATTAGCGACCTGTAGCAAGTTTATCTCACAAACTATTATGTATTTTCCTCTAAATATCGGTTGTAAAAGGCCAAGAAGACAGTTCAAATTTTAAGTGTTAAGATCAAGATTTTTGCTGATACTTTGTATTCAGACTTCATTTTATCTTAAGACCAAGTTCGTGTTATCAATGAGTTTAAGCGCATCTTTAACCAACTAGTAGTTCAGTCAAATAAGTTGCAGAGGGCCCCTGCATTGGAGGGGGTTTTTCCTTTGTTGTTTTAGTTCAATTTTCATTACTCTGTTTTCAACAAATCTGTTTTCTAATTAGATTGATGTTCATTCCAGTTTTTTGTCAATAGGATAATATTAAATCACAAATGTGCAACCTTATTCTTCTAAGATATTTGGTGAAGATAGATAACTCTATTTTCAGAATCAAATTAAGATTGGAATAATAATATTACATAGTTTCCTAGTTTCCTTACTGTTTTGTCATTTATTTTCTTACAAAAAAAATGTCAATTAACTGTATCAACAGATTTTTTCAAAATTCATTTCAATATGATGATCATAAACTAAATGTTAAATGCCTAATTCATAAGGTGGATGAATTTACTTTGCACATTGTCATTTTCTTTCTAGGAACTTAGGGACTAAGGCATAATTGACTTCTCACATAGCATCTCAAGAAGTTAACACTTCACACTAAATGTTGCAAAAAAGTTAGATATACACTTAGTTTTTTTGAGTTAGTCTTACATGCTTTCATATCTTTCTTTCAGATCCTCACTTAATTGTAATCACTGATATTCCTAAAGATCATTCTAAAGAAATTTATTTAATCATGTTTCAATATTGAATGGTTGAATGTTTAATGAGTGCAATTACTAAGTTACATTTTTGCAAACTTTAGTTAGTTTTCTAGTTCATTAAAGTGTAATTGGTTACTTAACACTATCTCAAGAAGATCACACTTCATAACTTAATATTGGAAGTAACTGAGTATACATTAGATATTTTCATTGCATTCTTTTCTTGCTATTCTAGGACATTAGAAGTTAAAGTGCATACAGTTACTTAACATCATCTCAATAAGGTCATACCTCATAATTGAATGCTGAAGTAACCAGAAGTACATTAGTTGTTTCATTTTTTGCTTTTAATTAATACAAGAACTGCAGTTTTCATCTTAGTTTTAGAATTAGATCCATGGAATATAACTAATGATAAGATAAGATAGATGCTCTGTTTTCCAAATTAGGTCTGAACTAGCCAATAGTTTTTGGTTTCTTTTTATTAAAATTAGACTAATTTAGGAACACTTCCTTTTCTTCCTTCTTAAAATTCATTATATTCATTTAAATAGCTTCATAGTTCTAGACTAAACATTCTTAGACATCAAATAATAAAAACCCCCCAAAACAACATAAAATACAAAACAATGAAGTAAGAAATAGGTTAAATAAGCACATACATTGCACCACACTTCATAGTTTACTAGCCCTGGTTAATAATTAATGAAAGCAATTTAAGACGTTAAATTGACTAAACACCTGTAGAGGTGAGGGTTTCACAACAAGAAAAGAAAGTCGCAAATATAAATTGTAATTCAAAACTCCTCATGGTAGCACTGAGCAATAAGGTTTGGATATTTGGAGAATATGGGGGTTCAAATAAAGAGGAAAAATCAAAAGGGGTATCGAGAGATCGGTAGGAAATGGAAAACGAGGTGAATAAAGAACTTGTAAATGATCAACCTAGTTCGCGTGACATGAGCCAATCACAGTCCCTGTTTAAAATGGAAGAAAAAGTCAATATCAAGCCATACCATGGTGGAGGTGATTCTCTAAAGCTAAATCAATACTTGCAACAACTAGAAGTTTATTTCAGAATCCATCAAATTAAGAAAGGACAAAAGATTTCATTTGTGTTGCTGAAATTGGTGGGCCATGCACTAACTTGTTGGGAGAGCGACATGGAGACCCTGAGGTTGGAGGAAGAGCCTCTAGCAACTAAGTGGGAATAATTCAAAACCCCCATTAAGTCACAATTATACCGTATTCGGTATGTAGAGAACCAATGGATCTGGTGGCAGTACTTCAGGTAAAAGATAGGACAAAGCATGAAGGAGTATACCAAAGAGTTTAGAAATATGGCCATAATGTTGGGTATCTCTCCAAAGAACTCGGATGTACTCCCTAAGTATTTGTAGGGTCTACACGACCAGCTGTGTGAGCAGGTGTTGTTTTTCTAGCCCAAATCAATGGACAAGGCTTGTCTACGAGCATAATATCTAGAGAGCATAGGCCTGAGAGCATAATCAAGTGGATCAAAATAGAGGGAGAAACAATATGCTTCTAAAAAAAAAAAGAAGACGATGAATCCACACAAAGTGCGTGTACATTAGCAACCACTACAACATTGATGGTCATGTAGAGGAGAAGTGTTGGAAGTTGTATCCAGAGTTGAACTCGAAGAAAAAAAATAAGGATAATAATAAGAAGAATCTCATGGCCACTTATTCGAGCAACCAAGTTGAAAGTAGCTCATATTTGGATGAGAATATCATTTGTGCATCAGTGCATAAGGAGGTGAATTTGAGTAACCTTGAGCACTAGGAAGAGAAAAAAATTACCAAACTCTTACATATAAAGATATAGGTCAAGAAAACCAAGATTGATGCTTTGTTTGACTCAGGATCACATGTCAATCTCAATGTAGCATAGCTAGTCAAGAAATTTGGATAGGAAATTCATGATCATCCGAACCCATATCCACTAGGATGGGTAAATAAGGATGTGAAGTTGAAGGTAGAAAATCATTGAAAAATTAGATATGCCATCAATGTTGATTTTATTGATAAATTAGAACTAGATGTGGTTCCCCTTGATGTATGTGGATTCATGTTTGGAAGTCCCTACATGTACATGTGAGATGCAAAATTCATGCAGAGAGCTAACTAGTATCGACTCGCCAAGGATGGAAAATCGTTCATCAATAATGCACACAAAGGAAAGTAAAAAAATTCATTGGTAAGTTCCAATCAAGCAAAGATATTTCTTAGTTCCAGTAAAAAGTATTTTTTATTATTTTTAAGAGAAAATCAATTTGTAGATGAGTCAGTAAGAGGCAAGGCATCATTGGAGGCTTGTACGAAGAAATAGAAACAAAAAATATAAGAGTTTCTACGGGAATATAGGCATGTGTTCTAAGATCCTAAAGTACTATCGCCTAAAAGGACAGTGGAACACGAGATCTAACCTTTTTTAGACTCCCCATTGCAAAACATTGGGCTATGCATGTGATATGTTATAGAATAAAGTGAGGTGAAGAAACAATTTCAATAGCTACTGGAACAGGGTGACATTCGTCCAAGTTCATCACCATTTGGATTACCCATCATCATTATGCCAAAGAAGGACAAGAATTTTCAGATGTGTATAGATTATAGGGTGTTTAAAAAAACCCTGCTAAAGAGAAGATACCCCTTACAATTGGATAGATTATCGATTGGATCAGTTGCAACAATAAAAATACTTAACCAAGTTGGACTTAAAGTCAGGATATCACCAGGTTCAAGTCAAAGAAGAAGATACCTAAAAGAACTCCTTTAAAGCTAGGTAAGGTTTGTATTAGTCGTTAGTCATGCCATTTTTCCTATGTAATGCACCAACTATGTTTATGATATTTATGAATGGTGTATTGCGCCCTTCTATATATTCATTTGTTATTGACTATTTGGATGATATATGGGTATGCACTTCTACCTCGAATGAGAACATCTTAGATTCGAAGCAGGTGCTCGAAACATTAAGGAAGTACCAACTACTAACAAATATCAATATGTCTGAGTTTGCACTAGAATTTTTGGTGTATCTGGGGTATGTGACAGGTGGATGATAGTTGAATATATATCCTACCAAGATGGAGGCCATCATGAAAAGGTCAATGCCTACCAATGTTTTTCAGATGAGGAGTTTCATTGGAGCAGTATAGTACCTGAGAAAATTCATAACCTTACTTTCAATGGTAGCAACACCACTCCACACCATAACAGTAAGTGCAAAGACTTTCTAGTGGGACAAGTGTCAACAAAGTGCTTTTGAGGAGCTAAAGAAGAAAATGAGTCAAGCACTAGTTTTGGCAGTACGAAACTTGCAGAGACCCTTTGAAGTGGAGACAGATGCGAGTGTGTATGTTATAGGAGTTGTCCCGATGAAGGGAGGAAGGCATGTTTTCTACCATTATAAAACATTTCAGGGATAATTTTGTAACTACCTTACATACGAGAAGGAGTTCTATGCCCTAGTACATGCTTTGAAGACGTGAAAGCACAATCTGATGGGAAAGGAGACAATAATCCGCACAGATCACCAGTAATTACAGTACTTGCAGGACCAGAGTAAGATATCGTAGACTAAGCATTACCGTGGAAAATTTTAGGGGCTAATATTCGTAGGTCGGCTAATTTTCCATGATTTCTCCAAAAAATGATTTGCCAATTCCCATTTTTTTTTTAAATTGACTCGCCCAAATTTTATAGTATAAAAATATTTTACCCTAAAAATCGCCAAAAAATTACATATACTAATATAAAAGGATTCAAAAACTAAATATTTTTACAAAAATAAAATAAAAATTTTTACAATTCACATATTGGGGACTACTAATATTCGCCAAGATTTTAAACACTAAGATAAATGTCCATCCTTAAAATTTTCAGTGGATGGGGTTTTTACAATAGTTTCCTTTGGTGATAAAGTAAAAGAAGGGAAACACAAAGTGGTTGGTGTATGTGCTTTCTAAGCGACGCGCATCAAAGATCACAACTTTGGGTAATATTATGCATATGGATCCATTCACCCATGATGCATATAGAAAGGCATATTCAGAGGATGAGGATTTCAAGGAGGTGTAATAACAGTTCTAGAGTCAAATTCACATGAACGATGGTGACAACATAGTTGACTACCATCTCTGGGATGGGTTACTCTACAAGATGGATCATCTATGTGCTCCTAAAGGTGACCTATTGTAGCTAATTAGAGAGGCTTACACCTCCAAGATTGTAGGGAACTTTGGTGTAGGGAAGAACATGGCCAACTTACAAAGGTATGTGTTTTATCCCAAAATCAAAGAGAAGGTGGCTAGGTTCATAAGAGGATGCATGCTTTGTTGTACCAACATGCCTAGAAATAAGAAATAGGGTCTATATCATCCTTTATGTGTACCCACTCGTCATTCAAAAAGAATTTCCATGGACTTTGTGAGAGTTTTAACAACAACAAGGAAGGGACATGAATACCTATTCATGGTATTTGACAAGTTCAACAAGATATGCTTTCTAATTCCCTGTAAAAATACCATCGGTGCATAAGAAGCTATGAACTTATTCTTTTGATACGTATGGGAGCACTTTGGGATACCAAGAAGCATCGTTTCAAACATGGATACAAAATTTCTTAGTGGATTGTGGACTATATTGTGGTAGAAGATAAACACAAAGTTGAATATATCTACAACATTCTATCCATAGATAGATGGATAGACAGAAGTAGTCAACAATATTTTAGTATAACATCTAAAGGGATACAACTAGATGCATCTAAAGACATCAGATGAAAATAAGGTATATATACAACAATCTTACAAATGAGAAGTCCACATGATTATAGGAAAATCCCCATTTGATACCTTTTTTTGGATATTTGTCGCCTTCACCTTTTGATATTGCATATGGGAAGCAAGGAGTGAGGAAATATCTTACAAGAGACACCTTGAGGGATTAAAAAAATATAGATAATATCAGGTATATCCATATACTGGTATAAGAGACACTATATAAGTCGCGGAAGAAATATAAGACTAGTCATGATCAACATATAACAAATAAATCATTCAAGGAGGGAGACTGAGTATGGATATAGTTGAACAAGGAGAGGCTACAAGGTCCAATTTTGAAAATCAAGGCTTTGAGGTATGGTCCCTTTGAGATATTAGAAAAGGTGTGTGATAATGCATATCGACTCAGTTTACCACCATATATGTGCATTTACTCAAATATGAATGTAGAGAATTTGAAGCTCTATGAGCCTTAGATGCTGGATCAGGAGGAACAGTTCCTACCTTATATGGAAGATTTGATGCCAAATGCTCATGCAGAGTATACATAAGATATTTTTTTGTATAATAGGTATAGAACTACAAGATAGGGTTAGCATGACCTTTGGAAAATTGGGTTGAAATGATAACTTCCAAGAAAATAGAAATGGTACACCTGAGAGAAGGTGGAGGAAAAATTTCCTCACCTCATTCAGTAGACGATTTTATGGACCAAAAGCCTCCAAATATGGGGAGGTTATATATAGATTGGATTATTATATTATTTTTCATCCATATTGATGTATTCATTGTGTAAAAAGTGGTGGAATCAGCTCATGAGACTATTTTTATTGACAAGACACAGTTTGGAAAAACATGGTCTAAAACCTTCTAGGAGCATTTTGAGGCATCAAATGATGTTTTTGGGGGGTAAAAATTTGTCGTTTTACTGCCAAAAATTTTCATGTTATTTTGCAGACATATATATTTCCAATGGTGCAATAATCACATCAATCAAAGTATGTATGTGAAAATTATGCCACCTAGAAGTTGGTCTTCATGTTTTCACCACCAGAGTTTGAGAGGATGCCACATCAGTCTGAATTATTCATGGAAAAGGGGATACCGATGTGATTATGAATTATAAGACTCTATAAGATGTGGGTTATCGAGTTTTGTTATAACATGCCACTAGGAGGAAAATACATTCCATTATTTTGAGTGTGTTTGTTCCATAGTTGAGCAAAAAAAACCAAGAGGAATAGGAGGTAAAGCAAACATAGATGTTTTTTTTCACTATAGCAGCCCACATGCCATATACCATACTTATTTGTACTCACAACCATATTTCCAGATAGAGAAAGAGAGTGGAGCATCCCCACCTTTGAGCTGGTTTTTCTCCTAAAAGGGTTTGCCAGAGAAAAACTTGTGTCTAATGTGTATGTGAGATTTTATTTTTATGTTCTCTATTTTCTAAATTATTTTCATTTCAATGCATGCACTATTTATAGTAAAATTTGTTGATCTATAAATCTAATAAAATTGTAATAGTGTAAAATTTCATATTTTAAATATAATATTATTAGATTTGTTGTGACGAATTGTCCAGTGGAATATCCATGAAATTTTATGAATCATTCCCCTGCCACCATGCTCATAATGAAACACAATCCTCAAATACAACGATGGACTTCAATGGGAACTCCATTATAGTGAAAAAAAATTCCCCGTAACGGATTGTTAAAAACATGTACTAGATTCCTATTGTTAAGCCGCCTCTATAGATGCCATTAGTGAAAGTACTCACCATAGAAAAATGATAATTATTTGGTCTAATTAAATGTGTTTGTTCATTCCCTCATGTTGTGGAAAGGAGATTGCAGTAAAAATAGATCTCAATAATCAAGGGTGTCGTGTTGTGTTGTTTGTATCATCTAGGATTTATCATTTTCTTATTTGGACTAAAATATGATTGTGCTCTAATGTAGCTCTTACTTCATGAGGTTAAGAGGCATGTACTAAATATAATCATCACCAGATTGTGATTTAAATGTCTAAATGTCCTTTATGGCTATAGTTTGATTATCTATAATCTATTGTGAACATTCCACTAGAATAGTTCATCACAACTAATTTGATAAAATTACTAAAATATATACTATATTTCCTTTATATTTCAAATGATTTAATAGCATATTTTTTGGGTTCATTGAAATGTGGGAGATAGAGAATATAAGGAAATACACTCACGACAACCACAATAGACATAATTTTTTCCTTCAAAAGCCCTTACGAGACAAAACCCCTTTACAAAGTGAGGCTTGTTTGGTCTCTTTTATCTATTATGGAAATATGCATGTACAAAGGAAGAGCTACTCTTTGTGGAGTTGCCTGAGACATGTCACCTATAATGTTTTCACAAATATTTAACACCCTCTTTTCTTCTCTATGTCTTCACACTCCCAGTTGCTTCACACTCCTAGTGGCCTAATATGTAAGATAAATCGATATCCAACTAGGGGTAATATTTCACACACTAAACTTTTAGGTAGAGTTAGAATTTGGACCTTCTAGAGTATTATGAAAACTCCACATGTGGATATCTCCATATGGATGAGTAATTGGGGTTGATGTGGTATCCTTTCATACCATGTTGGTCAACTTGTGGAAAGCATACTTTTTTCATACGAACTCTGTTTGACACAATTATTACCTCGTTTGAAAGGTTTCAAAATGTAGAAAAATTCCAAAGAGTCTAACACAAGTGAGGGTGTTTTGACCTAAAATTATTCATTTAATACCTCAAAATGGCCCTAAAAATTTTTATACCTCAATTCTCCAAACTGGAAACTACCATAAAAAATTTCAAAATAACTCTACAAGCTGACTCCTCTAATTTTTTGTAACACCCTCTTCCCACATATACCCAAGTAACTGGCCAACCGGGGTAAACATGTGATGAGAGGCTACTAATATGATATTCAACCTCCTAAATGACCTCAAGGAAGTGGAACCAACATAAACACGACAAACACACCCTATATTGCATCATTGATATCCCTAAGATGTAACTTGACCTTCCATGGCCCTGTTCCATAAGTGGGAACTAATTTTTAACCCCTATGAGGCTTAACCGTGGGCATGTAAGGGCAAGGGAGCGGTTATAAACCCTTATTCATGGGATTTACTTGTTATGCTAGGGGTTATGGCCCCAAAAGTCAGTTTTGGGTCTGCAACTCCGGGATTTGTGCCACATTTTTAGCCCCTAAGCCCAGGTCACTCCACATAACTTATTGTAACTTTAGGAGAGGATAAATAACATTAAAAAAATACATGGAAGAAATCGCATCATCGGGAACTCATCCTACCCCACCCAACCATGACTGGCATTTCATCAAACACATCACAAACATTACATCTACATGTGTAAACAACATAAATGAACATAGGGGTCTAATACTTATCTAAGAATCACTTAGAAGAATTTCTCCCTTACATCATAAGCTGCAATACAATCTATTTAACTATAGATACATTATTCATTTACAGTAAAAAAACATAGATAGATCCATACATCATCATTGATAAAATACAAGCTCATAACTAACATAATAGGAACATAAATATCGTGGATATAACATCAATGAAATACACAATATAACCAGTAAATTTGCATACCAAATACCAAAGGAGTGAGCTCTTCAATTTTGAATGTAAAAACCAACCGGAGATGGGACTTCCACGTTCCACTCGACCATAGATTGGTTGAGCCAAATCTCTCTTTAGCCAATCACCCCCATGCAATATTCCAAGCATGAATGTGGGAATCAAACCAGAAACCAGCCAGGGCATCCTAAGGCTAGACCACCTCGCCCTCATCACTCAGAAACCATACTTTACAGTGATCTACACTCGATCACTAGGTCAATGCAAGCATGGATATCATGAGATTCTCTCCACCTAAACCGTGAGGAATTTTCTTGTCTCCCAGTCTTTGGGGATTTACCTTAGCACAAAATCTGAATAAGGGGTCACTAGGCTCTAAACCAGGACATACTCTCCATGCTTTACCACAATCCAAAACCCAAGATTCCTAGACCTAAATGGAGAGAAAACACCTCTATGATTTACCTTATATCCCACCATTCACCAGTCAAGGATTCCTAGGCCTACCGAGGCAACACACTATTCAGATTTACCATAACCCATAGTCTAGTTCAAGGGTCAGTAGGCCATGTGTTATATCAATTTGGATATCCACCTCACTCAGCTTCGAATCCATCTGGTAATCTAGCTAAACCAAAAGATAAGAACTCCACAACACCATGATATGCATAAATGGAAAGGCTAGGATGAAAACATTGTCACATCTAGAAAAAACCCATGCCAAGACAACAAGAAACCACATGGAATACCATGCATGGAAAATGTAGCAAGGAAAATACACATTATAATCGATACTCGCCAATAATCCTATTGTAGTTGCTTCATTCTTGCGCCTCCTTTCTTGCTTCCTCCTTGTTCCTACATTCTTTCCTTTCTTGCTCCAAAGCGAAAATGATCCAAAAAATCTAAGTGTCCAAGAGTGAGAGAGAGAGAGAGAGAGAGAGAGAGAGAGAGAGAGAGAGAGAGAGAGAGAGAAATAATAATGAGAGACCTCCAAAAAATCACTGGAAAAAGGTACCAAGTGATCCTCAGACGCCTTGTTATGGAAGAGGCCTCTATTTTCTTCATTTTCCATTACTTTCCTTTAATTTCCTGGTCACATGCAACCTGTGACCTTTCATCCCTCTTTTCTCCTAATTTACATTATTCTAATGAATAAATGTGCCAAAAAATCCATTTTTCCTTCCCAAAGCCTTTTCCTTTTTCTTTTCCAATTTCCTTAGCCATAATAAACCAAATCAACGCTCCCTACGATGTTTCGTTGAACATTCATCTTGGAATAAGTGTCCCATCAACAATGGTTATTATTTTTATTACATGGAATTTTCACCGAGGTTGTTACAGAACCCTCCCCGTTGGAGGACATCGTCCGCAGTGTTCAACCACACATATAACTCATCAAAATCGATGAAAAGAAACCATACTGCCCATGGAGCTTCATAACATAGCTCGTTACAATATTTACAATGATCATTGTGCTAAAAAGAAAACCAAAATGACAACTATAATGACATGAAACCATACCGCTTATTGGAGATTTATAACATATCTCATGGAGGTATTTACATCCATATACATAAGTACATACATCCAACCATCTCATCAAAACATATAGAAAAACATCACCAAAACATATGCTAAATAAAAACCAACATCATACCAAAATTTATTTGCCTCAACCAGAAAACAAGCAAGGATACATGGCTTACATCTAATCTGCCATCTCCCATGTAGCTTCATCAGGCCAAAAGTGCTTTCACCGCACTTTAACATTCTTTATTTCTCGATTCCGGAGCATGAGCACCTTTTTTTCCAATATAAGTTGAGGCTCTGACAGGAATTCACAATTTGGTTCCACCTGCAATACAGACCAATCAATCACATGATCAACACATTTAACATACTTATTAAGAAAATATATGTGAAAAACATTTTGGAATTCAGTGCAAGTCGATAAGCCACTACTCTGATCCTCTCTATGATCCTGAAGGGTCCACAAAACCGTGGTGTGAGCTTGGCACACGGTCCAATCCGCAAGGAGCTCTTCTTGGGCTTGATGCGCAAGTGCACCTGATCCCCAACCTGAAACTCCTTATCGAACATATTTTGATCTACATAATTCTTCTGCCTATCCTGTGTCGCCTTCAAGTTCTTCTTGATCACCTAAATTTCTTGTTACATTTCTGCCAACATCTCTGGTCCAATCAATACTCTGTTAACCAAATTACTCCAACTGATAGGACTGTTGCAACTCCTCCCATACATAGCCTCAAATGAACTCATCCTCAATGACTCTCGATACTCGTTGTTGTAGGCGAACTCTACCAGTGGAATATATTCTTCCCACTTTCACTGCTACTGCATCACATGCATCCTCAACATATCCTCTAGTATCTGGTTGACCATATCAGTCTGTCCATATGTCTGTGGATGATAAGTTGTGTTGAAGGCCAAATCCGTGCCCAAACCTGCAAACATCTCCTTCGAAAACTTGGAAGCGAACTTTGCATCCCCGTTGGGCACAATCTTCTTAACACCGTGCAATATGACTATGTCTCTGATAAATACCTATACTACATCACTAGTTGAGTATGTAGTCTTCACCAGTATGAAATGTGCAACCTTTGTTAACCTTTCCACAACAACCATAATGGAATCATGTTGTCTAACTGTCCTCAGAAAACCTATAATGAATTCCATGGAAATGACCTCCCATTTCCACTTTGGAATTGAAATCGACTGTAGAAGTCCACCTGGATGTTTACACTCTGCCTTAGCCATCTGACAATCCAAACATCTAGCTACAAAATCTGCCACATCCTTCTTCATATTCGACCAATTGTAGAATGTATTCACTCCAGTCAAAGTCTTTTAGTAACCTGGGCGACCTGAATACGTTTTCACCTGAAACTCCTTCAAGATCACCTTCTTGAGCTTACTACTATCTGGTACATATATCTTGTCTCTAAATCTAACCAAACCATCGGCTGTGAGATGGTAATCCAAATCATGTACACGTGTACCTGTACCTACACTTGTACCTATACATGTACCAACACATATACTTGTACTTGTACTAACACTTTTATGTTTACTAACACCCATACTTGTACCTGTACCAACACCTGTACATATTCTTGTACTTTGCTGCAACCCATGCACAATATCCATATACCTATGATCCTATTGACCTTCCTGTAAGATCTTATCTTGTAACTCAGTCGCGTAGGAGCTCATCATTGCTAAGTGATTTACATGTACTAGCTTGCTAAGAGCATTTGCAACCCTGTTCTCTTATCCCTGAATGTACCTGATCTCAAAGTTAAAGTCACTGATAGTGCGCAACCATCTAGCCTGCCTAGCATTCAAATTTGGCTGGTCAAACAAGTACCTCAACCCAATGTGGTCACTTATCAATAAAAACTTCCTACCATGAACATAGAACTCAAACACTATGAAACATAGGTGTGAAAATAAGTTCAAACAATAAACGTTAGGATTTTTTGTAAAATGATGAATGTATCTAATAAAAATGCCTCATGTTGAAAAAAAAATTAAAATTTTACTTCATTTGATTTATATAGATTCAACTACATAAACAAAAACACATACATTTTTCTAACTCCTTATTATTTTCTCTAACCATGTTTATATATATATAAATAGCCATAAAATTTGTTTTTTAGAACACTGCAATTCAAACTTATGCCCAAAATATGTATTTTAAAATATACTATATATAATTTTCATATATATAGAGAGAGAAAGGGGAATTCTATTTTGTTATTTATTTTTATTTTTATATGTACACATTTAAAATAAATGGGTTGTCTATTTTTATTTTTATTTTTTTCAATGGTCTTGACACACCCGTGCAAATTGAAAAAAATGTTATGTACAATTATACACATACGATTCAAGAAATGATACTATGTTGGCATCTTTAAATAAACATAGTCATTATCTTTTAGATGAAAAATAATATATTAATATTATATAAAAGTGTGAATTATTATTTTAAATTATATTAATGAAAAATAATATATTAATATTATATAAAAATGTGAATTATTATTTTAAATTATACTAATAGTATATAAATAGAAATTATATAATTTAGAAATTAATTTTTTATATTTCATCTTTTAATATTATAAGTTTTACATTTATTTTTAATAATTTTTTTAAATCAATAAATTTTATTTTATGAAAAATAAACATTAATGATTAAAAATAAAAAATTACTAAATAAATTTAATAATATATCTTCAATTAAAAAAAAATTAATAACATTTTTTCCATTCCTCACTACCCTACATCTCCACATCTCCAGTGTATGTTGGATTTTAGAGCATGCTCAGACCGAAAGTCACTCCATGTAAAAAAAAACACTATTAGATTTTTAAATCATAGCATAGTGTGAAACATCATAGCTAATTTCCACATGCACGATTTAACATTTTAACAAAGAATTGACCTCCCATTACACAATCAATCATTTTAACATAGATTTTTGAATCATAGCATAGTGTGAAACATCATAGCCAATTTCCACATGCACGATTTAACATTTTAACACAGAATTGACCTCCCATTACACAATCAATCATGTTAACATAGAATTGACATATAATAGAAGTTCACAATGTCTCTAATTTTTTTTTTGATAATTTATAATTTACTCATGCTTAATGGAGTTCCCCAAACAACACATGTGATATATTCCAGAAATATAAATCTTATTCACATTTTCACTAATATCCAAAACGTCAATTTGTTACCATGTATATTTAGCAAGAATTAGATGTAACAATATTAAACTTATGTGTACGTTTACTGACTGAAATAGGAATTTCAAATTTGATGGTTTTTGTGCCTGTTTGGTCATTTTAATAGAGAAAATTCACTGGTGGGAAAACAATTTGGCTGTGTTGATGGAAAATCACCCCGTCGCAGCCCAACCCTTGAAGCTTTGTCGGATGCGCCTTAGGAATGCCCAACTCTTGAAGCTTTGTCGAATGTGAAAACCTTTGCATTGCATCCTTTGTTTGATAAGCCAATCCATACCCTAACCCGTGCATTGCTTCAGCTTAGGATACGAACTTTCCTTCATTATTAACCATGTGACAAGCTACACTGTAACAGCCCTTCCTCTCCGTAAATGTGATCTTCTGCAGCCCTTCTCCAAAGGAATTGAAACTGCATAGTCTGGTGACTTTTTAGCGTTTTCAGAAGTGTTGTAAGTGACATAGGGTCCTACGAGTTGAATGGATAGCCGCTGCTAGAAGGAAGCCGTTGCTGCCAGAAGGAGCCGCTGCTGTGAACGCAGTCACGACACTACAGGAGGAATATGCCATCTTCGGGCATTTGCGGTTCTGGGTTTGGTTTAAGGTTTCTGTAGCTTTAAAGTTTTCATAAACTAAACGTAACCAAGTGACTGGCATGGTGATTCCGAAACACTGTAACAGGCTGCACTCTTGTTTCGGATTGTACTGGCCCTTTACTTGTTTACTTGTTTCGTTTTCCTGGTGGGATTCTCTTACGTTGACTTCCTTGATCTGTTATCCTATGACACGTCGGCCAAGTTGCCATGACGAGTGCCACGGGGGTTGATGCACAATCTGCGCAATTGGATTTTGAGCTGGATGCTTCTATTATTGCTCAATCCATCATCGCGCCTCTAGGTTTTCATTCGCGTCAACAAGAAATACCTGCTGGAAGAAATCTGAATGGGCCCAATGGTGGGTCGACTCGCAGAGGCAGACACAAGCTGAAAAATGATCGATTGGCCTGCTTCAAGCCTGCTGTGGACATCAAAGAAGTGGTGCTGGAACATGAGGATCTTTGGAGGCGAGTCATTAGTCTTCAAAAGCGTGCTCTTATCCAATTGTGGGATATGCTCCGAAGGTCAGTCTGCTCCTAAATAATTGGTATAGTATTCATTTTATGAATGAAAAAGATGTCGCCTTGATTGTTAACAAGACATGGGTACGTGGAAAGAGTTTTTTGCAACTTTTGCCCTGGTACCTCGGATTTAATCCAATATTGGAGGCTCCAAAGAATAGGTCAGTGTGAGTAAAGCTCCCGAGCCTTCCGTTGGAGTTCTGGACGGACAAAGCATTAAGGGCCATTGGAAATTCCATTGGATGCACGAAATACATCGACCCTAGTATTCTTGGTGCCACTAACAAACGCATTGCCTGGATATTAGTTGAATTGGTCTTCTTTGGCGGTTTGCCCGCGGATGTTGACCTCGTTTGGGGCTCGAGAAGACATAGGCAAAGGGTGGATTATTGGGGCATACCTTTCCGCTGCCTGGTTTGTCACAGCACTGGACATTTGAAGGGCAACTGCCCTCGGTTGCATTGGAAGCCCCGTTGGGGCAATCAAAGATCAGATGGTGATAATGGCGTGCTGACTCCAAATGATCATCGGAATGTCCTCCCATCAGGTAATTCTACTCTTGCGGATTCTGCTAATGATTTGTCTGCTAATGTTAATGCACAATATGCGGAGTTAACTCCACCTGACAAGGAGATGATGGCTCCTACTATTTCTAAAAACAACAATGTATCTTCTCCCCCGGTGAATTCTGGTTCGCCCATGCAATTAGAATCCGAAGTAAACCTTGGATCGACAATCACGAGGAAGGTTAAAACGCTGCATGCCTCTAATGCTCTTGCTGTCCACCATCAAACCTGTCCCATCTCTGCGCCATTATATACCTCCCCTTCCATGCTGCCCTTAGAAAACGCATCACCTCCCCCTTCTCCTCCCCCTCAGCATAATACCGAAAAGGTGAACTTCCCGGACTCACACCACCATCAAACCTGCCCCACAATTGCTTCTTTATATACATCCCCATCCCCTCCTCACCCTCCTCCCTCTCCACATAATATTGCGAATGGGGACTTATCAGAATCACCTATAAATACTATTGGATGTGATGTCAAATCCATTTTAAACAACCCGAACCTTGACTTGGTTGCCCTCACTATATTTGAGAATATCCCTAGGAATCCTAATATTGTCATTTCGCCGGCTTCAGGTTGCAATATTATGATGAGGAAAAAAACGAAGTCTGCATCAAGACACTTCAGAGGGAGGCCGAAAACAAAATCCCTCTTCCGGGATGAACTTCTTGACCTCCGGGAGGTCCCTATTTTTTCAGCTGATGATCCCAGGGTGGATGGAGCTTGTGACCCTCCTTGGGTCTCCAAATGATTTTCGTCCTCTCCTTCAGCTCATGTGGCATGGGCGTATAGTTTTTTGCAGATGGTTATATGATTCTATCATGTTTTTTATGGTTCATCTATATGCCACAATTCATATGCTGCTACGGTATAAGCCGTGGGACGTCTGGCTTATCAATGAAGTGGTTCCTGTTGTTGCGAATGTTGTGGGTTCACATTTTTGGATTTGGTTGATCCTCCATTTCTGTTTCTTCGATTTGATGGATAGGGGTTCACTTCTTTGGTGCGGGATTGTCCCCATGATATGTATATGTTTCTGATTTCTCTCCATGCGACTTTTCCAATTGGCAATTGGGGGATCTCTTTAGACATTATCAACGACTCTCTCCTTGATTATGAGTCTCATGTGATGAGTATGTTTTGCCAGATCACATTATTTTTGGTTTTAAGAGCAATGTTGCATATTTTGGAAGTGATTACTCCCTTCACTTTCTTATTCTGTATTATGCACTGTTTTTATTTATCATAATATAAAACAACATTTTTTTGAAATAGCACATAATATTCCATAAAGCATGATTGATATTGACATTTTCCAAGTTGAAATTCTCAATCTGGACACACAACCATGAGAATCAAATAATTAATTTTCGATTTATAAATAGAAATAATATAATAATAAAGTTCTGGGGTAAATGTCTCCATAGTATATTAACACACAACAATGAAAATCCAATAATTAATTTTTTATTTATAAGTAAAAATAATATAACAATGAAGTTTTGGGAAGAATGTCTCCATAGTTCGAATTATAAACATAAACTTGTATACCAGTCACGATATTTTCAAATTCTTATCTTAGATAATGTTGTCATGTCCAAGTGAATTATAAAATATATTTAAGAAATAGATTATCATTCTAATATTATTATTCTTAAATATTTAATAATTTTTAATATCAATTTCATATAAGTAATATAAATACAATTTAATTTACATCCTAACTGTTGAACTATGCTATATTCAATTGTTGATTTTAATAACGTTATATTCGGGATCTATTCACCTTTCAAACCATTCATAACTGTTCAACTATGCTATATTCAATTGTTGATTTCAATAACGTTATATTGTGGATCTATTCACTTTTCAAACCGTTCATAATATTTTAATATTTGATAAAATATTATCATGAAAGTTTATAAATTATTCAAATTTAAAAAATTTAATTTTTCTATGCAATAATAATTTAATGATTAATTTTCAACTTATAAATAATATCAATAAAAATAGTTATTTAATAATAAAATATTTAATAAAAATAGCTATATAATCTCAATCTTTGTCACCAAATATCACCGCCTAGCCCAAAGTTAACGTAATAATAGTGAATTTCCAACTTGAATACTCATTTGCAGTTCCCAACCAAAATTACAATATAATGAAACTTTCACTCCATGATATACAACACATTATGATTGTACACACCCCTTTTTTGCAATGGGTATCACACAAACATCACTTTTTATGCTAAAAGGTCCCTTAAGGAGTTTTGTCTTCTTCTTATTCATGTGTAAGAGGAAGTCCAATTCAATTTGTCTTGCTAAAAGTAGTCTTAATGGTTTGGTAACGAGGAAAACAATATCCTCGACTCCATGACTCTTAGTTAGGGTATGTTTGTAAACTTTAGCATGAAATTCCCTATGCATTTATTTTCATCATCATATGTATTTTTTTCTTTCATCATGCCCATTAACTGAAACAAAAGCTAAATACATTTTTTTTTCCTCAAAATGAATTTAAAAAAAAATAATATTTAAAAGTTTATTTTAATTTATAATGATTTGAACTTATTCAACATTCTTTCAAATGACAAAAATGGTATAATGCAACAATGATATTAAAGAAATTTCTCAAAACTTGATTCTTATATTTTTGTAAAATATTTTTAGATATCAAATATAATATTTTTCATAACCATTAATATATATCTTAAATATAAAGATTTTTTTTTAACATGATATATAATTAAAAAATGTCAGAAGTTTTTATTTATTTATTAATTTTATCATAGAAAAACGCAAAGACCTTTTAAAAAATATTGCTTTCTTATAATTTTATTTTGATTTTATTAATTATTTAAATTTTTAACAACAACAACAACTCCTCCTCATAAAATTTGGAAAATAAATTATCTTACATAAAAAAACAAATTTTATAATCATTCATATATATATATATATATAACAGTGGATTCCAGCCACCTTCATTACGTACCGTCGTAATTACACAACCCGTGCTTTCGAGCCACCATCCTTACTTACTGATCGAAGCAGAAAAGCCTTATTTTGTTACACTATGTTGGAAATGTCAATCAGTGAGCAGTTTTTGCTGCTGCTTTCCACGTCAGCACAATCCATATTTTTACATAACACAGGCAGCCATCTACAGAGCTTTATAAGTGTGTATAAAGCTGCTTTCCACTTATTTGCAGTGTTATTTGTTTTTTTTTTTTTTTTCATTTTGTGTATGCATAATTTATTATCTGTCAAATCATTTTCCTATATACAAAAATCTTATTTAGATTCTTAAATGATTAAGAAACGAGCCTTAAATTATAAAAGGCATTTCATAATCTTTAGTTCACAATAAACTTTTTAGTGATAAAAACGATTTTGAAAGTGCACATCTACCTACATTTGCAAATATCTAATATTTTACTATTATTGATAAAAATCTATTAAACAATTCAACTCAAATTAATAAAGTAAATTATATTTCTGAAAAGTTCAAGTAACAAATTTAACTTAAATATTTTATAGAAAATTTTACAAACCTCTCAATATAAAATAAAAATAAAAATAAAAATTAGTAAAAGTGAGACACAGGAATTTCTAGAACACGGCATTTAAATTTTACCATTTTAAAATGATTAGTTGCAAATAAGGTTTCGAAGAAATTTCGGGTTAAAAATAGTTTTGTCAATATCGTACAAGTCATTTCAAACGAATCGAAACGTGAATGGTAATGTAGATACAACTAATAAACCTTGAAATTTGTTATTCTAAAAATGGGTACTTCTGTGTTTATATAGTTAATATTAAAACTGTTTGAAAACACAATATTTGGAATATATCTTTCCCAGAAATGTAATATTATAATAAACCAATGAGTTTATGACCACCAGCATATGGATTTATTTAATGGATAAAACAGTCAACTTTATTGCTAACCTCCAAAACAGAAAAGAGCATCAGATTCAATCTCAAAATGGGAGACAAAATACTTATTCATCAAACTAGTGTTTGAAATATTTAAATAAAATTATATTGAGTTCAATTATTATTATATTAAATTAATTAAATTATATATATATTATATTAAATTAATTAAGTTATATATATATATATATATATATATATATATATATATATATATTTATTTTAATATATATTATGATGATATTTTTATTTAGTGTTATAGTTAACTTATTTAGTGTTATGGTTGAGTGACACATAAAGTTAGTTGGTGTATTAGATTCAATTTTTTTTATAGAATAAAATATTTTCTGTAGGTAAATATTTGATGATTAAATATTTTTGAGGTGTATAAATTTTATCTTTTTTAGATTTGATATACTAATTTTTTTTGGCTGTATTGATAAGAGTTTTTTATTAGAACTATTAGAATTTTTTATTAAATATTTACAAATTAATATTTTTTTAATTAAAAAATATATTTTATGGTTGAGTATGAAAGATGATAACATATTTTCATTATTTCTTCAACATAAATAAATAGATTTTTCATTAATAACTTCTTTATATCTAAATTCATATTATATTTTCACACTTACCTAATATAATTATAAAATTACTTTACAACTTATCGAGACATCTTATAATTACACATTAAACTGATAAAAAAAAATACAACACTATATCTAAACATTTCCTTTTCAATTTAAAAAATAAATAAAATTCATAGTCTATATGTAATATCCAATTTTAATTCGATTTCATGTACATTTTTGAATATTTTCCATTTTTTCGATTTAACAAGGTGCTCCGATTCGTTTAGTGTGCAGATTACCAGGTTTGGCTTTAATGCCAAATGTGTAGATTGCCAAGTTTAAATCTAATGCCCACTGCATGGATTGGCAAATTTTAATTTAGTGTCTAAGTGTGTGGATTATCATGTTGGGCATTGATTTTGATTCAGATACAGTTAACCATATTTTAATTTAATGGATTTTAGGTTTTAATTTCGATTAGGAGACAGTTTATCATATTTTAATTTAATGGATTTTATGTTTTAATTTTTAGTTAATTGATTCTAGTTTTTTTTTAAAAGTGGGTGGATTTTTCAGATAGGAAGGTTATCATGTTTTAATTTAATGAAATTTAGGTTTTAATTATTAGCTAATTGTTTAGGAAATAATAGTAATAACAATAATAATCATCTAATTTTAAGGTCATATTTGGTGTATGAGACTATCTTGTTTGTGGGACAAGAGACCTGCCCAGTGATTTGACTGTTAAGTCTAGCAAGGCATACATACTCTACTCCTTCTGATTTTTAACCTGTGACTTTTTAAGATGAAACACATACTCTTAACTATTAAATGCACTCAAACTGTATAAATATTAACCCTAATTAATTTTAGATTTACTTAAAAATTTAAATTGTTAGATTTTAATTTAAAAGAATTTGTTTGATTATTGTTATATTATTAAGAGATTTTGAATTATTCCTCGATAATTTTTAAAACAAGTACATGAATTGATATTAATGTACATGTAAATTGACTTTAGAACAATACACATTCCTACTCATTAAACCCACTTAACCTATTCCAATAATTACTCACGATAATTTTACAACCACATGCGTGTACATAATTTGATCTGATAAAGATTGATTTTATGACAACCCTTTTTTTTTTCAGAAAGAAAAAAAATGCTGTTTTATATCATGATTAATAAAAACAGTGCATAATACAACATAAGAAATGGAGGATCAACCATATCCGTAGATGTGAACCCACAATAGTTGTGACATCAAGAATCACTCCATTGATAAGCCATACCTCCCACGGCATTTAATGTAGCAGCATATGAACGGGGGCATATAGATGAGCCATAAAAAGAACATGATAGAATCATATAAAGTCTTCAGCAAAAAAGCTATCGCCCATGCCTCTAGAGTTAAAGGAGAGGGGAACAAGCCCTATCCACCTTGAGATCATTAGCAGAAAAAATAGGAACCTCCCTAAGGTCAAGAAGTTCATCCCGGAAGAGGGATTTTGTTTTCGGCCTCCCTCTCAAGAAAATACATCGAAGGAATTGGCGCGCTTTAGTTTATTAAATTCGTAAAAAAAATCGTGATAACGAATTAAAAATTAAAAGTAAAATTTATTTAGTCGACCGATTCAATCATGTACCATATCTGAATTTGACAATGATCCGCTACCCACCCGTTAAAAAAAACGTCGTCTGACTAATGGCCTTAGTGTTAAGTGGCTAGAATCTCTCGAAAAAACATTGAATAATCGTAAATTTTAAAGTTTGAAAATTGTAATTTAGATTTATAAAAATTCTATCTGGATTTTATTAATTAAATTATAGTTTAAAAAAATATCAAATATACTAAACCAATTGCGTCATATTATATATATATATATATATACTAAAATTACGTTTTAATTTTACTATACTTTTTAATATTGACTATTTGTATTATGGGGTTAATGGTGGAGAGCACTTGTGTTTTGAAAAAAAAAAAATGATTTCAAAATCAATGTAGAATAAAGTATGTATGTAAAATTAATTTGTAATATTTATTATACTTTTTAATATCGACTATTTGTATTATGGGGTTAATGGTAGAGAGCATTTGTTTTTTTTTTTAAATAATATGATTACAAAATCAATGTAATACTTTTTAATATTTACTATACTTTTTAATATTGACTATTTGTATTATGGGGTTAATGGTGTAGAGCACTTGTGTTTTTCAAAAAATTATAATTTCAAAGTCAATGTAGAATAAAGTATGTATGTTTTTATGGCTTTTAGTAATTAAATTAAATTAAATTAAATTATTATTATTATTATTATTAAACTATTTTTCTTATATATTTACTATTACTAATAAATTTTTTCCAAATTTCTAAATAAAATGGATCTCAAAAAAAATATACAATACACAAAAAAAAAATCACTTTTACAAATAGTAATCTTAATAAAGTAATAAAAAGAATCTTAAAAACAAAACAATATACAATACACCCAAAATCAATTTTACAAATAGTAATCTCAAATGCTGAAGAAGTCCTAAAAAACAAAACAATATACAATACACCCAAAATCAATTTTACAAATAGTAATCTCAAATGCTGAGGAAGATAAAGTACAAGAGGGAGATAGACATAGGTATAAGAACATCTCGGAGGATCTTCTTACAAGATTTTTGGGCTTGAGAGTAGGAAAAATGGGAAAAATGAAGATGGTGTTTTTATTGTTTTGGAACCGGGTAGATATTATCATTTCTAGTGAGAGGGTAAGCATGACACAAACAGCAAGGCAAAAGTTATAGCACTTTAGGGTATGTTATAGCACTTTAGGGTATGTTTATATATGGTTGTGGTTAAATGAAAATGTGCTGTTTTTATTGTTTTGGAACCGGATAGATATTATCATTTCTAGTGGAAAGGTGGACATGACACAAACAACAAGGCAAAAGTTATAGCACTTTAAGGTATGTTCATATATGGTTGAGATTTAGGGTGTTTTCATATATGATTGGGTTAAAGAATTTGCATGTCCATGGAGATGCAAAAAGCATCATTGACTGAATTAAAAACTTTTCTCAGTTCAATCCAGCTATCTTATTGAACCAACTGGAGTGTATAAAGACTTTCCAGAACATCTTATTGAACTGGAGTGTATAAAGACTTTCCAGAACATCTTCTTTCAGCACAGCACATATACACAAATTGATCTCCTTTATAAGAAGGGTATTGGTAAAAAATGGGTAAGTGCCTCTTTACTTCCTATGTTCAGAATGTCCATACTAGGTGCATAAGTCTTGCATAGGAAGCACAACCAATTGGCTCCGGGAGTCTTATTTTGATGTAATTTTTGAATTTGGTAGAACCCACAAGTCAAACAAATGGTGGGTATAGCTGTAACATCTATGTTGTTTTATATTCGATGTATAGAGTTCCAGAGGATACAGATCATCACCGCACATATAAATGCTCTTAGTATACAGAAGAGACAAAATTTGGAGCAAACATGTTTAAATTACAATTCAGATCTGATCTATCTATGAGATATATCTTAGAATGTGTACTATCTGGTTTGAAAGCATTATTCTCATCCGAAAGAAAAGAGGAGAATAAAATTCTCCAATACAATTAAACTTAATTAAACATTTTAATTAATCAAACAAAATTTAACTTCATCCCAAACAAATAATAAAAACCAAAAGATTTTAATTAATGCTTTCAAAGAGAGCTGAAATCTGGGTCCGACGAGGCCACAAATCCATATGCATATATCCTTGATCTGATTCATTTTTCTCTACTCTGAAATAGAAAGGACAGAACTTACTAAATCCATATAAAGTCAAGGAAAATTGAAAGCAATCTGCACATGCAGATCATACGAGTACTACTAAGTCACAGAAGATATTTCAGACGATGCGGCAGGCGTTCGGGTTCTCGTCGCTGCAGTAATGGCAGCTTGTCGGAAGAATAACATAAGTCAGATTCGGTTGCGACGCCTCCTGCTTTTTCTCGGGCTGCTTTTTGTCAACGGGCTTTTTTTCCGGCGGCTTTTTGTCGTCAGGCTTCTTCTCTGGTTCTTTAGAAGGTCCCACGCTCACCAATTCAGCGAATCCGAATTTTCTGAGACTAGCCGTCACGCACACTGCATCTGCATCCCCAATTACAGTCATCTTGTTATCCTTGTCATCAACCGCCACAGAGACCACACCTGCAATGGATCCACAGAACTGCTAAAATTTAGCACAAATTATTGCAACCCTCAAACCCCGGGTACCTAAGTATGCATAATAAATAAACTGGGACTTCACCATGAATCCCTGCAACTGTCTTCATGGCTCTCCGTTTGCATTTTTCGCAATTTAGCTCCACTTTCAACACGATTTTCTGCAAAATCACGGGCATAATTCACGCCAAATAACTGCTTGGAAAATAAAATAAGACATCAATAATTGCTATCTTACCTGTGACATCTTTGACAGCTGCCGTGAACTCGTAATACTGGAGACCCTCTGGACAAATCCCTCCCCTTTCTGCAATCGCCGCTGTCAAAGAGGCTGCAATAAATTACTCGGAGCCTTGGACCCGCGCTCGGGATAATAACAAGTCCTTGATGTTGTGGGATAGGAATGGAGGTTAAAGGGACTAGGGATTTTATTCTCACCGACTCTTCTTGAACCGTAATGAGAAACGTGTCGACCAGTGAATATCAGCCACTAATGCTCGGAAGCGTTTCCAAGTTCCTGGAAGGCGAACGGCAACAACAAAACAATTTCCTTTTGATAAATTTATTTTCGCTTTCATACTTTTTTTTTTCGCGGAAATAAGTATAGCGTCCAATTTCCACGAAGAAAAGAAATCTGGTAATCCAATGTTTCGACACATCATAATCAAGACGACTACTAAGTAGAACTAATTACGATGACCCCTTGATAAATTTATTTTCGCTTTCATACTTTTTTTTCGCGGAAATAAGTATAGCGTCCAATTTCCACGAAGAATAGAAATCTGGGAATCCAATGTTTCGACACATCATAATCAAGACGACTACTAAGTAGAACTAATTACGATGACCCCATAACCAAGTCGTGAAACTCCTTCTTTCCCTTTTAAAGTTTAGAAATCGTTTTTAATTGAAGATGGTGTAAATGCTTCAAAATTTCATAAATCGATTTGTTTAAAAAAAAACACACACACAAAAGTCTCTCCTTTATGGGCATAGAGCTAGAGTTGTTGATGATCTAGTTCATTTTTTGTTTGGCGTAAATAGACACAATATCAAGTAGAAGATTATGACAATATTACAAATAGAAGTTTAAAAGAAAAGTAAACCGAATATCAAAAAGAAGTAAAACATGAGTATAAGGAGAAAGATAAGACCATTATAAAAATAAAGAGATATAAATGAAACAAAGGTGTAATAAACCAACAATATAAGACCATTATATATAAAAAAATGAGATATAAATGAAATAAAGGTGTAATAAACCATAAGTATTTGAGGTTACACTCATAGTGATGAGGACTTTGGGACTCGTAAAGTTTTAATTTTGTAACATTTTGGATTAACTAAGAAGTATAGTGGAATTGGGAAAAATATGTTTGTGAATGAATGTGAAATATTATTAACCGAACAAAAATTTATGAAATGAAGTGTGATTTTATTTATGTTATTTGTGTAATAAATTATTATTACTAGATAACATGATTGTAAAATTTAAAAATTATATGAGTTAAGAGAAAAGATAGTTGTAGAAATCAAGTTTTCCTAAGATGTTAGAATACTTAGAAGTGAGGTTTTGGAATAAATATTTAATATATAGAGAAACACTTTTTTATACATTGTATCATAATAATGGATTAAGATGTTTATAGATTTAATACCAATCCACTAAAATGTAAAATATTAAAGGAAAGTGCATCTATTATTCTTCCAAAAATTAATTATTGTTTTTTATTAAGAAAAACTCTAGAATTATTTAATCTTTGTCAAATTTATTTTTCCTACTACTTTGCTTGTGTTCATCCATGAGTGAAGTTATTTTAGGTCCTTGATCCAATTTAGATCATTATATTATTTGTCATCCAACTCAATGCATTTAGATTGGAAAAAGTGGAGGAATCAGCTCACAGGACCATTTTTACCAGTAGTAGGTATGAAACCTTCCAAGGGTGTTTTGAGGCATCAAATGATGGTTTTTGAGGTAAAAATTCATTGTTTTAGAACCACGCTTTTTCATGTTATTCTACACACAAATATATTTTCAAAGATGCAAGATTCGTGTCAATCAAAGTTTTTATGTGAAAGTTATGCCACTCACAGGTTGACCTTCTTGTTTTCACAACCACAGTTTGAGAGGATGCCACGTCAGCCCCCATTATTCATGGAAAAGGGTCCAACCATGTCATTGTGATGTAGAAAGCTCTAGAATATTCAATATTATAACTCTAGTTAAAATTTGAGGTAGTCAAACCTAACCAATATTGGGTTATCAGGGTATGTTATAACTCGGCCACTAGGAGGAAAAGGAATTCCATTCTTTTGAGTGTATTTATTCCATAAAGCAAAAAATCTGAGGGATATATATTTTTAGAGAGGATTTTTTACTGTAGTAAAGTCACATGCCAGCATTTCCATCCAAAGAAAGAGAGCATAGCAACCTCACCTTGCAACTGGGTTTTTCTCCAAAAAAAGGTTTCCTAGAGAAAATATTGTGTCTAATGTGTGTGTAAGATTTTACTTTTCCTTTCTCTATTTTTTTGCATAATTTTCATTGGCATGCATACACTATTTAGAGTAAAATCTATATATCTAGAAATCTAATAAAACTGTAAAAGTGCAAAATCTCATCAAATGTGTTGTGAAAATTTGTCTAGTGGAATATTCATAGCAATTTATGGATCATATTAGTATCATAGAAGGTTTTCTTGGGTATTTTTTGGATATTTGCAGGGGATCTCGATCAGCTGGGCCGAAAATCATAAAACCCTAATCATGGCCGATGAATCTGTGAATGACCTTCGTGATCCTGTAGAGGTGAGGTTTTCACAGCTAGAACAACAAGTCGGAAATATAAATTGTAATGCAAAACTTCTTATGGTAGCACTCGACCATAAGGTTGGGATATTTGGAGAGGATGGGGTTTCAAGTGCAGAGGACAAATCAAAAGGGGGATCGAGAGATTGGGAGGAAATGGTAAAAGAGTTGAAGAAAGAACTTGTAAATGATCAACCTAGTGCGCGTGACGTGAACCAATCACAGTACATGTTTAAAATGGAATAAAAAGTCAATATCAAGCCACACCACAACGGAGTCGATGCTCTGAAGCTAAATCACTAGTTGCAACAACTAGAAGTTTATTTCAACATCCATCAAATTGAGAAAGGACAAAAGATTTCATTTGTGTGGCTGAAGTTGGTGGGCCATGCTCTAACTTGTTGGGAGAGGCACACGGAGACCCTAAGGTTGGAGGGAGAGCCTCCAACATCTAAGTGGGAAGACTACAAAAGCCTCATTAAGTCACAATTATACCCTGTTGGGTACGTAGAGGACCAATGGATCTGGTGGCACTACTTCAGGTAAAATACAAGACAAAGCATGAAGGAGCACACCATAGAGTTCAGAAAGATGGCCATAATGTTGGGTATCTCTCCAAATAACTCGGATGTACTCCGTAAGTATTTGGGGGGTCTACATGACCAGCTACGTGAGAAAGTGTTGTTGTTGAAGCCAAAATAAGTGGACAAGGCTTGCCTACAGGCATAATATCTAGTGTACATAGTCATGAGAGCACAATCAAGTGGATAAAAGTATAGGAAGAAAAAAAATATGCTTATAAGGAGGGGAACAAGAAGAAAAAGGGAGAAAACGATAAAAAGATGACAACCACAACACACTAGTGCAAATATATTAGAAACCACTACAACATTGATGGCCAGATATAGGAGAAGTGTTGGAAGTTGCATCCAGACTTGAACCCAAAGAAAAATAAAATAATAATAAGAAGAAGAAGAATCTCATGGCCAATGATTTGAGAAACCAAGTTGAAAGTAGCCCATATGTGGATGAGAATATCATTTGTACATCAATGCAAAAGGAGGTGAATCTGAGTAGCATTGAGCACTGGGAAGAGGAAGAAATGACCAAACACTTACATATAAATATATAGGTCAAGAAGACCAAGATTAATGCTTTGTTTGACTCGAGATCACCAGCGAATCTCATTGTAGCATAGCTGGTTGAGAAATTGGGATTGGAAATTCATGATCATCCGATCCCATATCCACTAGGATGGGTAAGTAAGGATGCGAAGTTGAAGGTAGAAAAACATTGCAAAATTAGATATGCCATCAATGTTCATTTTATTGATGAAGTAGAACTAGATGTGGCTCCCCTTGATGTATGTGGATTCATGTTTGGAATTCCCTACATGTACATCTGAGATGTAAAATTCACGCAGAGAGCTAACTAGTATTGGCTCGCCAAGAATGGAAAATTGTGCATCATCAATGCACACAAGTGCAACTCAAAAATTTCATTGGTAAGTGCCAATCAAGCCAATAAATATGTTAATTCCGGGAAAAAATAATTTTTATATATAAGACCATTATAAACCAACCATATAAGACCATTATATATATAAAAAAGAGATATAAATGAAATAAAGGTGTAATAAACCATAAGTATTTGAGGTTACACTCATAGTGATGAGTACTTTGGGACTCGTAAATTTTTAGTTTTGTAACATTTTGGATTAACTAAGAAGTATAGTGGAATTGGGAAAAATATGTTTGTGAATAAATGTGAAATATTATTAACATAACAAAAATTTATGAAATGAAGTGCGATTTTATTTATGTTATTTTTGTAATAAATTATTATTACTACATAACAGGATGTAAATTTTTAAAAATATATGATTTAAGAGTAAGGATAGTTGTAGAAATCAAGTTGTACTAAGATATTAGAATATTTAGAAGTGAGCTTCTGGAATAAATATTTAATATATGAAAAAACATTTTTTTATACATTGTATCATAATAATGGATTAAGATGTTTACAGATTTAATAACAATCCAATAAAATGTAAAATATTAAAGGAAAGTGTATCCATTATTCTTCCAAAAATTAATTATTGTTTTTTATCAAGAAAAATCCTAGAATTATTTAATCCTTTTGAGATTTATTTTTCTCACTATTTTGCTTGTGGTTATTTATGGGTGAAGTTATTTTAGGTCCTTGATCCAATTTAGATCATTATATTATTTTTCATCGAGATCATTGGAAAAATTTGAGGAATTAGCTCATGGGACCATTTGTACCAGTAGGACCTAGTTTGAAAAACTAGGTCTCAAACCTTCCAAGTGCGTTTTGAGGCATCAAATGATGGGTTTTTGAGGTAAAAATTCATTGTTTTAGAACCACGCCTTTTCATGTTATTCTGCACAGAAATATATTTCCAAAGATGCAAGAATCGTGTCCATCCAAGTTTGTATGTGAAAGTTATGACACTCACAGGTTGACCTTCTTGTTTTCACAACCACAGTTTGAGAGGATGCCACGTCAGCCCCCATTATTCATGGAAAAGGGGCCAACCATGTCATTATGATGTAGAAAGCTCTATAAGATTCAATATTATAACTCTAGTTAAGATTTGAGGTAGTCAAACCTAACCAATATTGGGTTATCAGGTTATGTTATAACACGACCACTAAGAGGAAAAGGAATTCCATTCTTTCAAGTGTATTTATTCCATAAATAAGAAAAAATAACCAAGAGGGATAAGAGGTAGAGCGCATACAGAGGATTTGTGCATTCTAGTAGCCCACATGCCATTGGCCATACTTCTTTGTACTCGCAGCCATATTTCCATCCAAAGAAAGAGAGCATAGTGACCTCACCTTCCAACTGGTTTTTTCTCCAAAAAGGGTTTCCCAAAGAAACTATTGTGTTTTATGTGTGTGCAAGATTTTATTTTTCCTTTCTCTATTTTTCTGCATAATTTTCATTGGCATGCATACACTATTTAGAGTAAAATCTATATATGTAGAAATCTAATAAAATTGTATAAGTGCAAAATTTCATCAAATTCGTTGTGAAAAACTGTCTAGTGGAATATTCATAGAAATTTATGGATCATACTGGTATTATAGAAGGTTTTATTGGGTATTATTTTGATATTTGTAGGGGATCTCGATCGGCTGGGCTGAAAATGTAAAACCCTAATCATGGCCGACGAATCTATGAATGACCTTCGTGATCCTGTAAAGGTGAGGTTTTCACAACTAGAACAACAAGTCGCAAATATAAATTGTAATGCAAAACTCCTCATGGTAGCACTCAGCAATAAGGTTGGGATATTTGGAGAAGGTGGGCGTTCAAATGTAGAGGAAAAATCAAAAGGGGGATTGAGAGATAAGGAGGAAATGGTAAAATATTCGAAGAAATAACTTGTAAATGATCAACCTAGTGCACGTGACATGAACCAATCACTGTCCATGTTTAAAATGGAATAAAAAGTCAATATCAAGCTATACCACGATGGAGTCGATGCTCTGAAGCTAAATCACTAGTTGCAACAACTAGAAGTTTATTTCAACATCCATCAAATTGAGAAAGGACAAAATATTTCATTTGTGTGGCTGAAGTTGGTGGGCCATGCACTAACTTGTTGGGAGAGGCACATGGAGACCCTGACGTTGGAGGGAGAGCCTCTAGCAACTAAGTGGGAAGACTACAAAAGCCTCATTAAGTCACAATTATACCCTATTGGGTACGTAGGGGACCAATGGATTTGGTGGCACTACTTCAGGTAAAATACAAGACAAAGTGTGAAGAAGTACACCATAGAGTTCAAAAACATGGCCATAATGTTGGGTATCTCTCCAAATAACTCGGATGTACTCCGTAAGTATTTGGGGTGTCTACATGGCCAGCTACGTGAGCAAGTGTTGTTGTTGAAGCCCAAATAAGTGGACAAGGCTTGTCTACAGGCATAATATATAGAGAACATAGGCATGAGAGAACAATCAAGTGGATCAATGTAGAGGAAGAAAAAATGTGCTTCTAAGGAGGGGAAGAAGAAGAAAAAGGGAGAAAAAGGTAAAAATATGACGACTAAAACACACCAGTGAAAATATCTTAACAACCACTATAACATTAATAATCTTATATAGGAGAAATGTTGGAAGTTGCATCCAGACTTGAACTCGGAGAAAAATAAGAAAGACAATAATAAGAAGAATCTCGTGGCCAATGATTTTAGAAACCAAGTTGAAAGTAGCTCATATGTGGATGATAATATCATTTGTAAATCAATGCAAAAGGAGTGAATTTGAGTAGCCTTGAGCACTAGGAAGAGGAAGAAATGACCAAACACTTACATATAAAGATATAGATCAAGAAGACCAAGATTGATGCTTTATTTGACCCGGGATCACTGGTGAATCTCATTGTAGCATAATTGGTCTAGAAATTGGAATTGGAAATTCATGATCATCGGAACCCATATCGACTAGGATGGGTAAATAAGGATGCGAAGTTGAAGGTAGATAAACATTGAGAAATTATATATGCCATCAATGTTCATTTTATTTATGAAGTAGAACTAGATGTGGTTCCCCTTGATGTATGTGGATTCATGTTTGGAAGTCCCTACATGTACATGTGAGATGTAAAATTCATGCAGAGAGCTAACTAGTATCGGCTTGCCAAGGATGGAGAATTGTGCATCGTCAATGCACACAAATGCAACTCAAAAATTTCATTGGTAAGTTCCAATCAAGCGAATAAATTGCTTAGTTCTGAGAAAAATTAAGTTTTATTATTTTTAAGAGAAAATAAATATGTAGATCAGTCAGTAAGATGTGAGGCATCGTTGGAGGCATGCACGAAGAAACAGAAACAAAAACTAGAAGAGTTGCTACAGTAATACAAGCATGTGTTCTAAGATACTAAAGGGCTATCGCCTAATAGGGTAGTGGAGCACGAGATCCAACTTTTGTCAGAATCCCCATTGAAAAACTTTGGGCTATACATGTGATATGTTATAGAATAAAGTGAGGTGAAGAAAAAATTGCTATAGCTATTGGAACAGGGTGTCATTCATCAAGGTACATCACCATTGCAGTCACCCATCATCATTGTGCCAAAGAAGGACATGACTTTTCAGATGTGTATAGATTATAGGGTGTTGAAAAAAATCACGCTCAAGAATAGATACCCCCTACAATCTAATAGATAATCTATTGGATCAGTTGCAACAAGAAAAATACTTGACCAAGTTGGACTTAAAGTTAGTATATCACCACGTTCGAGTTAAAGAAGAAGATACCTAGAAGAATGCCTTCAAAGGTAGGTAAGGTTTGTATGATTCGTTAGTCATGACATTTGTCCTATGTAATGCACAAACTATGTCTATGAGATTTATGGATGGTGTATTTTTCCCTTCTATATATTTATTTGTTATTGAATATTTGGATGATATATGGGTAGACACTACTACCTCGAAGGAGCACATCTCATATTCGATGAAAGTGCTATAAACATTAAGGAAACACCAACTACTAGCAAATATCAAGAAGTGTGAGTTTTCACAATAATTCTTTGTGTATCTCGGGTATGTGATAGGTGGATGAGAGTTGAAGATAGATCTTACCAAGATGGAGGCCATCATGAAATGTTCAGTGCCTACTAATGTTTTTGAGACGAGGAGTTTCATTGGGGTAGTACAGTACCTGAGAAAATTCATAACCTAATTTTCAATTGTAGAAACACCACTCCACACCATAACAGTAAGTGAAAAGAGTTTCCAGTGGGAAAAGTGTTAAGAGAGGGCTTTCAAGGAGCTAAAGAAGAAAACGAGTCAATCACTAGTTCTTGCATTAGCAAACTTGCAGCGATCATTTGAAGTGGAGATAGATGCGAGTGTCTATGTTATAGGAGCTGTCTTGATGCAAGGAGGAAGGCTTGTATGCTACCATTCTGAAATATTTCAGGGAACCGTTCCTTACTACCTTACATATGATAAGGAGCTCTATGCCATGGTACAAGTTATGAAGAAGTGAAAGCACTATCTGATGGGAAAGGAGACAATAATCCACATAGATCACCAATCATTACAGTACTTGCATGCCTAGAGTAAGTTATAGTAGACCAAGCATTACAAGTGGATGGGGTTTTTACAACATTTTCCTTTGGTGATAAAGTACAAGAAGGGAAACTCAAATAGGTTGGTTGATGTGCTTTCCAGGCCACCCACATAAAATATCACAACTTTAGGGAATCTTATGCATATGGAGCCATTCATCCATGATGCATACAGAGAGGCATATTCAGAGGATGAGGATTTCAAGGAGGTGTAATAATAGTTCTAGAGTCAAAGTCACATGCATGATGGCGACAACATAGTTGACTACCATCTCTGACATGGGTTACTCTACAAGATGGATAATCTATGTTCCTAAAGGTGATCGATTGCAGCTAATTAGAGAGGCTTACACCTCCAAGGTTGCAAGACACTTTTTTGTAGGGAAGAACATCGCCAACTAACAGAGGTATGTTTATTAGCCCGAGATGCAAGAGAAGGTGGCTAGGTTCATAATAGGATGCATGCTTTGTTGTACCAGTAAGCCTAGCAATAAGAAATAGGGTCTATATCATCCTTTATATGTACCCACTTGTCATTGGGAAAGAATTTCCATGGAATTTGTGAGAGTTTTACCAACAACAAGGAAGGGACATTACTACCTATTCATGGTCTTTGACAAGTTCAGTAAGATATGCATTCTAATTCCCTATAAAAATACCATCACTGCACAAGAAGCTACGAACTTATTCTTTGGATAGGTCTGGTGGCACTTTGGGATACCAAGAAGCATCATTTCAAATAGGGATACAAAATTTCTTAGCAGATTGTGGACTACATTATGGGAGAAGATAGACACAAAGTTGAAGATATCTACAACATTCTATCCATAGATAGATGGACATACATAAGTATTCAACAAGAGCTTAGTGCAACATCTAAATGGATACAACTAGATGCATCTAAAGACCTCGGATGAAAATACGGTATATATATAACATTCTTATAAATGAGTAGTCCACACCTCTATAGGAAAATCCCCATTTGATACCTTTTTGGATATTTGTCACCTTCATGTTTGGATATTGCATATGGGAAGCAAGGAGTGAGGAAATATCTTGCAAGTGATGCCTTGAGGGATGAAAAAATTATAGATAATATGAGGTAGATCCATCTACACATACAAGAGACACTACATAAGTCGCTGGAGAAATACAAGGCTAGTCATTATCAACATAGAACAAATAAATTGTTCAAGGTTGGAGACTGAGTATGCCTATAGTTGAACAAGGACAGGCTACAGGAACCAAGTATAAAAATCAAGGCTTTGAGGTATGGCCCCTTTGAGATAATAGAAAAGGTGTTTGATAATGCCCATCTACTCAGTTTACCACCATATATGTGCATTTACTCAGCTATGAATGTAGAGAATTTGAAACTCTATGAGCCTTAGATGCTATATCAGGAAGAGGAATAGGTCCTATCTTCTATGGAGGATTTGGCACCAGATGCTCATGCAGAGTAGACAGAAGAATTTTTTTTTTACAAGAGTTCTAGAACTAAAAGATAGGGCCAACATGAATTTTGGTAGATTGGGCTGAAATGAAAACTTCCAGGAAAATCTAAATGGTACACCTTAGAGAAGGTGGAGGAAAAAATTCGTCACCTCATTCAGTAGAAGATTTCATGGACCAAAAGCCAAAAAATGGGGAGGTGTGATCTAGATTGCATTATTATATTATTTTTCATCCATATTGATGTATTTAGAGTGGAAAAGGTGGAGGAATCATCTCACG
This sequence comes from Pinus albicaulis, assembly GCA_034641835.2. Lineage (NCBI taxonomy): Eukaryota > Viridiplantae > Streptophyta > Pinopsida > Pinales > Pinaceae > Pinus > Pinus albicaulis. The sequence continues at coordinate 916,780,156 of CM076581.1, forward strand.
AGACTGTTTTTAATGATGGGACCCAGTTTGGAAAGATAGGGTCTAAAACCTTCTAGGAGCATTTTGAGGCATCAAATGATGTTTTTTTGGGGTAAAAATTTGTCATTTTAGTGTAAAACCTTTTCATGCTATTTTACAGACATATATATTTCCAACGGTACAATAATCACATCATTCAAGGTATTTATTTATGCCACTTAGAAGTTGACCTGCTTGTTTTCACCACCATAGTTCGAGAGGATGCCATGTAAAAGGGGATATACATGTGATTATGATGTATAAGACTCTATAAGATTCAATATTGTAAACATGTTTAAGACTTAAGGTAGTAAAAATATCCACTAGTGGGTTATCAGGTTGTGCTATAACTCAGCCACTAGGAGGAAAAGACATTCCATTCTTTTGAATGTGTTTGTTTCATAGTTGAGAAAAAAAAAAGAAGGATTGGAGCTAGAGTGCACATAGATGATTTCTACACTATAACATCGCACAAGCCATAGGGCACACTTCTTTGTACTTGCAACCATATTTCCAGGCAGAGAAAGGGAGTGGAGCAGCCCCACCTTCCAGCTCAATTTTTCTCTTGAAACAGTTTCCCAGAGAAACACTTGTGTCTAAAATTTATGTGAGATTTTAAGTTTATGTTCTCTATTTTCTACATAATTTTCATTTGTGTGCGTGCACTATTTATAGTAAAATTTGTTGATCTAGAAATCTAATCCAATATTATTATATTTGTAAAATTTCAAATTTTAAATAAAATATTATTAGATTTGTTGTGAGGAATTTTCCAGTGGAATATCCAAGAAGTTTTATGAATCATCCCCCCTTCCACCATCCTCATAATGAAATGAAATCCTCAAATACAACTATGGACTTCAATGGGAACTACATTATAGGGAAGAAATTTGCCTCATAATGGATTTTTAAAAACATGTACTAGATTCCTATTGTTAAGCCACCTCTATAGACACCATTAGTGAAAGTACTCACCATAGCAAAATGAGAATTATTTGGTCTAATTAGAGTTGGTTTTTCCTTCCATCATGTTATGAAATAGATATTGCAGTAAATATAGATCTCATTAATCAAGAGTGTAGTTTTGTGTTGTTTGTATCATCTAGGATTTATCATTTTCTTATTTGGACTAAAACAAGATTGTGCTATAATGTAGCTCTTACTTCATGAGGTTAAGAGGCATGTACTTAATCTAATCATCACCGGATTGTGATTTAAATGTTTAAATCTCCTCTATGGATATAGCTTGATGATATATAAGCTATCGTGGACATTCTAGTAGAATAGTTCATCACAACTAATTTGATAAAATTACTAAAATATATACTATATTTCCTTTATATTTCAAATTATTTAATAGCATATTTTTTGGGTTCACTAAAATGTGAGAGATAAATAATATAAGGAAATACACTCATGGAAACCACAATAGACATAAGTTTTTCCTTCAAAAACACTTACGAGACAAAACCCTGTTAGAAGTGTTGTCATTAATGGCAAAGGACAGCAGCAGTAGCAAAGGAGAAGACAACAGGTTTTTGGTGAATGGTATAGTAACATTTACAGGGAGCATGAGAAGAACAGAGGGAGAGTTTATTTACAGAGATAGGGCAGCAAAAAGAGAAGCAAAGCAACGCAAAGGAGACAAGCAGAAGAAGACTGTTGAAATGAAATGGTCGAGCAGTAGAGGTGGAGACAGATAAAGGAGGCAGAACCAGAGAAGGCAGAGCCATGAGATGAAACGGTCAAGCAACAGAGGCAGAGATAGAGAATACAGAGGCAGAGTCGTTAACAAACAATGAAATGATCAAGCATAGGTGGAACCGAGAAGCTAAATAACAGTGGGGTAGGTGTATATGGGATAAAGCACAATCTGTACATTTAAATGAAGTATGAAGGTTTAATAAACAATTAACGCGAAATTATACAATTCTGGAACCCTGAGTCAAAGATGGAACCAGGAGGAATAGTGACGACGGTTTTGGGTGGAAGAAACAACCTGTATAGCGATGCCCTTATGCGGTACGCTGAATTCACCTTTCTGAACGTGATGTATGTTATGGACTGAGGCGTGGCCAAAAGTGGTTTGTAAAAACCACGTTCATCGCGTGAATTTGGAGCGTTAATGCTCAGAGATTGAAAAAACGCGATAAGCGTTCTATCCGTCTGATCAAAGGTGTTGGGGAATCAACGGTGGTCATGATCGCGCGATGGACGAGAGTTAACTCGAGGAAAGTAGCTGTGAGGCCGACATTTTAATTTAATATATGGTTTTGATATTCAATGGGTGATATATATTATAATGACAAATCAAAATCTATATGTGAATGGAGGTAGTTAGTTTTATATTTTAAAGTTAACATTGTCTTTCACACCTATTCGTGAATTATATATATATATATATATATATATATTGGTTGGTATGAGATAAGATAATGTAACAATAGTAGGCATGGGGTGGTGAGTTAAGGAGTAACTCAAAGCAGGCATATATACAAATGCACAAGTAATGCGCTAACCAAAGTTGTGGTTTGGACTTACAATATATGATACGAAGGGTAAGCCTGGAGCATATATATATTTATAGTGGGTCAAACTCCGCCAGGGTGAGAACCTTTGTTTTATTGAGATATTAAAGGTTGATTTCATATATGTATGTTGAAATGAGTTGGTATGCGGATATATAAGCTGAGGGCCCGAAACCTTATATTAATGTTTGAATATAAACCAAAGTTAATACGAAAGTGGGACCCCCTACATGAAATTCCGAGAATCCTAACCCAAGCTGGAGGATACATAAAAGCTGAAGCAGAAAGCTCATATATATGCAATTCTTCATATATGTAGTGCTTTATGGACAAGGGACCAAGGGTATAATACAAAGAATACGTATTATATTATTGAGCGCGAGATCAAAAGAACCAAAGGTTCTATTGTTTGGGTTTAAAACAAATGAAGTACCATAAGGTGGGACCCAAGTCACGAATCGCATAGGAGAAAAGTATGGCAGCGGAACGTGTTGACAAAAGCTCTGATTGAGGTAGCGGACCCGCTTCACTTATAAACGATGAGACTTATATCTGTTTGAATTCCGACTTAGAGCACATTGGAGCGATTCATCGCATCGGAGGTGAAAGAGTATCGACCAAACTGAAAGTTTTGATTGCAACTTAGTGATTGGATGATAGCCGTCGGATTCACCGAAGGATGGGCGGCGGAGATGATTCGATTGACTATATGGTGGGCCTTTGCTAATCGCATCGGCGGAAATCTAAGTACCAAATCGCAGGAGCATTGTAAATGTTGTGATTGCGATTGAAATAAATGAGCGGAGTATAGCTGACATGTGGGGTCCATTCAAAAGATAAGACTAATAACATGTTTGCTCCAACTTTATTAAACCAAAGCTAAAGAGGAAAGGAAAGCACATCGACACACACACACACACACACACACACACACACACACACACATATATATAAAACGATACATACATATTTCCATATGTGAACAGTGAATCATCACATTGGAGAATAGAGCAAGTTCAGCGAGTGGGCCCGTAAGGGAATTTTATGTTTTAAATTTTTTTTTTTTGGTTAACGCCGAGAGTTGAATTGCACAGTTACATGTATGCAGCAGTTACACCACGACAGAGCACAGGAGAGCAAGCAGAGCCGAAAAAGACATACACAGTCATAGAAAAGACAAATACGCAGTGATCCAAAAGGCTGAATGAGTTGAGCTGGAGTTCTCGTTGTATTTGAATGTAAATGTTTTAATTGATTTATATTGTTGTGATGAATTGGCAAGTCTCCGTAGGAAATAAAACTCCACTGTAAAACTAAAAGTTGTATATATTGCTAAGATTTTCTAAATGAGCTGGAAAAAGAAGTGAGGAGGCAAAATGCAAAGAGTTAGGGATATTCACTTTGAATTCCTTGTGGAATACGAATTGCTATGAGGAAAACTGTATAAAGCATATCACATTGATATGCAGAGAGAGGTTAGAGAGTGCAAAGTATGAAGAATTGAGGCAGAGAAGATAAGAAAAAGGAGGAGTAGAAAGAGATGCTACAGAACAACGCTGATATCTGAGGTAAATCAACAAATATTTTCTTTTGATTGAGTAATGAAGTTGGAGCTTCCCTATCAAGTTGAAGCTTGATAGCTGTTAGTTGTAGCTGACTGAGGTTGGAGCCTCCTGTAGGTTGGTGCCTGCAGAAAATCAGTGGTGAGAGGGAGTTGGAGCTTGCCTTTGCATCACAACAATAATACGATGTTGTTTTCTCCCTTTATGGGTTTCCACTTATATCTGTTGTCTCTGTGTGTATTGCCTATGTGTTTATATGTTCTATCCAATCTGCTTAATGCTTGTTTCTCTCATAATAATTTTGATATCACATTAACTTAATACTTGCTGCAACATATTAAGACTTCTCACATATTAAAGTTGGTTATAAAATTAAGTTGTAAATCAGCTTGATGAAAAGTTTGAAAAGCTCATGTATGTGTTAAACTGATTCACCCCCCCCCCCCCCTTTTCTCAGTTTAACTAAGGATTCAACAAACCCGTCTACAAAGTGAGGCTTGTTTGCTCTCTTTTATCTAGTATGGAAATATGCATGTACAAAGGAAGAGGTGATATTTGTGGAGTTTCCTAAGACAAGTCACCTATAATGTTTTCACAAAAATTTAACACCCTATTTTCTTCTATATGTCTTCACACTCCCAGTTTCTTCGCACTCCTAGTGGCCTAATATGTAACATAAATTGATATCCAACTAGGGGTAATATTTCACACCCTAAACCTTTAGGTAGAGTTAGAATTTGGACCTTCTAGAGTATAGTGAAAAGTAAACATGTTGATATCTCCATATGTATGAGTAATTGGGGTTGATGTGATATCCTTTCATACCATGTTGGTCAACTTGTGCAAAGAACAAATTTTTCATACGAACTCTGTTTCACACAATTATTACCTCGTTTGAAAGGTCTCAATATGTAGAATAATTCCAAAGAGTCTAACATAAGTGAGAGTGTTTTACCATAAAATTAATCATTTAATACCTCAAAATGGCCCTAAAAAAATTTATACCTCAACTCTCCAAACTAGAAAATACCATCAAAATGACCCTATAAGCCGACTCTAATTTTTTGTAACACCCTCTTCCCACATCTACCCAAGTAACCGTCCAAATGGGGTAAACATGTGACAAGACGCTACTAATATGAGATTCAACCTCCTAAATGACCTTGAGGAATTGGAACCGATAGAAAGACGAAAAACACACCCTTAATCGCATCATTGACATCCATGGAGGTAACCCAACCTTCCAGGGCCCTGTTCCCTAAAGGGGAATTGATTTTTAACCCCTTTGAGGCTTAATCACGAGCATGTAAGTGAAAGGGAGAGTTTATAGATCCTTATTCATGGGCTTTCCTTGTTATGGTAGCGGTTATGGCCCCAAAAGTCAGTTCTCGACCAACAACTTAGGGATTTGTGCCACATTTTTAGCCCCTAAGCCCATGTCACTGCCCATAACTTCTTGTAAATTTAGGATAGGATAAATAAAATTAAAAAAAAATACATGGAAGAAATCACATCATTGAGAACTCATCCTACCCCACCCAACCATGATAGGCATTTCTTCAAACACGTCACAAACATTGCATCTACAAGTGTAAACGACATAAATAAACATAGGGTTCGAATACTTATCTGAGAATTGATAAGAAGAATTTTTCCCTTACATCATAAGCTACAATACAATCTATTTGACTATAGATACATTTTATATTCATTTACAGTAAAAAACATAGATAGATCCATACGTCATCACTGATAAAATAAAATCTCATAACCATCATAATAACAACATAAATACCATGGATATAACATCAATGAAATCCATAATATAACCAATTCATTTTCATACCAAATACCAAAGGAATAAGCTCTTCAATTTTGAATGTAAAAACCAACCGGAGCTGGTACTTCCACGTTCCACCCGACCGTAGATTAGCTGAGCCAAATCTCTCTTAAGCCAATCACCCCCATGCAATATTCCAAGCATGAATGTGGGACTCAAACTGAAAACCAACCAGGGCATCCCGAGGCTAGACCACCTCTCCCTCATCAGTCATAAACTAGGCTTTATCGTGATCTACATTCAATCACTAGGCCAACACAAGCATGGATATCACAAGATTCTCTCCACCTAAACCGTGAGGATTTTTCTTGTCTCCTAGTCTCTTGGGCTTTACCGCAACCCACAGTCTGAATAAGGGGTCACTAGGCACTAAAATGAGACATGCTCTCAAGGATTTACCACAATCCCAAACCCAGGATTCCTAGGCCTGAATGGAGAGAAAACCACCTCTAGGATTTACCGTATATCACACTATTCACCGATCAAGGATTCCTAGGCCTACCAAGTCAACTCACTATTTGTATTTACCGCAACCCAAAATCTGGTTCAAGGGTTACTAGGCCATGTGTTATATCAATTTGGATATCCACCCGACTCAGCTTCTAATCCATCCAGTAATCCAGTTAAACCAAAACATGGAACTCCACAACACCATGGATATCCAAAAATGGAAAGGCTAGGCTGAAAACACTATAACACCTGGAAAATCTCATGCCAAGACAACAAGAAACCACATACAATACCATGCATGAAAATTATAGTTAGGAAAATACACATGCAAATTGATACCCACCAATAATCCTGTTGTAGTTACTTGATTCTTTCTCGTCCTTGGTTGCTTCCTGCTTTTTCCTGATTTCTTTCCTTTCTTGCTCCAAAACCAAAATGCTCCAAAAAATGTAAGTGTCCAAGAGTGAGAGAGAGAGAGAGAGAGAGAATAATGAGAGAGCTCCAAAAAATGGACTAAAAAAGGTACCAACTAATCCTTATAAGCCTTTTTATGGAAAATGTCTCTTTTTTCTTCATTTTCCATTATTTTCCTTCAATTTGCTCCTCAGATGCAACCTTTGACCTTTCATCCCTCTTTTCTCCTAATTTCCATTATTCTAATAAATAAATGTGCCAAAAATGCCATTTTTCCTTTCCAAATACTTTTCCTTTGCCTTTTCCAATATCCTTAGCCATAATAAACCAAATCAACACCCCCTAGGATGTTTTGCCAAACATTCATCTTGGAATAGGTGTCCCATAAACTGTGGTAATTATTTTTAACTTTTATTCCATGGAATTTTCACCAACGTTGTTACAGAACCATCCCCCCTGGAGAACACCGTCCTCGGTGTTGAACCACACATATACCTCAAAAAAACTGTTTAAAAGCAACCATACTTCCCATGGATCATTATAACATAGCTCGTTTTGGTATTTACAATGATCACCCTGTTAAAAATCAAACCAACATGACAACTATAATGACATGACACCATACCACTTATTAGAGATTTATAACATATCTCATGGAGGTATTTACATCCATATACATATGTACATACATCCCACCATCACATCAAAACATATAGAAAAACATCACCAAAACATATGCTAAACAAAAACAAACATGATACCAAAACTTCTTTGCCTCAACCGGAAAACAAAAAAGGATACATGGCCCGCATGTAATCCACCATCTCCCATGTAGCATCATCAGGCCCAAAGTGCTTCCACTGAACTTTAAAGTTCTCTATTGCTTGATTCCAGAGCATGAGCACCTTTTTCTGCAATATACACTAAGCCTCTAGTAGTAATTCGCCATTTGGCTCCACATGCAATAGAAACCAGTCAATCACATGATTAACATCTTTAACATACTTATTAAGAAAATATATATGAAAAACATCATGGAATTTCACTATGGAAGGCAGTGCAAGTCGATATTCCACTGGTCCGATCCTCTCTATGATCCTGAAGGGTCCACAAAAATGTTGTGCGAGCTTCGCACATGTTCCAATACTAAAGGAGCTATTCTTGGGCTTGATGCACCAGTATACCTAATCCCAAACCTGAAAATCCTTATCCAACCTATTTTGATATGCATAACTCTTCTGCCTATCCTATTTTTCCTTCAATTTCTTCTTGATCACCTGCATTTCTTGTTCCATTTATACAAACATATCTGGTCCAATCAATACCTTGTTAACTGAATCACTGCAACTGATAAGAGTGTTGCAACTTTTCCCTCACATAGCCTTAAATGGACACATCCTCAATGACTCTTGATACCCGTTGTTGTAGGAAAACTCTACCAGTGGAATATATTCTTCCTACTTGCATTGTTGATGCATCACATACATCCCCAACATATCCTCTAGTATCTAGTTGACCCTGTCAGTCTCTCCATATATCTATCGATGATAGTTGTGTTAAAGGCCAACTCAGCACCAAAACCTGCAAACAAATCCTTCCAAAACTTGGAAGTGAAATCTGCATCCCTGTTAGAAACATTATTTTTAACACCATGCAATCTGACTATGTCTCTCATAATACTTGTGTTGCATCACTAGTCGAATATGTATTCTTCATGAGTATGAAATGTGAAACCTTTGTTAACATGTCCAAAACAATCATAATGGAATCATTTTGTCTAACTGTCCTAGGTAAACCTGTAATGAAGTCCATGGAAATGAACTCCCATTTCCACTCTAGAATAGTAATCAGTTGTAGCAGTCCACCTGAATGTTTTCTCTCTGCCTTAACCATCTGAAGATCCAAACATCTGGCTACAAACTTTGCCAAATACTTCTTCATATTCAACCAATAGTAGAATTTGTTCACTGCAGTCAAATTCTTCTGGTAACTTGGGTGACTTGAATACGGTTTTGCATGAATCTACCTCAAGATCACCTTCTTGAGCTCACTGCTATCCAGTACATAGATCCTGTCTCTAAATCTAACCAAACCATTGACTATGAGATGGAAATCCAAATCATGTACATGTGTACCTGTACCTGTACCACTTATACTTGTACTTACACTTGTAATTATACCTATACCAACACATCTACCTGTACATGTACTAACACATGTACGTGTACTAACACCCATACCTGTACCTGCACCAATACTGGTACCTTTACTTCCACTCTACCGACCTATTCATAATCTCCATATACCTATGATACTGCTGACCTTCTTTCAAGATCCTATCTTTTAATTTAGTCCTATATGAGCTCATCGCTGCTAAGTGATTTACCTGTACTAGCCTCTTAAGAGAATTTGTGACCCTGTTCTCTTTTCCATTAATTTACCTAATCTCAAAGTAAAACTCTTTGATAGTGCCCAACCATCTAGCATGACTAGCATTCAGATTTGACTAGTCAAATAAGTACCTCATCCCAATGTGGTCTCTCATCAATACAAACTGCCTACCAAGAATATAGTGCCTCCACATATTCAATGCATGAATGATCGTTGCTAGCTCAAGATCATGCATCGAGTAGTTCTGATCATGTTCATTTAGCTTCTGTGACTCATAGCATACCACCTATCCATCCTGCATAAGGACCCCACAAATTCCTCTCTTGCGAGCATCTGTATACGCTATAAAATCCTTGTCCGGATCTGCAATATTTAGAACTGGAGCATGTGTCAACAAATTCTTGAGCTTCTCAAAATTAGCATCACACTCTGTCGATTTGAACTTCTTACCTTCCGTATACTATGACGTAATAAGGTAAGAAATCTATGAGAAGTTCTTGATGAACCTCCTGTAGTAACCTGCCAATCCCATGAATGATCCCACGTCATCCACATTCTTAGGAGCTACCCACTCCATGATGTCCCTTATCTTATCTATATCTACTGCAATGCCTTCCTTGGAGACAACATGTCCCAAGAAGTGTACCTTGGTTTGGAAGAAGTGCATTTACTGAGCTTAGAATAAAACTGATGCTCTCTCAACAACCTCAACGTGGATGCCAAGTGCTTTGCATGCTCTCCCTCATTTTTATAATATGCCAATATGTCATCAATAAACACAATCACAAACTTATCCAAATAAGGACACAACACACATTTCATGAAACACATAAGTGTAGTTGGGGAATTACTCAAATCAAATTGAACTACAACAAACTCATAATGATCATACCTACTCCTGAATGTGGTATTGTAGATGTCCTTCTCTTTGATGTGTACCTTATGATAACCCAATCTCAAGTTGATCTTAGAGAACACCATTGCTCCCTTCAGCTGATTGAACAAATCATCAATACTCACTTACGGGTACCTATTCTTGATGGTCACATTGTTTAGCTTCATGTAGTCAATTCATAGTCTGAGAGTGCCATCTTTATTCTTCACAAACAACACTGGTGCACCCCATGGCGATACACATGGCCTAATGTACACTTTTCCCAACATTTCCTTCAACTGCAGTTTCAATTCTACCAACTCTAGTGTAGTCATCCTGTAAGGTGCCTTTGATGTTGGATTTTCCCCTGGTACCAACTCAATAGAAAAGTATACTTCCCTGTGTCATGGAAACTCTGAAATATCTAATGGAAACACATCCTAAAACTGCTGCAAAACTTGATACCTATTCAACACATCTGCATCCTCAATTTATTTACCTTTTTCATTAGAGATATGAACTACAAATAGCATACATCCTTTCCTATGACCACACTTGGCCTACATGGTTGTCACTATCCTAATTCATGTGGCTTTCTTCTTTCCTTGTAGAAATCTTAGTTACCCATTGTCATCTAAGAATTCGATTGCTTTGTCATAGAAATCTACCCCGGTCCTATGAAGATAAAACCAATCCATACACAATAGCATACTCTAGGAGCCCAATGGAAGTATGCTCAAGTGCGCTATTGTAGGCATACCGTTTAACTCAAATGCACAAGATCTTACCCAATGGTGAACACTTTTCTTCGTACTTGTGGCCAACTGCACTAACCAAGACTTTACATGCATTTCCTTACTCAAACCACACATATTCACCAAGTCAGGACTAACATCTCTATAATTAGATCCAAGATCAATCAAAATAGAAATAGCTTGATCACAAAGATTTTCGTCCATCTCAATGATAGAAGCTTGGTGATTTGCCTGTTTTTTTTCCACTGCTGCATAAATATGAGGAATTTTCTGCCCAATATCCCCAACATTTTGTGCCTCCTATGCACTATATATCTTAGGCCTACCACCCTAATTCTTCGGACAATCTCCCTTAAGATTATCCTCACCACATGTCTAGAACTCGAATCATCCCATACCATACCTCCATGTTGTTGTTGTGATATATGCTGCTATTGTGGCCTATGTCCCTGTCTAGCAACATGAAACTCCATTTGTGGTGCCACAGTCTCTTTCTCATATGCATTTCGAGACCTTGATCTCTTAGGCTGCCATTTACCTTTACCTTGGTATTTCCCTTTCCATCCTTGCTGAGACTCATTCTTGTGCTTTGACTATTCATAACAATTATTCAACTTCCCAATGACTTCCTCAAGTGATCGAAGCTCATCATGATCAATCTGATCTTTGAATGCTAATGGAAAACCACTAACAAATTATTGAAATTTAGTCTTCTCATCAATAAGATATGGAAAATACCTCAATAGCTACAAGAACTTGGTCATGTACTCTTCGTCAGTAACATATCCCACTCTTAGCTCATATAACTCTTTACCCTTGTTCTCATAATACATCTCTAACAAGTACTTCTTCCTGAAAATATTCTTGAACTCATGCCAACTCAAGTCCTTTGTTCTGATGTCTTTGACCCACTTCACATCTTCCCACCCTATCTCTACTTTACCTTTCAAACTAAAGATATCAATTATGGCCTTCATGTTATCTGAGTACTCAAGCAACTCAAATAATTTGTTCATTCCAAGTATCCAAGTGTGTGCTTCTTTTGGCTTCTTCAAGTCTCCATCAAAAGTAGGTTGTTTGCGTTTCTTAAATTCATCTGGAAAGTATCCCCTATCACTCCTCATGTAAGGATGATACCGATGACGATCATGATGTTTATCTGAACCAAAACTAGAATGATACTTGTACTCATCATCCTGCCTATTCGGAGTGTCCAACAACCTGCCATATCTCACTATATCTGCTCCATCTGGCCTGTGTCTACTAGGATACCTACTGACATATGCCCCATTATTTCTATCCTCATTTCCATAGCTAATCCTAAGTGGCCCTTGTTTCTACAAATCTGACAAGATCTGAAGAAGTATTGCATTCACCTCTACTTATTTCTCTTGTGTCTATATGATCCTGTCATTATCTGCCTTACAAATCCTTATTTCTTCCTTTAGGATTCTGAATGTGTTTGCCAAATGAGAAGAGTTCCCACCATGTTTCTCATATGACTCATAGGGATATTCCTTTTAGTTTACCACCTTTCTATCCATGTTGATATTTCTCTTGCCAAGCATAATATGTCAACTAAACCAAATAATAATAAACCAACGTACCTTATTTTAGTTTTGGGAGGATACTTCCTACAAGATAAATGGATCAATGTAATACGTGTTTACATATAATAATGACAACATTTAAACATATAATGTATTGGCATATAAACATATAAATGTCATTCTAGTTGGAGTCTAGTCATCCATGCATGAGCATACCAAATGCACACGAATGCAAGCTTGACCACACACAACCATAAGCATGAACCATACATGAGCATAAGCAACATGTAACCCATAATGTCAGACCAATGCATATTCACCATATAACATTACTCTAGCAAGCTTACACAACAAATACACAAGCATGACCCAAATGTGACCTATCATAACCAAGAAATGAATATACAACATGTAACCATATGTAATAAGGAGTACATGCACAACACATAAAAAAGAAAAACACACAATCAGTCACACATTCATGACATCATGTCGAAAATAACATCATCAACACTTCCATGGCGACACCACTACCACCATGTCCTATAAAACATGGGTGCAAAAACCACATACAACATAGGTAAGATAAACACATAAGAAATCAACATAAAAGCATGACCAACACACCACCCATCGGTCCAAGAGTTGAACCATGCTCTGATACCACTCTGTAACACCCTATTCCCACATCTACCCAAGTAACCGGCCAACCGAGGTAAACATGTGACGAGAGGCTATTGATATGAGATTCAACCTCCTAAATGACCTTAAGGAAGTGGAACCGATGGAAACATAACAAACACACCATACACTGCATCATTGACATCCCAGGAGGTAACCCGCCCTTCCAGGGCCTTGTTCCGTGACGAGGAATTGATTTTTAACCCCTCTGAGGGTTAATCGTGGACATGTAAGGGCAATGAAGCAATTATAGACCCTTAGCCACGGGCTTGCCTTGTTATGGTAGCGGTTATGGTCCCAAAAGTGAGTTATGGGCCTGCAGCTCTAAGATTTGTGGCACATTTTTAACCCCTGAGCCCAGTTCACTGCCCAGAACTTCTTGTAACTTTAGGAGAGGATAAATAACACTAAAAAAATACATGGAAGAAATCAAATCATCGAGAACTCATCCGACCCCACCCAGCCATTACTACATTTCATCAAACATGTCACAAACATTGCATCTACTAGTGTAAAAAACATAAATAAACATAGGGTTATAATATTTATCTCAGAATCGCTAAGAAGCATTGCTCCCTTAAATCATAAGATGCAATACAATCTATCTGACCATAGATACATTGTATATTCATTTACAAGAAAAAACATAGATAGAGCCATACATCATGAGTGATAAAATACAAGCTCATAACCAACATAATAGCAACAAAAATACCATGGATATAACATCAATGAAATCCACAATATAACCAGTACATTTTCATACCAAATACTAAAGGAATGAGCTCTTCAATTTTGAATGTAAAAAAATAACCAGAGATGGTACTTCCACGTTCCACCCAACCATACATTGGCTGAGCCAAATCTCTCTTCAGCCAATCACCCTCGTGCCATATTCCAAGAATGAATGTGGGACTCAAACCAAAAACCAACCAGGGCATCCCGAGGCTAAGCCACCTCATCCTCATCAATCATAAGCCAGGCTTTACCGTGATATACACTTGATCACTAGGACAACACAAGAATGGATATCACTCGATTCTCTCTGCCTAAATCGCGAGGAATTTTCATGTCTCTTAGTCTCTTAGGATTTAATACAACCCACTGTCTAAATTAGGAGTCATTATGCACTAAACTGAGACATACTCTCCAGGATTTACTGCAATCCCAAACTCGAAATTCCTAGGCTTGAATGAAAATCAAACCACCCCTTGGATTTACTGTATATCTCGCCATTCACTGGTCTAGGATTTCTAGGCCTACCGAGGCAACACACTATCTGGCTTTACCACAACCCACAATTTGGTTCATGGGTTACTAGTCCATGTGTTATATCAATTTATATATTCATGCCACTCAGCTTCGAATCCATCTGGTAATCTAGATAAACCAAAACATGAGAACTCCACAACACCATGGTTATTTGAAAATAGCAAGGCTAGGCTGAAAAAACTGTCACACCTAGAAAAACCCATGCTAAGACAACAAGAAACCACATGCAATACCATGCATGAAAAACATATTAAGGAAAATACACATGAAAATCGATACATGCCAATAATCTTGGTGTATTGGTTTGATTCCTACTCCTCCTTAATTTCTTCCTCCTTTTTCCTGATTTCTTGTCTTTCTTGCTCCAAAGCCAAAATGCTCCAAAAACTCAGTCCAAGAGTGTGTGTGTGTGTGTGAGAGAGAGAGAGAGAGAGAGAGAGAGAGAGAATAATGATAGAGTTCCAAAAAATCACTTACAAAAGGTACCAAGATATCCTCAAAAGCATTTTTTATGGAATAGGCCTATATTTTATTCATTTTCCATTATTTTCCTTCAATTTCCTCCTCACATGCAACCTGTGACCTTTCATCTCCCTTTTCTCCTAATTTCCATTATTTTAATAAATAAATGTGCCAAAAATGCCATTTTTCCTTTCCAAATCCTTTTCCTTTCCAAAATATTTTCCTTTGCCTTTTCCAATTTCCTTAGCCATAATAAACCAAATCAACACCCCCTATGATGATTTCTCCAACATTCAACTTGGAATAAGTGTCCCATCAATCGTGGTTATTATTTTTAACTTTTATTACATGGAATTTTCACCATGGTTGTTACATTTTTTCCACTATGAAAGCATTGAGGTATATGAAAAAGTAATATAATGATCAAATATAGATCATACCTCCCAGAGTATGGAGGATTTTGGTCCCCAAAATATTTACTAAATAAGGAGTGGAAATTTTTCCTCTACCTCCCCCCCAAAGTACCATTTTTCTTTATCTTGAAGTTGTCCTTTCAACCCAATCTACCAAAGGTAATGCCACCCCTGTCTTGCAATTTAGGGCATCTTACGAAAAATTGTGTCCTATGCCAACTCTTCTTGAGCATTTTGTGCTAATTCCTTTATGGAAGGTAGGACTTTCCCCTCTCATTTGTTTTACATGGAAGGATCATAGACTTTGAGATTCTCCATAATCACTTTTGAGTCAATGTGCATGTATGGGGATAAACTGAATATGTACATGTTAGATACCTATTTTCCAATATATTGAATGGACAATACAATAGATACTTGATATTGTTACAAGGATTCTATAATCGTTCCTTATTCAATTGTAACCATATTATGTCTCCCGCTCCGAATGAATTCTTTATGTTGTGTTAATCATTCCTAGATTTATACTTTTCTATGAACTCTTCAATATATCCTATACTTTCCATGAATCAACAAGTTTTTCCATTCTTAATGCATCTCATGTGAGGTCTTCCCTCATTCCTTGATGTCCATATACGACATTCAAGGGTAAAGATGGAATATCTCAAAAGAAATTTCTTAAATGTGACTTACCAATACAATTATGAACTAATTTTTTATAAGAGTTTTGTTTATGGATCATTTTTCCATCCATGTCTATATATGCTTTTGATTGTGACCCTTCAAGAGTTGCAGCAAAGTATTTTTGATTACTTATGCCTACCCATTTTTTTGTAGGTAGAATATTTTAGACCTATTCAACTTTGTGTCCATCCTCTTTCAAAAATTAGTTTGAAATTCAATGTGAAATCTAGTTTCCCTACCTGAAATGATTCTCCCTAGTATCTCAAGGTATACCATGACCTTTTCAAGAAACAAATTGTTACCTCTTTATCTTGATGGTATTTTTATAGGGCATGAGAATGCACACCTTTTTGAACCTATCACATACCACAAACAGATATTCATGTACATTCCTACTTGTTGGTAAACCTTCCACAAAATAGATAAAAATTCTTTCCCAAGGATAAGTACATACAAGTAAAGGATGTTATAGACATTGTTTCCTACTATTATGGTTTTTGGTACAACAAGGTATACATCCTAAAACGTGTTTTATTACATCTTCTTGCATTATGGGATAGTTCACATAGCTCTCTAAATTGATGGTTGTCATCCCAACACAAAAATTCTCTGCAGCGTTGGAGGTGTGAGCCTCTTTGACAATAAAAAAACACACATTTGAGAACAAAAAACTTGTCCACCCTATAGAGTAACCCATTCCAGAGATGATAATAATATTTCTTGTCACTCTATTATCCATGAATACATCCTTATAGCTATTTAAATACCTCCATGAAATTTTCATATTATGTGTATGCCTTCCAATATGGATTAAATCTAAAAGGATTGATGTTCATATGAGTTTCCCAACCAATTTGTGCCACCTTTCTTATTCTTTATGCAACTCACCCAACCCCGTAATCCCTAATTAGGGTTGGAGGGTGTCTAGGCATAATCCCCAAGGTTACTTTACGGATATTTGGTTATGAATATTCCTTTTTCTTCTCCCTCCTTAAATCTCATTTATGATATCACCATTGTCTTCAGGACATCGAGTGTTTTCCAATGATATAAAGTTTACCCAAAACTAAGATTTGGACAAGAATTAATCTCATTTATAAAATATTCCCTTTAGGGCCACATCAACATCCATACTACCATGTATTTTCATCTCATTTACGTAGACCAGTCAGTGTAATAAGTATAGAAGAACATAATTCAATTTCCTGCCTATGAAGAGATTTCACTTTTTAAACTCCTTTTTTTCATTTTTACCTACCTTGACAATGAGTCATCAACTAATGGATCTCAACTTCCCACAAATTGTTGTTCTATCCACTAGACACCAGGACACGTAACAATAACTGCTCTAAAACTTAGCAATTTACAACACCCGACATCTTGATGGACCGACAATTGATATGTTAATAGTTGGTATACCACATTAAATAATGGAAATTATAATATCTGACATATAATAGAAATTTTGATTTTTTCTATTATAAGGACATAAGCCTAATTTGGAGGTCCGTAACTCTCAAAATTTTGGCACCCAACATTCAATTTCCCCATAGCTCAAGACTTTTATATCTATTACCACGTCACCTCTAGCATTATTACCACCTAGCCACCACCTCAATACAATTGTGCACTCCAATCCACATCATGTTGCCATGTTGACATGTCATATCAACACCATGTCAACATGCCATGGCATTGAGCATCTACTTTATGCCATGTCAACATGCCATGGCAATGAGCATCTACTTTATGCCATGTCATCATGACACATCGCCTACCACATCAACCTTCCATGTTAGAATCATACTAGAATTCCATGCTCAATATATTATGAGGCGTTATTGATATTGTTACGAAATCAAGAATTGGGTCTTGATCTCTTGAGACTAAAAACCATGAAATCCCGATATGAGTGGATACTTAATACATGCCACTTTGATCCCTATCCATGTTAACTTATGGATAAAATACCTTACATTAATTGAAAAATAGTGTGGGTTCTATTATTATCCTGGAGTTAGGCTAATAGTTTCCACTAAAATATCCGAAAATATAATAGTTGGAAGAGATATACCCAATGGTCGGAGGCCCAACATTCTCTTTCCACAAAAATCCTAGTTATGACTCTCATCGGCCATGTGACTAGAAACTAAGGCCAACGACTCTAATTAACAAAATTTATAACTATATCTTTATATAATTATCAAAAATTAAAATGGGTTCAAACCCTAAATTTCAGTAGTCGACTATCCAAAACTCGATTGGTGACACTTGATCCATTGATGGAAAAGGTTTATGTTAGTTACTAACAGATTGATGCTCATCAATGTGAGGGAACTTATAACTATTTCTTATTGGTAATGCTTGAAACCTAAGGCTTGATAGCATATTACTCTAGTGCTTTTCTCTCCCATGGCTTATTCCCCTTCTAATTGACTCTGTGGCATGGCTCCTATTAGGCCATGTGAGAGGGGGGTGAGTTTAAATATTCCAACCCAAAAATTCTAAAAATTTTGATAGGGTTACTAGGCCTATTCCAAAGCTTTGAAATAACTCAAATATGGAAATAATTTTCCCTCAAAACTTCTTAATACTAAGAAGTATTTAACTATCTCTAATAGAAACCAAAACGATGGCTTCATCCAAGCATCTTCACCAAGAAAAAAAAACATGGACAATCACCCAAATTCACAAATTCTCCCACCCATAGGAGATTCTGCTCATTCCTTTAGGTTTTCAACTTCACCCTTCAAACTTTTAACATTTACAAAATAAGGAGGCCGATATATTAAATTATCTTTAGAGGGACAAAGTCCTCTTAAATAGAGTTTAACTTCAGTTCTTCTCATTTAGGGTATGGATGTAGTCACAACTACTCTTATACCATAATTGGCCTAAGAAGGTCCATTCACACTCATATCATACGTGGAGAGAATTAGGCTCAAATTTACAGGTACATTCCACCTCATACATCATACATATCATAACCATGATAGGAAACATACTTTATAGAATACGTCTACATATAGAAATTATTCATCAAATAATTATTGGTTATTGACTAAGCACAATTATACAATATTTACAACTCTTTATTCATATATATTCGAAAATTTATTGCAATAAATTTAATCTCATCATTAAAAAAATCATAGTAACTAGCATAATAATACTCATAAATCATTGATCATAACAATAGTATTTTATTAAGAAAGAAGATGTACACTTATCTATTTCTCTTAAATTTGTTGGATACTGAACAAGGCTAAGACACTCTCCACCCAACCTTACACTCATCTACATTGTATTCTTTCTTGAAATTGGCCATCTATGAACATAATTTAATGCCTCAAAAGAAATATTCACATAAGGTTTAACAAGGTTTCAAGTAAGGTAGAAGGCATGAATGTCACTCTTCACAAACAGGACTTAGGATTTTTTAACTTCAAATGTTGAGTGAAGGCCTATTATCACAAAAAAATATGCCCATGTAGAGCCAACAAAACACAAATGGTAGCTCTACATTAATTTTACAGTTGCTTGATGCTCCTCGTTTTCATAGGGCCTTTTGCGCTTGAGTGAAAATAACTATTCATAATTTCTTTGAGGCCATTGCATCTCGGGTTGAGAACTTCATCACTTATTCTTAGTATGTTTCAATTAATATTTCAATTCCACACCAATAGGATGCGAGTTAGAATTATTTCAGTCCCCTTCTATTTAGATTCATATTTTCGGTGCCCAATGTGGATTATTTTTAGTTCATAGAATTCATGGTTCACTAAGTATAATTTATTGGTTCTTTTTTACTTCTTTCTCTGCTACAATTCACTCTTTATTTCCATATTTCACTTCTCTTAGTTCTTGTCACAAAAATATAATTACCCACATGCACACTACTCTAGCATGATATTTTGAGTCCCTCCTTTGGATCTGGGGTTAATCGAAGCCTCCATAATGGTACATATCTCATTCTCTTTATAACACCTCCTCCCACATTTACCCACTCTTACAAGCTCACCAGTGTAAACATGAGATGAGGGTCACTATGACATGACCTGACCTCCAAGCTCCAGTTAAGGAAGTGGGGATAACATACTGACAACAAAATAATAATCCACAAGGACTACATACCACTCAAGAGCTTGCAAGCCACCCCAGGTTTTAAATCCCTGAACTGGTACTCTTTTTCACAGATTTTATCCCTCAACCGCACCCTTGACACTTTTTTCATGCGGCTTGAAGGTTATAACCACACGCACAAGCATGGATGCCAGTGGTTATGACCCAAACCACTAGTTCATAGCATGCGCTTACGAAATCTATGCCATTTTTTTAGGTAAGCCTCTAGACCACTACCTAGAAATGTATGTAGCCTTCCAAAATCATAATTAAGATTAAAACAATGCCAAAAATTCAAACTTGAATAAGATCTTGACCATTACTTGCCTACTATAGAACAAAAATTTCAATAACACATAGAAAACATAAAAGGTACAGGTTATGAATGCATATATGATCATAAACTTCTAAATTTCATTTGAGAATCACCAAGAAATTTCCAAGCTCTGCGTAACTAACTATAAGAACATTTTTTATTCCATGCATTCATCAACTATCTTATAACTTAACATATCATGAACAAGAGCCATAGCTAAAGTACATCATATAGCCATAATAGATACCATAGAAAATAAGCCATAAATTCAACATGATAACTAATACAAGTGCTGATAGATAATGATAGGAAAATAACTCATATTAACACCAGAAAATGGAAACCAAGTCAGGGACTTCCACGTACCACCCGACCATAGATTAGGTTGAATAAAATCTATTTTTTATCCAATTAACCCAGCGCCATATTCAAAGCATGAAGGTGGGATCATATGGGTTTAAACTAAACCAAAACCAAAAAGGGATTCTAGAGGAAAAACCACATCAAGCCTCAACCAAAATTATCTCACCTATATGGTCTATAACTCACTAACATCAATAAGATTGATCTTTACCCAAGTTTCTTAGGGCTCCAAGAACTAGTAACTCAATCCACAACTAATTCAAGGATCTAGAAAATTTGTTCCAACTTGCGAGTCCAGGGATTAGTAACTCAACCCATAAGGCTCCAAATCATTTGTCCCAACTTGCATGCTCCAGGAACAAATAACTCAACCCAATCTATTCCAAGTCTCGAGAACATTTGTTTGAACCCAGATCCATAGGGAACTCGAGAACCAATCGAAAAAACAAGTGGGAAACCCATAAAACCATGGTTATCAAGGAAGTGGAAAGGAAAGGTTGAAACCACCGTCATTGCAAGAAAATATCCATGCCAATAAGAACACATAACCAAGTAACCACATGCATATACCATGCATCCAAAAATCAGCAAGGAGAACACACATGCAACCTACTATTTGAAAGGTAATATCGTTGTAGTTGTTGACCCAAATGTATCCTTACACTTCCCTACATTCCTTGCTTTCTTTCTCAAAATCCAAGTGAATGTTAGAGTGATCAAAAAAATACTCTAGGAATGGTCTAAGTGTGCATGAGAATGAGAGAATGAGATAATGAAAGGAGCTTCCCAAAGTTGTGAACTGATTCTCTGATGTCTTTTTACCATTGATCTCTCTTTTTCTTCATTTTCCTTCATTTTCCCTCTAATTTCCCTTGCATAAAATTTTCTATCTCTTCATCTTCCTCTTATCTTATTATCCTTTATTTTCATAATTAAATTTCAATTATTACCTCTTTTACTTTGAAAATTTCCACAATCATTATTAATCCACAAGTGATTCCCACTAAGGTGTTTTTCCCACCATTCACCTTAGAATATGTGTCCCATGACTTTGGTCTTATTTTATGTACATGAAAATCAATCAGGGCTTGTTACAAACCCCTCCTTCTTATTGGAACTTTATAACACTACTCATTGTAGTATTTAGAATACACATATGCATATACAAATACAAACTAACACATATAAACCAAGAAAACATATGCTCAACCAACAAATAAAGAAGTATGCAAAGTCTGCATCTAATCGACCATCTCCCATTTATATTCATTGGGCATAAAGTGCTTCCACTTCACTTTAACTTGCTCAATTACTCGGTTTGATAGCATGATCTACTTCTGTTGCAAAATGTATTGAGGTTATGGCTGGAATTCTCCCTCTGGTTCCACCTGCAATACAAACCAATCAATCACATGATCAACATCATTTACATACCATGGACTTTAAATATCATGGACTTTAAATGTTAGCAGTAGTGTAAGTCAGTAGGCCACTCGTCCAATCCTCTTAAGGATCTCAAAAGGAACACAATACTGATGTGCCAGCTTGACACATGACCCATTCCTCAAGGAGATCCTTGTGGGCTTGATGCACATGTACACATGCTCCCCAACTTGAAACTCGAATGCTTTATGGTGATCTTGTTGGAAATACTAAGAGGGGGGTGAATCAATATTTCTTTTCAATTGTTAATTTTTTCCAGTTAGATTCTTCACAATTAAATACAAAGAGGTGTATATTATTATTATTATTAAGTATTAATAAGAACTTCAATCCTTTTTCAAATAATTGAGTACAATAGATGTGTGAGGGCACCAACCCTTCAATGAATCAGGCACCAACCTATTTCCAAGCACCAACTTGGACTTTTGATGAGGCTCCAACCTATAGGGCTTTGACTCTATTTTTCAAGGCACCAACCTTGTGTTTAGGAGCGCCTACCCCAAGGACACCAATCCTCCTTTTCTTCTTTACTGGACTATTAGTCCACAATTGCTCCATTTCACCAATCTGCACAATACTGCATCATTTATTATACACTACACTTCTTCATTAATTCTGCACTAATGTTCTTGTACCAAGACTTCAGTACTGCACCAAGATTTCTGCACCACACCAAGAGTTTAGCACTGCACCATGCCAAGACTTCTGCATCACAGCGTCTCCAACATTCTTACCGCTTCAGAACTTTAGCAAAAATATTTTTTCACCAGGCTGCACCAAATCATAGATCAGAAATAAGGTATGCTTTCATAGTGATTACATGGCTGAATCAAGGATATACATCATGGCTTTATCCTTTCATAGATCCAAATCGAAGATATGCTGACACATGTCTGAAATCAGATATGCTATCACAGTTCTGAAATCAGATATGCTATCATAGGTCCAAAATCAGATATGCTATCACAGGTCTGAATTTCCACAGGTTTGAATTATGAAGATTGGTATAGGTTCAAATTGAGAAGGCTGACACAAGTTCAAAAATTATCACAGTATGAAGTTGTTTTAACTGCAACAACACCGAGATAAGGTCACCGTTCAAAAAATTTTAGATGATCTCTGGTCATGGATTTGCACAGTCTGAAAAAGCCCTAAAAACATAGTCCAAACTCAGATATAATTTGCAATACTGATACAGTCCAAGTTGCACCAAGAATAGTATCTGAACCAGTGTAGCTGCTCCAGGTATCTAAGAATTTTTTTTTTCTAACCCAATCATATTTTATCCTTCATGCCTTCAAGTTCACGAGTTGTGAACTGAATCTCTCTCACTATAAAGGATGACTGAACTGAATTGGTTGAGAAATGAAGCAGATCTATGTTTTTATAATGGTTCAAGTGTAAATAGTTATGTCCCCAAGGCAAGCCAACATGGTCAGGCTGGAATAGGTCGGCTTGAAGACCAGAATATTATTTTCAATTTGTAAATTTTCGTTCTCCCTCACTGTTTGGAGTTTTCAGCCAAGTGATAGCTCATTAGAAAGATAAAAATATGCTCTAGAGGGTGGTGAAGGTTTCATAGAGAAATTATTCCTCCAAGGTAGTGAAAAATATTTTTTTAATGTGACTAGTCTTTTACAGGTGAAGAAATAGAGGTAGGAAAAATGTCTAGGGGTTCTTTATGGTTTTGAAGAGCCTTCTTTATCATAAGGTTACCATGCCATAGTGATATGTGTCTTCATGAGTCCTCCATCATCATTCATCATCATCAAGCATCTTATTGCCATCAATGACAACTTAGATTAACATATCCACATAACTCTTCAGCTTGTCATGTGTTTCCTTTAATTTCCTTTTAATAACCTTCATCTCCTGCTCCATCTCATCCAATATATATAGTCTAATCATCACCCTATTAAATAGATAAATCGAACTGATAGGAGTATTACAAATATTCCCATAAAGAGCCTCAAATTGACTCATCCTCAAGGGTTCCTAATACCCATTATTATATGAAAAATCTACTA
The DNA here is from genome assembly GCA_034641835.2 of Pinus albicaulis. Classification (NCBI taxonomy): domain Eukaryota; kingdom Viridiplantae; phylum Streptophyta; class Pinopsida; order Pinales; family Pinaceae; genus Pinus; species Pinus albicaulis. The sequence continues at coordinate 916,804,321 of CM076581.1, forward strand.
GTGGAAGATACAACTCCCAATTCCTTTGTTGATGCATGAAATACATCCTAAACATGTCCTCAAAATCCCTATTGACGCTCTCTATTTTTCCATATGCCTACGTATGATAAGGTGTATTGCAGGCCAACTATGACCCCAAGCCTACAATCAACTCCTTCCAAAACCTGGAAGTGAACTTCGCATCTCTATCTAATATAATATTCTTTGGAACACCATGAAATATCACTATCTCCCTGATGAATATATGATCTACCTCACTATCTGAATTTGTATACTTCACTGCAATGAAGCAATCTACCATACTCAGCTTGTCATCCAAAACCATGATGAAAATTTTTAGTCAATTTAATGTCTTAAATTGCTATCATAAATTATCGACCGAAGTTAGTAATATTGTGAAGTGAAGGTGCACTATATATGCTAGAATCCTATTAGTCTTAATTCGTTGTATAGATTTTATATGTTTTTTTTAGGATTTTGTGTTTTATCTTAAATGGGAAAACTAAGAATTAAACTATGAAATGAATTCTAAACTTTATTTTCAAATCCTGTGATGAGAATTCTACTTTTGGAAAAGATGAACAACTGATTTCAAGAGAACAAAAAATGAAAATAAACTTCAATCTTTTTGTATTTTTTAGAGGTTTTATATAAATTAAACTAGAAGCAATAACGATACCTAGAGAAGAATTTTAATGCTTTAAAAATAAACTTAAGGAGGAAGAAAAGGAAATGTTTAATATTATTCTAAGAAGAAATTGATCTATTAATTACTCTAAAGAAAATATTCTTATAACGTAAAGATGAAATTTACAAGAAGGAAGAAAAGAAAATGTAAATTTAAGAAAGAAAACTGATATATGACAAGTTTATATTGCATAAAAAGAAATCGACTTAAATGATCAATCTTAACTATGTTAGACTATTATATGCCAACAATTATCTCTAAAACATCTATATAAACTACTTCTAAATCTTTTTGATTAAATAATGAAAATATATACTTAAATCATCTCCAAATCTAAACAAAACATCAATCCAAACTATTTCTAAGGCTATCAAAATATGTATAAAAAACTTCACTCTATCTACCAAACGAAAACATCTGTCTAAATTAATTCTATGAAAATAGAGTATCGAATTAACTCTAATTCTATTCACTAATGAAATAAAAAAATTTATTCTAAGTTTGATAAAATGGAAGTATTAAATCATCTAGCAGTATTAAATCTAAATGACTAAGATGAGTAAATCGAAAGACTGATTGAAATAAGGAAAGAAAACAAAGTATTCTACTTACTGTGTGAAGCTAAAATGGCTACCTAATCTAAAATATGTGATTACTGTGCGAATGAATGTGAGAAAGGTTTCATTCCACATGTTAACAGAATTATGACATCAAGGTATTTCAGGAAAGAAAATCATTTGGAGCATTCAACTATGCAAAAGACACAACATTTAACTTATGAAAAACACAACAATTTAGCTTATGCGGAAATGGAAGAATTTAAACTAAGAAACAACAGAAGTTAACTACAAAACCTCTTCTCTATAGGGGCTCACTACAATAGAATCACTTGAGATTAATTTGTGACTAATTAGACATCAATGGTCTTGAACATGCCTTCTCCATGCATTAATAAAAACATAGTTTTACTGTGTGACAATATTACAATCAAAATTAAGCTTATCTCTGGTTAAAAAATCCTGGTATTTATAACAGAGTTAAGCTCAACTCTTTGAGATGATATTTGCTAAAATGATTAATGAAAATAGGAGTAGAATTATAAACAGAATTGAAATCCTAATAGCTTTCATGATTTGCTATGTCGAGAGAAAATCGTGAAGCTTCCAACTTCTCGTTCGTTGGTCTCGGCCCTTTGTTTAACCAATCTTTTAACCGTGATTTTAGGCATTATTTATCTTGATTTTGGACATGTGAGTTTGAAAAAATCCATGTGTGGATCATTTCCAAACTACCCATATGCTTCGCTCCTCTCCTTCATCTTTGGAACCTATCAAACAATGTCGGTAGTTGTAGAAACGAAGATTAGCTACAAAATTGCACGAATTCTGTAACTAAATACAAAATTCATTCAAATAGTAAGAAACATTAAAATATAAAATAGAGATAAATCAAATTCTTTCTCAGACTGAAAATGTATCTATTAAAACTGATTGAGCTTATGGATTATGCAAAAATGAAGGAAAAGTGGTGAGATAGATGTCAAAAATAGAGAGAATCTTAAGGCTCAACAGGAATCATGTGTTGAAAAGTGTAACTAGGTTCGGTCTTCATAATGACATGTGTAATTGTGATTTAATGTAATTTATATAAAGAATAAAATAAAAATATTTTGGTATTACTTGAATCATGGGTTTAGTGATCAAGGAATTTTATTTTAGTTAAGGTTCCCATTGTGAACCTTTAGATTTTGTCATCAAGTCATAAAAGTAAAATTGATTCGATGCCATGTATGAAGAACCCTTATTGGGAATGTTACATATTTTTATGAGTCATTTAATGTATAAGAAGGCCTTCCAAGACCAAGAAAAAGTATCTCCTTCAAGTCATCTACAAGATAAAAAGAATGTTCTACAACAAAATACATGGTGGAATACCCTCACTCAATTCCTCCTATTTGATGGGGAAATCACTATAAATAGGGTAGCTCGGCTTTGATTTGAGGGAGATATTTTTGGTTAAGCAAGTCTACAATTAGGAGTTCGAGAAACACTTATAAAGGTGTCTTATAACTAGCAAAAGGAAGGAAGGAAAAGTGAGTTTGTTAGGGTTGATCTCCACTCACACATGCAAAGAAAAGGAGTGTCGCTATTACAAAAAGGGATGAATTTTTCCTTTGCATGCTAGAATTTGAATCAAGGAGTATTTAAGGAAGTTCATCAAGCCGAGTTGGAGAAAAAATCCATTCTGTCCAAGCAAAGGAGATTGAGAGGTTAAATAACCATATTTATCTCACATGTGTTGCAACTAGGGTTTCTAATGAGACCGAAATAGGGTGCATTCTATGTCTCATGTCTCTCTTTATGGTTTATGCATTGGTAGTTGTTTTATGAAGAACAACACTAATAACCTATGAAAAAGAAGATCATAATATAAGAAAGTAAAAATAATTCACAAGCAGTTATCTAAGGAAGAGAAATCACCTAATCTTGATGCCCTATATTTCTCAACATGGTATCGGAGCTAAGGTGAAAAAGTCAATGAATGGAATATTATCAATGGACACTTAAGGATCAATTCTATAGAAATACATGAAAGGAAATCCAAGTATATCTAATTGATTTCAAGATCTTCAACAAAGTATCAAAACCCTGGATCGAAGAAGAAGTCTGCATCAACAAAATTCTTGGGATCCTCTAGTCATCACCAAAATACCACAAATACTCTCATAAAGTTAGAGATATCTAGAAAGAAAGGTATCTTGAATTCTATACATCAAATAGGAGCACTTCAAGTACAAATATCACATCATAATATTGGATAAAGTCAAAACCCTAAAAGAATTAATGGGATCTAATCATCACCTAAGGAGTCGAAGTGTCTTGAAGGCTATTTATCCAAAGGAGGTTAGGTCAAGGGGCATTTTCATCATCTTCAAAAAGTTAGAAGGAAATTTTCCCTATCATTGAATCAAGGACACCATCAATAATTCATCATCAAATAAGTGATCTCCCTCTTTGAGGTTTCAAGGATCATTCGTGAAGAAATCTAACTTCATCAAGGAGAAGGTCTCTATCATCTATTTTATCATCAAATCCAAGAATACAACAAGGAAGTAAGTATATTATGTCCATGTTTGAATCTATAAAAGTGTATTTTTGCAAGGAAAGAAACAAATTGGTTAAGGCTTCAAACTATTTTTCATGGAAGAAGAGGACAGATCTAAATCTCATTGAAAATGAGGTCATGGATCATGTTAAAGGATCTATCAGCAAACCAGAAAAATAAGATTCTCAAGCACTTGAAATACTTATGAAGGGGGGAGTTATTTCTGAAAGGATTCTCATTGAGTCCATCACTGATCCCCTCATCCATAAATATCAAAACTTGAAACTGCAAAATAAATATATGACTAACTCGTAGAATTATATTCTGTGAGCACTGTAGTGGAATTTATCTCACTAAGGAAAGAACTCTACGAGCTGAAGATGTCAAGAGAAGAAGGAGTATAATCATACTTCATGTGGAAATCTAAAATCAGAGATCAATTTCAAGATCTGGGAGAATTCATGTCTAATAGAGAGACAACTACATTAATACTAAATGTTGTACTAGAGTAGTGGGGTAACTTTAATTTAAGTATTAATGGGAAGAAATAAGTTACACCATTCCATGAACTGTGGTCACTATGAAAAATTGAAGAATCCAAGCTAAAGGAAAAATCTGATGTGGGATCAGGTGAGAAAAACCAGGTATATCCTTCAATGAGAAAAATAAAGGGAAATTTTTGAAAGTTTGGTGCTGAGAAAAAGAAGAAGAAATTGGATAATATTCAATTCTATGGGTGTCAAGAATATGGGAATTATAGGAGATATTTTTATAAGCACAATAAGGAAAATAAAAAAAGAGGAGGAGAAGAATCCCATATCACTGAGGAAGTGGAGGAAGCTGAAAAGAAGAAGTCCAAGAAAGAGGAAGTAAAATGTCTCTACTATGATTGAGATAATATTCCTCACCTAGTTATTTTCTAGTTTTCAAATTTTCCTGTTATAAAATACAACTATCATGTTAAGGATCATTAGAAGAGAATGATAGGTTGCATCATGGAATCATGGAATCATTAGAAGCAAGAGCTCATCATGAGGAAGCATGAATGATATCTAGATTAGGTTTATGAAATGATATAGCTCTTGGTAACCTCATGATAAGCATAAGTAGTATTTATGAGAAAAAGAAAAAATAAAAAGTCATATGATACAAATCTCATCATACATCAAAGGAAACATTTGTTGGATCAATATAATTAAAATCCTCTATTGGAATCTTCAACGAAAGGTTCATCAATCAACAAGAAGCAAGTGTTTCATCAAGAATTCCAACTTGGAGGAATTCATGAAAGGATGGTGTGATGTTAGTAAGTAGGTCAAGGGATTGAAATTTATTTCAATCATGGATGCTGTTGAAGAAACATGACCTAAAAAAGGAATGAGGTATGCATGCTTTTATTTGATAATTTGGAGTCATGTCATATGGTTGCAAACAATATGGATGAATCCTCTACTTCGAGAGCATGGTCAAGAGATAAGGATCTCCTCTAGAGAGGATGTAGGAAGTAATAGGTCACACATTGATCAAATGAAGTCAACATAATGCATCCTCATATGAAATATGAGGTGGTTACTGTAAGAAAATGTGTGAAGAAAGAAAGGAATAGATCGTGAAGTGTGCAACCATAAAGGAAATAAACATCCAAGGACAAAGATATTTGACTATGATATCTCCTAGAAATATATGAAGGCACTAATGGAAGTTTGAAAAAGGAGACCCTTGAAAATGTGTATCTTTTGGAGATGTGTCAATATATATGCAGGATGCTAATGCAAATCAGAAGATGTCATGATGAAATACCATCACGAAGGTAATTTTGATTTAATTTTCATTTCCTATTTTTGAATAATATATGGATGGGATTATATAGGATTCCAAGAGAATAGTTATGGATGTCATCCACCACTAATGAATATGTAGTAGGATGAAATATCCTTAAGTAAACATGGCATGAAGGAAGGTCATATATGGACCAATGGATCACTTTCTGATGAAAGAAATGATGATATGGTCGAGGATGAAAGTGATGGATGGTTTGTGCCTTCAAATAATTCCCAATAAGCGTAGACTCCATAGAAAAGAAAAAACTCATGACATTGAAGGAAGGTGTTCTACAAGTATCTGGTTATCCCATGATCTCCACCTGATCAGTTGCAGGAATCAAGCCCCTAGTCATAAGGGATATTGGTCAAGTCCCCATTTAAGAGGGAGCTTGGGTACATTCCATCATGGAATGGATTTTTCATCCCTGGTTAAGAGGGAGTGCCAACTGTGGTTCTCTATCTCATGTGTCATGCAGTAGACTAGGACTAACAATCGTAAGTCTTAGTGAAGGCCATGAGGAAATATATAGATACTCATTATTATCTTCACATGGGAGTACAGAATGGAGGATTGGGTAAACATATGGCATCCGATTCTCTTTGAGTATGTGTTAGGGAATACAATATAAGAGTATTCATAAAGTATCTATATTCTTTGAGGACTGGGAATCCAAGATAAGAATAGTCATGGTGGAAAATAGTCTGAGAACTTAGGTGGAGTATGTTTCGAGAGAGAAAATGATGAGGGTGTCTATACATAATTGGTGTCACCAAAATTGTGCTCTTATCTTGTGGAGAGATAGAGTTGTTAGTCAAGGCCTTGATATATAACAATGTTGGCTGATATGATGCTAAAAAAATGGGTTACCAATCCAAATCTTATTATGAGAATTCTTCAGACTAAGAATGACGAAGTACCATTATAAATACCTCCCTAGTTAAGAGGGAGTGTTGAAAGGTGTAACTAGGTTCGGTCTTCATAATGACATGTGTAATTGTGATTTTATGTAATTCATGTAAAGAAGAAAATAAAATTATTTTTGTAGCACCTGAATCATGGGTTTCATGATCAAGGAATTTTATTTTAGTTAAGGTTCCCATTGTGAATATTTAGATTTTTCATCAAGCCTTAAAAGTCAAATTGAGTCAATGTCATGTATAAATAACCCTTATTGGGAATTTTACATCTTTGTATGAGCCATTTAATGTATAAGAAGGCCCTCCAAGACCAATAAAAGGTATCTCCTTCAAGTCGGCTACAAGATGGAATGAATGATCTACTCCAAAAGACACGGCAGCTCACTCTCACTCAAGTCGACCTATTTTATGGAGAAATAACTATAAATAGGGAAATTCAGCTTACATTTAAGGGAAATGTTTTTGGTCAAATAAGTATGAAATTAGGATTGCGATAAACGCTTAGAAATATGTCTTATAACTAGCTAAAGGAAGGGAGGAAAAGATAGTTTATTTGGGACTATTTTTAAGGTTGATCTATAATCACATGTGTGAATAAAATTAGTGTCACTGCTGTAGAAAAGAGTCAAAGTTTTCCTTTCCATGCTAGAAGCTGAATCAAGTAGTATTTAAGGAATTTCATCAAGCCGAGTTGGAGAATAAATCCATTCATTCCAAGCGAAGGAGATTAAGAGGTTGAATCACCATATATCTCTCACATGTGTTTCAACTAGGGTTTCCAAGGAGGCCGAAATATGGTGCAGGTTTGAAGCAGAGAAAAGGAAGCCAAAATTTTGAAGGGTAGTCGAGAAGGAGGGAGAAGCAGAGGTTTGACTATTTTTGACTTAAGCAAGAATAATCTCATCAAGGGGACTTTGTGTCTTGGTCTTGGAGTGGCAAGTAGGTGAAGGCTCTTCATCTTGGTATTCATCAATTGAAGTCTCTATAAGAAGAATTTTATTTTTGGGTTTTCCTCTCAAGTGGGAGAGGTTTTGGCCCTAGACGATAGGCTACATTCTGTGTCTCTTGTCTCTTTATGGTTAATGCATTCATAGTTGTTTGATGAAGAAGAACACTAATAACCTCAGAAAAGAAGATCTTAATATAAGAAAGTAAAAAGCATTCACAATCAATTATCTAATGAAGAGAAATCACCTAATATTGATGCCCTAAATTTCTCAACATCATGTTGCTTCAGTGTCCCTAGAAAACTTGTAATTAATTCAATATAGAGTACCTCTCATTTCCATTATGGAGTCAGAATAGGCTGCAAAAAACCAATTGTATGCTTACACTCTACTTTCACTTGTTGACAGTCCAAGAATCTCACAAAAAATTCAACCACCTCTTTCTTCAATTTTAGCCAATGATAGAACTCCTTAACTTCTATGAATGTCTTCTAATATCCTGGGTGGCCTGAATACGACTTGACATGAAACTCCATTAAGATAATATTCTTGAGCTCACTGTTATCTCACACATAAATATTATTCTTGAATCTAAAAAATTAATCTATCGTGAGGTGATAATCCTCATCTCCATCACCCTTACCCTACTACTGTAATCACTACTTCAATTGCTGGTAGCTGTCATCATGTTTCCCTGCTTGCAAGATATGCTCCTATAAATCTATCCCATATAAACTCACAATTGAAATGTAATTCACCTACAATATTCTACTGAGAGCATCTACAACCTTGTTCTCCTTCCCCTTAATGTACCTAATCTCAAATTCAAACTCACAGAGGGTATCCAACCATATAGCTTGTCTGGCATTCAGATTGGATTGGTCAAAAGAAGTACCTCAACCCACTATTATCACTCATCAAGACAAGCTTATCACCAAGAAGATAATGTATGCACATCTTCAATGCATGAATGATAGCCACCAACTCAAGATCATGAGTCATATTGTTCCTCTGGTTCTCATTCAACTTCTTTGACTCATAGCACACCACCTTCCCCTCCTGCATCAGGATTCTACCGTGTCCTTCCTTAAAAAAATCTGTAAAAACCAAAAACTCCTTATGAGGATATGCAATTTTCAAAACTAGAACAGTGTTAGGAAAATGCTTCAACTACTCAAAAATAGTTGCACACTCCTCAGTCCATTCAAACTTCTTCCATTTTCTCAATAAATATGTAATAATATAGCCAATATATGAGAATTTCATGATGATATTATTATTATAACCTACTAGTTCCATGATATATTTGATCTCATCCACATTCCGAAGAGTTTTCCACTCCATAATAGCTTTAATATTTTCTAGGTCCACTGATATCCCCTCCTTGGAAAAAACATGTACCATGTAATGAATTTAAGTATGAAAGAAAATGCACTTTCTGAGCTTGGCATACAAATTATTCTCTCTTAACAATATCAACACTGCTTCGAGACGCTCTGCATGCCCTTCCTCATTCTTGGAATATATCAATATATCATAAATAAAGACTATCATAAAATTGTATAGCTAAGGACACAATACATTGTTCATTAAAAATATGAAAGTGGTTGGACCATTAGCAATACCAAAAGGAACCACCACAAACTCATAATGTCCATACCTTGTACGAATTGTGGTCTTGTAAATATCTTCTTCTTTGATGTACACCTGATGATATCCTGATCTCAAATCAATATTTGAAAAAATTGTTGCTCCCTTCAACTGATAAAAAAACTCATCAATCCATGACAATGGATACATTTTCTTGATATTCACTTTGTTCAAATTCCTATAATCAATGCACAAAATGAGAGTACCATCCTTCTTATTTACAAATAATACTAGTGCACCCCAAGGCAACACACATGGTATTGTGCATCCCTTATAAAGAATATCCTTAATTACAACTTCAATTCAACCAAATTTGGAGCACTCAACTTGTACGGTGCCTTACATGATGGTGCTACTCCTAGCATCAACTCAATATAAAACTCCACCTCTCTGTAGGGAGGAAACTATGACATATCTGTAGGAAACACATTTTCAGACTATTGCAAACTTATGATACATCATCAATACTTCATCATCCTCAACATCCTTCCCTTTGTCACTGGAAATATAAACTACAAACAATACACATCATTTCCTATAATTGCGCTTTGAATGCATAGTTGTAATGATTCTCACTGATGTAGGCTTCTTCTTTCCCTACATAATTATCCTTTCTCCATCATCATCCAGGAACTTAATAGTCTTATCATATCAATCTACCGTAATCCTATGAATGAAAAACCAATCCATTCCCAAAATAATATTATATGATCCCAAAAGAGGAAAATTTAGATGTGTTGGTGTAGGGATACCATTCAAATAAAATGCACAAGATCTCACCCAGTGACGAACTCTTCTTTTGGTTAATGTAGCCAACTTCACCAACCAATATTTTGCATGCACTTATTTATTAAAGAAACACTCATCCACCAAGTCGGGACTTATATAACTATAGTTAGATCTAGAGTTAATTAAAATGGAAAAAACTTGATCATAAAGCTTACCTTACGTCTCGATAATGGATGTATGATGATCAACCTAACTTTTAACCATTTCTGCATAAGTCTGAGGAATACTATGCCTAACATCTCTAATTCGATTTTCTTCCTTAGCACTATAAATTTGAGGTATTTCACCCTGTTGTGATGTAAAATTTCTCCTGTGATGCTCTCCAACACAATTTCAACACTACAAAGGCTTCTTGCCATCACCTTTGTTCTTATCCTCAAGTTGAGACCCATGTCCTCTGGCAACTGCATTGAAATTATTATAAGGTGCTACGTTATCCTAATCACCTGCATCCTCAAGCTTTCCTTGCTTATTAGCCCACTTTCGTTTAGTCTTCTCATTTCCTTTCCAACCCTACTTAGGCCCAAACTTGTGCTTAGACTTCTCATAACAATGATTTAGCTTCCCAATGACTTTATTCAATGACCGAGGCTCGTCATAATCAATCCAATATTTAAATGCTAAAGGAAATCCATTGATGAACCTTTGGACCTTTTTCTTCTCATCCTTAAGATAAGGCACATACCTCAAAAACTCTAGAAACTTGGTCGTATATGCTTCATCTATCATGGAACCCATATTGGATTCATAAAAATCCATGGCATTTTCATCACAATATCTCTGAGCAAACAAGTATTTCTTCCTGAAGAGTCTTTTAAACTCATTCCATCTAAAATCCTCTAACTTGATGCCTCTGACACGCTTCACATATTCCTACCAAATATTTTCTTTTCCCTTAAGACCAAACATCACTCTCTTGGCTTTCATATTCTCTCAATAATCACATAATTCAAAGAAATTCTTCATCGCATGTATCCATGCTTCTAAATATTTTGGTTTCTTCGCATACCCATCAAATGCAGGAGGCTTGGATTTCTTGAAATTCTCTAGAAAATATCGCTTCTCACTCCTCTTGTAAGGATGTTGGTAGTGATGATGATGATGTCTCTTAGGACCAAAACTAGAATAAAATCCATAATTTCTAGCCATTCTGTTATATGTATCTGAATATTTACCACCTCCAAATATATCTTCTATGTCCAACATGTATCATGATCCATACATTCTACCATACACCCCATTTATCTTTTCTTTTGTCCATGACCAATTCGCAGTTATCCCTACTTCTATAATTCTAAAAGACTTTGAACGATGATTACATTAACCTTTTATTTCTTTTCCAAATCTTTAGCAAGAATTTCATGTGCCTCAACTAAACTACTATTACTTGCCTTACAACTTTTTATTTATTCCTTCAAACTTCTCAGTGCATTTTCTAAATTAGGAAAATGCTCTTCTGCTTGCTTCCCAACTAACCTTTCCCATTCTATAGTATTCACATTAGGCCTATAAGGGGAATCATGTGAAATGTAGTCCACCATTTTTCTCTTCATCTCTAATATCATATATCCTACAAACATGTCATGTTATATAAACCAAAAAGATACATAATAAAAATCATACCTTAGTGTATCTTAGGGGAAGCTATCTCATCTTCACAATTAATCCAAGTGTACGATATATATATATATATATATATATATATATATATATATATATATATATATATATATATATATATATATATATATATATATATATATATATATGTATGTATGTATGTATGTATGTATGTATATCTATATATATACATACATACATATGTATATATACAATGACATCGACATATCAGTCATCATACATAAATATAATGATCATAAGAAGAAGTGACATACATGCATGCATGATGAACACATAGATGCATGCATAAGCATATGAATTTATCCCATCCATTCAAATTGTTTGAACCTAGAAGCTTTGATATGACCTTTTGGTATCAGATATCACCCAAAGAGAATTGAACCCACACTGATACCACCATGTAATGCTTCCTCCCACATTTACCTTATTTTACAAGCTCACCAGGGAAAACATAACATGAATGTCACTATGACATGACCTGACCTCCAAGCTATAGTTATGGAAGTGGGGTAAACAAACCAACAACAAACTGACAACCCACAAGGACTACAATGCACTCAAGAGCTTGCAAGCCACCCCAAGTGATAAATCCTCAAGATGGTAATTTTTTCATAGATTTTACCCCCTAAGCACACCCTTAACACTCAGTGCATGCGATTGGAATGATATAACTTCATGCACAAGCATGGATTCCAATAGTTATGACCCAAATCCCTAGTTCAAATCATGCGGTCATGAAATCTATGCCACTTTCCCAGGAAAGCCTCCAGACCACTACCAAGAATTGTCTGTAACTTTCTAGGATCTTGATTAATATGAATGAATGCCAAACATTCAAAATTTAACAAGATCTCGACCAGGACTTTCCTAGTACCCAATAGACATTTAATCAAACACATTACAAACATGAAATCTATAGGTCATGAATGCATATTTGATCATAAACTTATGGTTTTCATCTAAGAATCACCAAGAAGGCTCCACGCCCTCCGTAACTAGCTGCAAAAAAACTTGTTAGTCCATGCATTCATCAACCATCCAGTAACTTAACATATCATGAAAAAGAGCCATAACTAGAGAACGCCATATAACCAGCTATACAACTAGCATATAACAAGAATAATTACCATAAAAAATAAAATATAATGTCAACATGATAACCTATACAAGTGCTTGTAGATCACAGTAGAAAAGTAGTTCATATTATCATATGAAAATTCCAACCAGGTTAGGGACTTCCACATACCACCTGACCATAGATTGGGTTGAACCAAATATCTCTTTCAGCCAATCACCCCCGTGCCATATTCTAAGCATGAATGTGGGATCATATGGGTTAAATAAATAAAAAGCCAATAAGGTCATCTAGAGGCCAAACCATTGAAGTTTGCAACAAGAAAAAATGAAATTGGCATCCAGAGACAACATGACAACACCTACACTAGTGTGGGATAAATAGGTCCAAGCAGCACCTACACTAGTGTGGGACCATAGGTCCTAGCAGCACCTACATTGGTGTTGGATAAATTTGGTGCATGTCTATTTTAATTTTCCCTTAATTAAAATGGACAATAAAATGTAATCTTGTCTCATAATCACTTGTAATAGTTAACTAAGTGTGATAAACTTAGTTATCTCATGAATTTCGAGTTGAGGGTAGTTGGTGAGGCATGCAGAGTAATTCTAGTTGTAACAGAGTTCAAAGTGCAGTTGGTGCATTATTTTAATTCATGTGTAATCAGTTAACTCAATTATGTGAGTTAAAGTCAGTTGTGCTAGTTGTAACTATTTTTTTCACTAGTGAGAGATCAAGTGAATTAAATATTATTTAATTCACAATCGGTAACCTAACATGTCACTGATGATTTACTTTTATTAGCTACATGAATTTCAGTTCCAGTGGAGATCCAGTTGAGACAAAGGTTAAAGGGAAGTGTGGCTATCGGTTGTGATTTTAGCAGACTGCCCAAATGCAGTTAAAAAACCAAAGGATTCCCATGATACTCAGCGCAATTGAGGAGGGTTGAAATTCCTAAAGAATAGGGATTTCATTCATCAAGGATTGTGTGAGCAAGGAAGGCTGAAGACAAGCTGAGAATTGGCTAAGTGTTGGCCTGATTTTGTCTGGATCAATGTGAGATGATTAGCAGAGTGCATAAGACTCTTGTGAGAAGAGTGCATTGTAATTGTTTCATGATTCCTTATGGAATATACAATATATGATAGAGGGGTTTTGAGCAGCAAGCTTTCCCTGGGAAATTGTCTGTGTTGTGGTTTGATTTGATTCTCCTTTGCTTCATGTGATTGGCGATTGTATTTAATTTCTGCAATTGATTTGTAGAAGTGATTTAGTATCTAGCTTTAGTACATTGTTAGATCGGATTGAATCCATGATATACATATTGTTTGCATAATTTATACATGTTATCAGAGCACAAAAAATCACAATAGTGGAGGAGAAGCTGAGTTTGTGACTGAATAGAATTCAAATTTTCATAAGACTTCTTAGGTGCTATAGGTGATTTAGGATCGAAATGGATTTTAATGGCTTCAGATTGAAGTATGCACTCAAGGATATCTCTAACTATATTTCTTGGAAATACAGGATGGAGGTAGTGCTAGAGGAAAATGGATTGAAGGAATTCATTGACAATGATATTCCCAAACCCGTTGTGACAGATGTTGCAAATCTTGATGCATGGAAAAAGAAGGTTGTAAGGGCGAGAAGGATCTTATTGGAGGGAGTACGAGACCACATTGTCTCAAGTCTCTATGGAAAAGCGACTCCATATGCAATGTGTAAGGCTTTGACAGATCTATTTCAAAGCAGCATTGATCATGGGAATTTGGCACTGAAAGATAAACTCAGGAAGATCAAAATGGAGAAAACGACACTATTCCGGTATACTTAACAAAGTTTATCTAATGTCAGGATGAGCTTGGGAGTGTTTGCATTCTTGTCACTGATGATGATTTGGTGAGCCTATCTCTTCTAGGACTTCCCAAGAGTTAGCATAGTTATTAGGAGTCTGTCAATGGGAGAAGAAGTTGCCAGATTGGGAACGAATTTGGTCAGATTTGGTGCAAGAAGAATTCAGGAAGAATAACAGTGATGGATCTTCATCTAAGAATGATGATAAAGAATATTGTGCTTTGGCTTCCAAGGCAAAGAAGGGGAAAGGAAAGAAATTCCGTTCGAAATCTGAGACTAGTGAATAATTAAAGGAGCATGACAACATAAAGCAATATTATTTGTGCACTGGAACTTGAGTCTGCAAGCTAGCATTGTTTTTTCTCCTTGTGGATCAATTAAAACGCATCCTGCTCCTGCACCATCTTCCGATTTTGAACCATCAAATATATAGTCCAAAATAAAGACTGTTTTGGAATTTGATTGCTAATATTAACACATCTAGAAGCATATGTTTGAGAAAATTTTTCAATTTGAGAAATAGCAGTGTTTATTGAAAAAGGTGAAACCTGAGCATTGAATGGTCCAAGAAATGATTCAGCTGAATAATTTCCTATAATGTTATTAGTGAAACCTATAGGCTCATTTTCTTCTTCTAGTTCAGTGACTGTATGTTTCATGAATTTTTCACATTCAATTCTGATTTGATTTGGTTTTCCATTGTATGGTAACCACATGTGTAACCAATCAATAGCAAAATATCCATGTAACTTTTCAGACCAATCTCTTCTTAGAATAAAACCATAAAATTCAGGGATGTCTGCGACCAAAATATCAATTACTTGTAGTACCTTTGGATTGGATGATAACCTAATAGATACTGACAGTATTTTTCCAATAACTTCAACTCTTGCTCTATCCAATTGAACTATATGTACAACTGAATTTTGAGGAGTGATATTCAATTTTGTACACACGGTTCTTGGCATAATGTTTGAAGAAGCTCCAGAATCAATAAGATAATTATGAACATTTTTGTTGAAAATCTCATAAGTCAAAAGTAAAGGAGGAGTATGAGAAATAGATCTATCACCAATTAAAACAAGATCATCAGGATTTAATTTTTTTGCAGATGATGGAGGTTTCCCCATATATTTAGAAGCTTGTGCTATAACTGGTGGTTGTATAGGTTCTACAGGAATTGCTTTGAGTTCTCTAAGAAAAATTTACTGCTATTTTTTGAGTTTGGTCATTTTGTGTAATGAAATATTTGCTTTGGTCTTTTTCATATCTTCGACTATATTATATTCCACTATATCTGAAACTATCAAAGTTTTAGAATTTTTATTAGGATCTGGTGGAATAAAATCTGTCTGAACAATTTTAGATTTTCTGACAGTTGTTTTCTCCTTGGTGGGGAGAGTTTTATGTTTTTGATTTGATACAGTTAGATTAGAAGAAGATTTACTTCTTGTAGACATAGGCATAGCTTCACTTTCTTCCTCTATGGGGAGAATGAAATCCAATAAACCATTTAGTTCAAATTCTTCTTCATATTATAGCTCTTGTTCATATGGTGAGGGATCTTTAGTATCTTGATTGGATTCAGCATTCGAAATCAAGTTTGGAAGTTGAGATTTTGAAGAAGGGTTTTTCTTAAATGAGCGAAATGATCTTTTAGGGGTTGAGGTTTCAGCAACCTCCTTCTTTATTTCAATCATATCATTTGACATGGCCTTTAACACTTTTTGAAGACCTTCAAGATCAAATGGATCTTTTGAGACCTTCTTTTTTGAATCTTGACTAAATGTAACTTTCTTGGTTTTCTTGTCTTCTATCTCTGAACTTTTTTCTAAGGCTAAGATTCTTTTCTCTACAGCAAGTGTTTCTTTAATGTTCTCTAAAAGGGTAGCTTTATTAGTTCTATCTACAAAAATAGCTATATTAGAAGGAAAATAAGAAATATACCACTCTATTTGTACAAAAACATTAGGTTTAGAAGCAGTTGGAATTTTGTTTAATAACTTGCTAAAACTGGAGTTGAAATCTTTTATCCTTTCCCTTGAATTTGTTTTAAGATTGGAAAGAGAATTGATCAGGGATGCAACAGTTCTATCATCTCCAAATTTTGCAAGAAAAACTTGTTCGAAATTTGCCCAATCGGCAATAGATATTGCTAGAAGTGAAAAGTACCAAAATCCTGCTGATCCTTGTAAAGTATAAGGAAACAATCTGACTACGATATCTTCATGAGCAACTCGATTTAGATTCATGGCTAACATAAAATTATTGATATGTTCTTTGGCAGGAAGACCATAATCTGGATTATATTTAGGTAACCATTTTTCTGGATGATCCGGAAGAGGATTTGGATTTTCTATTAATAAAGCACCAGTATTTGTCCAAGGTCGATTAGCCATAATTGGATTTGAAGTTTGTGAAGACATAGAAGTAGATCCAGAAGTAGGAGGAATGAATGAAGAACTTACAACTAGAACAATACTACTGGTGATAGCACTAATTGTTTGAGTAGAGGAAATGGAAGACTGAGAAGATGTAGATTGAGTAAGAGGATGTGAAGAAGTAACTGAAGGGAAATTTGATGTAACTTCACTTGTATCTGACTTGGATCTGGATATAGAAATTTTTTTTCTCGAAATGATTCAATTGGAAATTCAAAAGGTGGAATTCCAAGTTTCTCACTTTTAGATCTGGTTAATATTCCAGTTTCTCTAAATAGAGAAGTAACACTTTCCTCATAAGCTTCTGGGTTAACATGATTTTCGGTAGAAATAGATATTCCTTCTAATTTATGAGTTAAACACTGAACTTTGGGCGATTCAGGAGTGAATTCTGAAGTAGATGAATGTCAAGATACTTCAGGAGATGATGGAAAGGTTTCTACTATTTTCGATTTCTGAGTTGGTGATCTAGAATGTGATCGAGAAGTGGTAGAATGCTTTTGGGGAGATCAACTCTTATGAGGGCTTCTAATTTAAGGTTTATACTTATATTCCATTCATAGTTGCCCTCCTTCTAGCACCAAAAATGTTGAGGCCTTAGAAATCTGTGGCAACAACAAGGGGAATAACCACCCGGTCTCGACCTTAAGACAGTTCCTTTTCCATTTGGAATAGTGGCTCCGACTGGATATAATGGGACCATATTCCCAGAGTTGGGTTTTTTATTTATTGATGCATTCCTCTCAAAATATTTGCATGAATAATTACTAAAAACTAAAACAAATTTATTCTAAAATTCAAAACTTTGAATTAAGTCTAATTTAATCTAACTTGGGATAATATTGATGCGATCTAGAATGATATCTATTCAATATGTGATGATTAAGACCATCATAGATTTAATAGAATTAATACTTTGTAAGATGATTCTCTTGAAAAAAAAGTTAATCAAAATATAATGAAAAGCATATTGCATATATCTGATGACTATATATAAAACAAATCAATTTCTATCTTTATATTGTACAATAGTGCAACTTGATATTTCAGACAAAAACAATTAATTTCATATATAATTCATGGAAGCTGGATTCATCACTAATATTCAAAAAACAAAATTGGCATACATGATAATAGTACCAGATGTGTACTTCTTTGTTTATCTGATCAATGATAATAGAACACATTCAATTCTTCTATCAAGGAGTCTTTCAAAGAATACAGAAGTGCATCAACAATGATCAACAAAATGATATATAACTGAAAAGGTCGTGTTCCATCACTTTATCAATGCATCCACAAACTTACTTACAATTAAGCATTCTTTGCAAATGTTCTCAATAAAATTCTGGACCCTTCTCTAAATGCATGAGAAGGGTTTAAATACTAAACTAACTACAAAATAAAATTAAATTATTACAAAAATGTAGAGGAGGTTTCAAACAACCTTTCTCTAAAAACTTAACTTAAACAATAATCTAGGAACGTTGAACTAACAATCTTGATTTTGTGAATCCTGCCCTTCTTTCTGAGTGTGATCACGAAGCTGACAAATATCTAGCATTGGTTTAAGCTGAGCTAGCTATGATATCCATGATCGAATCTGTCCCTTGAAAATAGCATTTGAAACTACTGACTGTGATATTTTTGCTGAATCTATTAGAGACTGAAGAGTTTGATGTTGTGTTGTGCTATATAACTATCCCCCCATTTATTTTTGTAAATAGGGACCCTTTAGAGATAGTTAGAAATAATACTTTTAAAGGTTCCTTCTAAAAAACAATTAGGAAATAAATTTATCTCAAAGCACATCTCTTATCACATATCACTTTCAAAGAAGAATCTATAAATCTTGCGAATTGTGAAACGCGCCCTCTTAAAAGTCTTACTCTATTTTTTCACATCGCACTTGATTTAGTTAAAGATTAGAAAAAAACAATAAAAGTTTTGGTTGCCGCGGACTCGACAGAGCGAATGAACTCGAATATATAATCTCGTTTGCATCGTGTCCACTTTTTAGCTTTTGCAAATCGCACCGCGCGTGGATTATGATTTAAAATTCAATGTATTTCTTAAAAATTGAGATCTGCGATTTGCGTAGATCGCATTTCGCAATTGATAAGAAACAATCACGAAAATTATAAGATATGATTGCAATTTGCACATTTATTGTTTCCATCATGTGAAAAGTGAATTATGTCATTTCGAATTGAATTCTGATCTTAACAGATTTAATCAAAGGATAAGTATTGCATGTGAAGCCACGCGAAGCCATGCCTAGCATTTAATTTTGAAATCATGAAGGAGTTATGAGGAGATGACTGATCGAATTGATAGTTTTTGTGTAAAACATCTCTTCACAGTTTCTATTATATGATATATTTTGTTTCACTTTCAGGAAAGCAGTTATTGAATCGAAAGAGTCTGAAATGAGTAAGAAAGTAAAAGAAGTGTCTCAAGCATCATATACTGAACATATAGAAATGCCTTCACTATTTTCTGATACTGTTTGTAACAAAGATTGCGGCATCACATCATGGGAAGCTATCACATCATGGGAAGCTATGTATAAACTATTTGAAGATGAAGGGCCAAAGGCGATAATGAAGATTTATGCAATAGGCACTTGTTCCACTTCCGACGCAACTTTGTTCGATGTTGCATGTTCGTTCATTCATAAGATAGCATCAAGGCCAAAAATCATTCCTTACACAGATATGATCAAATGGGCAATTGAGAATTTGAATATTGAAGACAAAGTGTTTAAGAATTCCAGAGGAGAAGTCATGGGCTCTTTTAAAGCTGAAGACTTGGCAAATATGTATCATTTACCATCTCCACAACAGAGGTATGAAAATGTATATGTGCAAAGGTTTAAAGCTAAGCACCCAGATCTGATCAAAGTCATTCAAGAATGGAAGGACAATGAAGGAAAACTAAAACAAGACAAGTCTGGTATGTACCCCATTTCACAGATCCCGCAACCTTTTTGCTATGCTTTTGGTATGTTATGTAGGTTATTCGGTAGACCAGATAGTACTAGGTTTGCAAGAGACTGGGTTCCCTTGATTGACGCAATTGTCAACTCATCCATTTTGAATTGGTCATATCTATTATCTAATTATGTAGTTAAAAACATTACAAAGTATCGAAGGAATAAGAAAAATTATTTGTCTCACGAAAACTCACCCTTTTTTATGTTTGTCTATGTTATGGATGCCATCTGTTTTCATTCTACATTTCCAACTATGGGTTGGAAATGGACTTCCAAAGAACCTACTCCAATCCATATTTATCACGAAGAACTTTGGGATTCCAAATACCATCTACATTTTTATAAATTTTGTTATGGAGTTATGATGCCAATGTATCAGATGATTTTTAATGAAAAGATCCCTAGGGTTTCCAAGGAAGTCAGTAGGGATATTGTTCCTACAGTTCGATGGTTTGCTAAAGAGAAATTTACATATGTACGAGTATTCAGAAGCTCTTCTCTTCCACATGTTTTTCCATACTACGTTCTAGACAGGTTGTTAGGGAGAGAGATTGCTTATCATCTTGTTAATGGTGTCACTAAACAGTTGAAAGATGAAAAAAAGGAAATTTGGCCTTCTTTTCCTGTACAGTGCGGTTCTTTCACTCTGGAAAACATTGGTCACACATAAAAAGAAGTGCCTAACGTGCATATATTAAATCTTGCATTTATGCCTGGGAGACTATATGATCCTGATGATGAAATTAAAAATTTTATGGAAAGACTTAAGACAAAGCCTTTTTTCAAGGAAGAAGATCTGTTTGATGACTTCTTTCAAGGAGTTGAAGTTTTTTCAGATGTTATTAGAAGGGTTTCAAATGAATCAAGTCAAGAAGATAGTCAAGCCTTTCAAGAATACAGAAATAAGAGACTGAAAAATGTCCCTTTAAATTTATTTATCATGGAAGATGAAAAGAATACTCCAAGTGTTAGCATCGATGAAGAAATGAAAGATAATTCTGAAAATGAATCCGATCAATCTCAACAGCAATCCGACAAATCTAAGGAAGAATCCAAAGTCATAAAAATAAATTTGAAAATTGATCAGGTTATTCGTGAATTAGAGTTGCATGAAAATTCAAAGAAAAATGGCACTGAATTGAATTCAGGAGAAGTTCAAAAGGATCAAAGCACAACAGATTAGTCCAAGTCATCTGAAGGAAAATACCTTTCAAATGTATAGGAAGAATTTTCCCAAGCAATAAACACCCCCAAAGAAAAGACTATCACTGATCAAGCAACAGATTTCCAAACTCGTGAGCCTTCTCGAAAGATAATTCAGACTGTTAATCCTTTGCAAACAGTTCCAGCAACTCAAAAAAAAGAAATCATTCCAGCTTTTTTAGCAGATCAAACAATTTTGCAAATAGAAGACATTCCTTCATTAGATATCTTCTATAGTCCTAGCCATAAAGTTGTAGTGAAAAGAAATAAAAGTAAAAGTGTTGATGAAACTCTTAAATTTACAGATGAATCAATTGACGTTCTCTGGAAGGATTCACTTGAAGATCCTACTGAACATTTAACTAAGTTATCTCAGTATGCAGGATCTTATGCTACAACCACTGTAGATAAAGAAACTCAAGTTAAAACATTGTTAAGGCAAAGGGATTACAGGATACAAGAATTGGAACATTTATTGGATGTAGAGAAGGTTAAGACTACAAAACAGATCAGAATGAATTCAGATCAGTTCCTTAAAGATATTGAGAGGCTTAAGCTAGAACATCATGCACAACTTGAAGAGAAACAGGTACACATGGAGAAGACTTTAGCAGAATTACAAAACAAATCACAGTCAGAAATATTTGTTAAAGAAGCACTTGATATAAATACCATGTTAAAAAACAACAAAAGGTATTTTGTTATCAAGCAGCCATGATTGATTCTTACCGTGATTCAAATAAAATAATGATTCAACAAATCGCTATCCAAAAGCTTGATTGTGAAAAACTTCAGAGTCAAATTGAAGAATATATTCAATGGCAAGATTCAGATGCTGGAAAGAAGGCTAATCTACCTCAAGTAGATAAATTTCATAAAATTATTGTTAACAGAGTGGAAGACACAAATTTCCAGAGAAGAAAAAAGCAGCAGCTAAAACATCCAGTAAATCAAATGAAATTATACAACATTTGTGTGATTAATTATTCAAAATAGGACTTTTGGAAGAAAACACGTCTGATATTTTTTTAATGATCAAAGAAGTAGAGTCAAGATGGATTCAATAAGCAAATCAACAAGAAGAGATAATCAAGAAAATTGACAAGTTTGATCAAGAAAATTCTTTGAATTTTCTGATCAAACTATATCATCAACAGCAAACGCTTCGGTTAATCACAGAATCAACCCAAAGGTCAGAATCAAGAATTTCAAATTCTATATTCAAGGATCAGATTCGCTCACGAATATCTCAACCACATCAGCTTAGGACTATGCTAGATATTTGCAAGTTACGTGATCACATTCAACAGAAGAAGAAGGATCTTTAAAATCAAGATTGTCAGTTTGTTTAATTTCCTAGATTATAGTTCAAGATAAGTTTTATAGAGAAAGGTTGTTTGAAACCTCCTCCATATTTTGTAAAGTATTTAATTTAGTTAAGTAGTTAATTGTAGTATTTAAACCCTTCTCATGCATTTAGAGAGGGGTCCTGAATTTTATTGAGAACATTTGCAAAGAAGGCTTAAGTTGTAAGCAGATTTGTAAGTGTCTTGATGAAAGAATGGAACAAGCCTTATTCTGTTATATAAATCATCTTGTTGATCAATGTTGATTCACTTTGGCTTGGCTTTTTGATTGAAGAATTGAATATGACCTTTTATCATTGATCTGATAAATAGGACGAAAAAAAATTGGTATTAATATCATGTATGTTATTATTGTTTTGAATATTAATGATGAACACAATTTTCATGAATCATATGTAGAATTAATTATTTATGTCTGAAGTATTTGTTTCATTAATCGTACAGTATACAGGCAGAAATTAGTTATTTTATATATGGTCATTACATAAATGGGATATGTCTTTCATATTCTTTTTTGATTAATTAATCTTTTCAAAAAGAATTATTCTACACAGTTATAATTGTATTTAATCTGCAATGATTTCAAAATAGATTAGATAGTTATCTTCCTAAATCGCATTTGAGATACTTTACCCGGGTTAGATTAAATTTATTTTAAAGTCTTGCATTTAGAAGTAAATTTGTTTAGTTTGTAGTAATTCATCATTTTTAAAATGTTTTGGTATAAATCTCACAAATCATCACAAAAACACCAAAACTAGGAAATTGGTCCCAACACCTCTAGTCAGAGCCACTACCCCAAATGGAAAAGGAGCTACTTTAAGGTCCGGACCGGATGGTTATCCCCCTTTGTTCTTGCCACAGATTTCTGAGGCCTCAACATTTTTGGTGCTAGAAAGAGGGCATGAATATGAATGGAAGATAAATCTAAAATTCAAAGCCCTCATAAGATTCGATCTCCTCAAAAGCATTCTACCATTTCCCGATCACGATCTGAATCACCAATTCAAAAATCGGAAGTAGTAGAAACCTTTCTTTCATCCCCTGAAATTTCACGTCACCCATCTACTTCAGAATTCATTCCTGAATCCCCTGAAGTACAATCTTTAATTCAAAAATTGGAAGGAATATCTATTTCTTCTAAAAAGCCTATTAATCAAGAAAAATATGAAGAAAGTGTTACTTCTTTATTTAGAGATACTGGTATTCTAACTTGAGCTAGAAGTGAGAAGCTTGGAATTCATCCTTTTGAGTTTCCTTTAGAATCTTATCATAAAAAGTTTCTCAAATATCCAGATCAAAATCAGACACAAGTGAAGTCACATCAAATCTCTCTTCGGTTATTCCTTCATACTCTTCTAATCCACCCACATCTTCTATACATTCCATTTCTTCCACTCAAACAATCAGTGCTGTCACAAGTAGTACTGTTCCAGTTGTAAGTTATTCTTCCATCACCTCTACTTCTGCATCTACCTCTACATCTTCACAAAATCCAAATCCAACTATGGCTACTCAACCTTGGAAAAATCCTAGTGTTGTGCTAATATCAAATCCTAATGCTCTTCCAAATCATCCAGAAAAATGGTTACCCAAATATAATCCTAATGATGGTCTTCCTGCTGAAGAACACATCAATAATTTTATGTTAGCCATGAACTTAAATGGAATCGTTCATGAAGATGTTGTAGTTAGATTGTCTCCATATACTTTGCAAGGATCTACAGGATCCTGGTATTTTTCTCTTCTAGCAGGATCTATTACTAATTGGGAAACTTTTGAACAATTTTTTCTTGTGAAATTTGGAGATGATAGAACTGTTGCTTCTTTGATCAATGCTCTTTCCAATCTTAAAATAAATTCAGGTGAAAAGGTCAAATATTTCAGCTCCAGATTCAATATATTATTAAATAAAATCCCAAATTCTTCAAAACTTGCTGTTGATGTACAAATGGAATGGTATATTTCTTCTTTACCCTCTAATATAGCCATTTTTGTAGATAGGGATAATAAATTCACTCTTTTAGAAAATATGAAAGAAGCTCTTGTGGTAGAAAGATTAATTTTAGCATTGGAGAAACCAACAGAATCAGAAGAAATGAAAACAAAGAAAGTGACATTTAGTCAAGATTCCAAAAATAAAATCTCAAAAGATCCATTTTATCTTGAAGGTCTTCAAAAAGTATTAAAGACTATGTCAAATGATATGATAGATATAGAGAAATAAGTTGCTGAAACTTTAGCTGCTAAAAAATCATTTCGTTCATTTAAAAGAAATCCTTCTTCCACTCCTAAACCCCCAAATGAGATTTCAAATGAAGAATCTGATCAAGATAATGAAGATCCCTCACCTTCTGAAAATGAATTAGAATCTAAAGAAGAAATTGAATTAAATGGTTTATGGGATTTCATTCTTCCAACAAAGGAAGAAAGTGAAGTTATGCCTGTATCAACAAGAAGTAAACCTTCTTTAGATCCAATTGTGTCAAATCCCAAACAAGATTCTGTCCACTCAAAAGACAAAACCAAAAAATCTAAAACTGTGCAAACAAATTCGATTTCATCAGATCCTTCTACAAATTCTAAAACTTTGATTGTATCAGATAAAGTCGAATATAATATAGTAGAAGATATGAAAAATATCAAGGCAAATATCTCGTTACATGAAATGTCTAAACTCAAACAACAACAAAATATTTTTCTTAGAGAACTTAAAGCAATTCCTGTAGAACCGATACAACCACTAGTCATAGCACAAGCCTCAAAAGATATGGGAAAACCTCCATCATCTGTCAATAAAGTAAATGCTAATGATCTTGTTTTGATTGGTGATAAATCTATCTCTCAAAATCCTCCTCTTCTTTTAACTTATGAAATTTTCAACAAGAATGTTCATAATTGTCTTATTGATTCAGGAGCTTCTTCAAATATTATGCCAAGAACAGTGTGTACAAAATTAAATGTTACTCCTCTAAAATCATCGGTACATATAGTTCAGTTGGATAGAACTAAAGTTGAATTTATTGGAGAAATGTTATCGGTATCTATCAGATTATCATCTAATCCAAAAGTTTCACAAGTGATTGATATTTTGGTTGCAAACATTCCTAAATTATTGGTCTCATTTTAAGCAGGGATTGGTCTGAGAAATTACGTGGGAATTTTGCTACTGATTGGTCTCACATGTGGTTACCATATAATGGTAAACCAAATCAAATCAGAATTGAACGTGAGAAATTTATGAAACATACAGTTACTGAATTGGAAGGAACAAATGAGCCTATAGATTTTACCAATAATATCATAGGGAATTATTCAGCAGAATCATTCCTTGGATCATTTAATGCTCAGGTTTCACCTTTCGAAACAAATACTGTTACTTCTCAAATTGAAATTTTTTCTCAAAAAGATTCTTCTAGATGTGTTAATTTTAATAATCAAATTCCAAATCAGTCTTTATTTTGGACTCTATTTTTTGACGGTTCAAAATCAGAAGATGGTGCAGGAGCAGGTTGTGTTTTAATTGATCCTCATGGAGAGAAGACAATGCTATCTTGTAGACTCGAATTCCAGTGCACAAATAACACTGCTGAATACGAAGCATTGATTCAAGGTATGTACAAAGCCATAGGATTGAATGTTAAATATTTGCAAGTATATGGAAATTCTGAAATAATAGTCAAACAAGTTAGAAATATGATTCATTTTATTTCTGGAAATTTGAGACATTATCAAACATTAGCTCAGAATCTCATTTCTCATTTTACAGCATTCAATATCTCTGCAATTCCTAGATTACACAATGTGAGTGCCGATTTGCTTGCTAATGTAGCATCTAGACTTATACCACCTGAAGAGTTTAGCCTAGATAGATTTTCAATTGAATTAATTTTCAGACCATCCATTCCTGACGATATTACAAATTGGAAAGTATTCAATAATGATGCAGAGATAGTAGATTTTCTTACATCAGATAGAGCTTATGAAGGTCAAATCTTGGATGAAAATGAACATGATTTATAGATTAAAGACCAAATAAACAGTAATCCGATTCCTAATTCTGTAGTCAAAATTGAAGATCTGTATGATTTGAAATATAGGATTAAAAAGGTAACCAATTCAAAAATTCAAAGTTTTACTTTAAAATTTGAATTGATTAATCTTGGTACTTCAGAAAAACCTCAGAATATCAACTCAGGTCTTGGTTTGGGATATGAAGAAAGGATATCATTCATTCATTTTCTCAGAAAATATAAATATATCTTTACATGGGATTATTCAAATCTTAAAACATATGACACTTCCATAATTCAACATACCATTCCCATTATATCAGATGATAAAACTGCCCAACAAAAACTCAGAAAAATTCATCCAAATATAGAAAGTCAAATCAAATCTGAATTGAATAAAATGCTCAAAGCTAAAGTCATTTTTCCTGTTAGACATTCCAAGTGGGTGTCAAACATGGTCCTAGTTAGAAAAAAGAATGGAGATATTAGAATTTGTATAGATTTTAGGAATTTGAATAAAGCCTGTCAAAAAGATAATTTTCCCTTACCTTCTATGGAACGGATATTGTAGTCAGTTGTAGGATCTGAATTGATGTCTTTCCTAGATAGATTTTCAGGGTATAATCAAATCATGGTTCATCCTGATGATAGATTAAAAACAAAATTTAGAACAAAATGGGGAACATATGCATATCAAAAAATGCCTTTCGAACTGATTAATGCTGGAGCTACATTTCAGCGTGCTATGGATATAAATTTCAGAGAATTAATCAATAAGTCGGTAGTTATATACTTATATGACATCACTGTTTATTCTAAGCATAGAAACAATCATATTAATCATTTAAAAAATATTTTCGACAGATGCAGAAAATATGGTATTTCCGTCAATCCAAAAAAAATGTTATTTTGCTTTATCAGAAGGAAAACTTTTAGGATTTATTGTTTCTAAGAAAGAAATTCATATAGATCCTGATAGGATTCAAGAGATTGAAAACATTCCTCTGCCACATAACAAAAAAACAATGCAATCATTTTTAGGACAAATAAATTTTGTAAAAATATTTGTTCCAGATTTTTCTTAAATTGTCCTTCCCCTTCAATCAATGATCAAGAAAAAATCAATTTTTAAATGGGGCAAAGAAGAAAGAAATTCCTTTGAGTTAATCAAAAGAGCTATTGTTGAAGCTCTCTCATTAACAACTCTTGATTTTCTCAAGTTTTTTTTGTTATATACATTTTCTTCAGATACATCATATGCAGTTGTTTTAACACAGTTAAATGATCAAAATATTGAAGCGCCAATTGCGTTTTTTAGCTCTAATCTTTAGGGTGCCAAGTTAAATTATTTAGCTGTAGAAAAACAAGCATATGTTGTGTTTAAATATTTGAAACACTTTAGACCTTTTCTCGTAAAAACACACACCAAGATAATAGTACCTTATTTAGCGGTAAGGAAATTATTAATACAACGAGAAGTGGGAGAGAAAAGAGCAAATTGGGTTACTGCTCTCCAGGAATATGATGTAGAAATACATCTAGCAAAAATTGTTAGAGGACAAGGTCTGTGCAAAATGTTAACTAGATCTTCTCATTTACCTAAAGATGAAGATCAATCAGAAACAATACAAATATCTGAGGTAAGCCTAAATGATTCTCAATCACAATATGCTGATCTGAATTTTTTTTTAAATGGACATGCTCCATTAAGTCTCAATTATACAGCAAAATGTTCTTTAAGATTTAAGGAAAATCAGTATCAACTTGTAGATGATGTCCTATTTAGGAGAAATTATGATTATGTATTATTGAGATGCTTAGAGAAATCTGAAGCTGAAAAAGTATTGCAGGAATTACATGGTGGACCAGTTGGACGTCATTTCGGAGGAAATACCACAGCACATAAAATACTGCATGCGGGCTATTTTTTGGCCAATTTTGTTCAAAGATGCACAGAGTATTCAAGGAAATGTAAAACATGTCAAACTACAGCAGGAAGAGAGAGGAAACTAGCATTTCCATTACAGCCAGTAAATATCCAACAACCATTTGAACAATGGGGGTTAGATATTATAGGTGAAATAACTCCAAACTCTTCAAAGAAACACAAGTATATTTTAACTGCAATCGATTATTTCACAAAATGGGTAGAAGATATCCCATTAAAGGTGGTCAATACAAAGAATATTACCGATTTCATTGATCAATTCATAATTACAAGGTTTTCCCTTCCATCAGCTTTGATATTTGATAATGCATCTTACTTTTCTGGAAATGCCATGATAGAATTTGCTTTGAATAGAGGTTTTAAGTTGAAGTATTCAGCTAACTATTACCCACAAGGAAACGGATTAGCTGAATCCACAAATAAAATCCTGATTAGAATCATAAAGAGAACCGTAGATAAAAATAATAAAAATTGGCATAAAACATTATTATTTGCTCTCTGGGCAGATAGAATTACACAAAAAGCTTCAATAGGAACTTCACCATTTGTGTTAGTTTATGGAAAAGATGCAATTCTTCCTTCAAATGTAACAATACCATCATTTTCCCTAGTTCAATTCATTGATGAAAATCCTTCTTCTTCTCTCCAACTTAGACAAGATCAAATATTTAAGTTAGAAGAAGAAAGAGAAAAAGCCAAACAAACACATATCCACCATCAACAAGTAGTAAAAGCCTCATTTGATTTAACATCTGTTAGTTCAAGAGATTTTCAAATTGGTGCTCTGGTATTAAAATGGGATAAGGCTCATGAAGAAAAGAGTAAACACACAAAGTTTCAAAAACTAATTTCAAATAATCGAAAATATTGGCTCATCAACATTTCTATTACAGGATTTATCAGGTAAGAAAGATTCTTTACCTGTTAATGGGAAAATTCTGAAAAAATAATTTTCATAGGAGATAATTTTCGTCTATTTTTGTATAATAAAACTTTTTACTTTCATTTAGAAATAAAATTTGTTTAGTACTAATAGTTGACTTTTCAAAATAAGTTTCAGGTAATTTCTTTCTTATTTTTCTTCTTCTACTTGTTTTAAAAATAGAATAGTTAAAGAAAGAAAAGTCGAAAGATTTATGAAAAACAAATATATTTTATCTTTTAGAAAAATGAAATTCTAAATAAAACACTTATTTTGTTGAAGGACTCTCATTTTTATCTAGTATAAAAAGCTCTTTTGATAATTCATGAAAAGAAAATTGTATTTTAGTAAGAAATATTTTTCAGAAAAGCAATCTAATAACTCGACATTATCATCTGGCATCTTAAAAAGAAATATGATTCATCCCATCTAGTAAATCTGATAATTTTAAAAAGAAATTTTAAAATAAAAAAGAAAAAAATTGAATAAAACTTAAAAGATAATGAGTCTCATTACGAGCTTGATTACCATGTTCATAAAGAAATAATTAAAACTGACATTACAAATATTGTCTACCAAAACAATGTAATGACTTGAGATTATATCATAAAGACAAGGGGTCTCATCAGGAGCCAGCTTGATCAGTTTTGATTATTATTTGTGAGTGGCATTGTCACTATTTGGTTACCAAGCCAATACAATGGCTTTTAAGAAAATATAAAATAAAAATAAAAATAATTTGCTAATGAGAATAATGAGAAATACTGGATGGAAAAATGGATCATAGCTGGTTAAAAGGTAACCCTGCCAAAAGCTTAAATTGCCCATTGGAACAGAGGCTCTACCAATGATAAAAGGGTAAATTTATAAAAAGCTTTTTCTGTAAAGATTATTTGCTATCTTATTTTTAACTAAGTAAAGACTGACATTGATATTTTTATACTTATATCTTTATAGAGGAATTCTCCTGAAACAAGTGAATAATTGAAAATTTCGTTAATTGAAAAAGATATTATTTATTTGAAATTTCATTTCTTTAACTATTTTATTCTTTATACCAAAAGATTTAGAAATTTCAGAATTTTTTTATCAAAGATATATGGTTCGTCCAAGTGAATCGCTAATTGTTGTGCTATACAACTACCCCCCATTTATTTTTGTAAATAGGGACCCTTTAGAAATAATTAGAAAAAATCCTTTTAAAGGTTCCTTCTAAAAAACACCGAGGAAATAAATTTATCTCAAAGCGCATCTCTTATCACATATCACTTTCAAAGAAGAATCTATAAATCTTGCGAATTTAAAAGTCTTACTCTATTTTTTCACATCGCACTTGATTTAGTTAAAGATTAGAACAAAACAATAAAAGTCGCGATTTCTGCGGACCCGACAGGGCGAATGAACTCGAATATATAATCTCTTTCGCATTGTGTCCACTTTTTAGCTTTCGAAATCGCACCGCACATGGATTATGATTTAAACTTCAATGTATTTCTTAAAAATTGCGATCTGTGATTTGCGCAGATCGCATTTCGCAATTGATAAGAAACAATCACGAAAAATTATAAGATATGATTGCGATTTGTGCATTTATTGTTTCTAGCGTGTGAAAAGTGACTTATGTCATTTTGAATTGAATTCTAATCTTAACGGATTTAATTATGAGGAGATGACTGATCGAATTGATAGTTTTGTGTAAAACATCTCTTCACAGTTTCTGTTATATGATATATTTTGTTTCACTTTCAAGAAAGCAGTTATTGAATCGAAAGAGTCTGAAATGAGTATGAAAGGAAAAGAAGTGTCTCGAGCATTGTATATAGAAGTTACAAAAATGCCTTCGCTGTTTTCCGATACTGTTTATCACAAAGATTGCAGCATCACATCGTGGGAAGCTATGTATAAACTATTTGAAGATGAAGCGCCAAAGGTGATAACGAAGATTTCTGCAACAAGCACTTATTCCACTTCTGACGCAACTTTGTTCGACGTTGCATGTTCTTTCATTCATAAGATAGCAGCAAGGCCAAAGCTCATGCCTTACACAGATATGATCAAATGGGAAATCGAGAATTTGAATATTGAAGATAGAGTGTTTAAGAATTCCAGAGGAGAAGTCATGGGCTCTTTTAAAGATGAAGACTTGGCAACTATGTATCATTTACCATCTCCACAACAGAGGTATGACAATGTATATGTGCAAAGGTTTAAAGCTAAACACCCAGATCTGATCAAAGTCATTCAAGAATGGAAGGACAACGAAGGAAAACTAAAGCAAGAAAAGTATGGTACGTACCCCATTGCACAGATCCCACAAAAATTTTGCTATGCTGGTGGTATGTTATGTAGGTTATTCAGTAGACCAGCTAGTACTAGGTTTGCTAGAGACTGGGTTCCCTTGATTGATGCAATCATCAACTCATCCGTTTTGAATTGAGCAGATCTATTATCAAATTACTTAGTTAAACACATTACTGAGTATAGGAATAAGAAAAATGATTTGTCTCAATAAAACTCACCCTTTTTTATGTATGCCTATGTTATGGATGCCATTTGTTTTCATTCTAAATTTCCAACTATGGGTTGGAAATGGACTTCCAAAGAAC
Source organism: Pinus albicaulis (assembly GCA_034641835.2). Taxonomy (NCBI): domain Eukaryota; kingdom Viridiplantae; phylum Streptophyta; class Pinopsida; order Pinales; family Pinaceae; genus Pinus; species Pinus albicaulis. Next base: position 916,836,309 of record CM076581.1, read on the forward strand.
CTACCCCAATCCATATTTATCACGAAGAAATTTGGGATTCCAAATACCACCTACATTTTTATAAAGTATGTTATGGAGTTATGATGCCAATGTATCAGATGATTTTTAATGAAAAGATCCCTAGGGTTTCCAAAGAAGTCAGTAGGGATATTGTTCCTACAACTCGATGGTTTGGTGAAGAGAAATTTACACATGTACGAGTATTTGGAAGCTCTGCTCTTCCACATGTTTTTCCATACTACGTTCCAGATAGGTTGTTCGGGAGAGAGATCGCTTATCAACTTGTTAATGGTGTTACTAAACAGTTGAAAGATGACAAAAAGGAAATTTGGCCTTCTTTTCCCGTACAGTGCGGTTCTTTCGGTCTGGCCAACATTGGTCACACATACAAAGAAGTGCCTAATGTGCAGATATTAAATCTTGCATTTATGCCTAGGAGATTGTATGATCTTGATGACGAAATTAAAAATTATATGGAAAGACTTAAGACAAAGCCTTTTTTCAAGGAAGGAGATCTGTTTGATGACTTCTTTCAAGGAGTTGAAGTTTTTTCAGATGTTATTAAAAGGGTTTCAAATGAATCAAGTCAAGAAGATACTCAAGCCTTTCAAGAATACAGAAATGAGAGACTGAAAAATTTCCCTTAAAATTTATTTATCATGGAAGATGAAAAGAATACTCCAAGTGTTAGCATTGATGAAGAAATGAAAGATAGTTCTGAAAATGAATCCGATCAATCTCAACAGCAATCCGACAAATCTGAGGATGAGTCCAAAGTCATAAAAATGAATTTGGAAATTGATCAGGTTATTCATGAATTAGAGTTGCATGAAAAGCCAAAGAAAAATGGCACTGGATTGAATTGAGGAGAAGTTCAAAAGGATCAAAGCACAACAAATCAGTCCAAGTCATCTGAAGGAAATTACCTTTCAAATGAATGGGAATAATTTTCCCAAGCAATAAACACCCCCAAAGAAAATACTATCACTGATCAAGCAGCAGATTTCCAAACACCTGAGCCTTCTCGAAAGATAGTTCAGACTGTTAATCCTTTGCAAACAGTTCCAGCAACTCAAAACAAAGAAATCATTCCAGCTTTTTTAGCAGATCAAATAATTTTTCAAATAGAAGACAATCCTTCATTAGATATATTCTATAGTCCTAGCCATAAAGCTGTAGTGAAAAGAAATAAGAGGAAAAGAGTTGATGAAACTCTTAAATCTACAGATGAATCAGTTGACGTTCTCTGAGAGGATTCACTTGAAGATCCTACTAAACATTTAACTAAGTTATCTCTGAATGCAGGAGCTTATGCTACAACCATTGTAGACAAAGCAACTCAAGTTAAAACTTTGTTAAGGCAAAAGGATTACAGGATACAAGAGTTGGAACATTTATTGGATGCAGAGAAGGTTAAGACTGCAGAACAGATCAGAATGAATTCAGAGCAGTTCCTTGAGGATATTGAGAGGCTTAAGCTAGAACATCATGCACAGCTTGAAGAGAAACAGGTACACATGGAGAAGACTTTAGCAGAATTTCAAAAGAAATCACAGTCAGAAAGGTTTGTTAAAGAAGCACTTGATATAAATACCATGTTAAAGAAACAACAAAAGGTATTTTGTTATCAAGCAACCATGATTGATTCTTACTCTGATTCAAATAAAATAATGATTCAACGAATCACTATCCAAAAGCTTGAATGTGAAAAAATTCAGAGTCAAATTGAAGAATATATTCAATGGCAACATTTAGATGCTGGAAAGAAGTCTAATCTACCTCAAGTAGATAAATTTCATAAGGAATTATTGTTTACAGAGTGGAAGACACAAATTTCCAGAGCTGAAAAAGTAGCAGCTAAAACATCCAGTAAATCAAATGAAATTATACAACATTTGTGTGATCAATTATTCAAAATAGGACTTTTGGAAGAAAACACGTCTGATATGTTTTCAATGATCAAATAAGTGGAGTCAAGATGGATTCAACAAGAAGATCAGCAAGAAGAGATGATCAAGAAAATTTACAAGTTTGATAAAGACAATTCTTTGAATTTTTTGATCAAACTATATCATCAACAACAAACGCTTCAGTTAATCACAGAATCAGCCCAAAGGTCACAATCAACAATTTCAAATGCTATATTCAAGGATCAGATTCGCTCACGAATATCTCAACCACCTCAGCTCAAGACTATGCTAGATATTTGCAAGTTACGTGACCACATTCAACAGAAGAAGAAGGATCCTTAAAATCAAGATTGTCAGTTTGTTTAATTTCCTAGATTATAGTTCAAGATAGGTTTTATACAGAGAGGTTGTTTGAAACCTCCTTTATATTTTTGTAAAGTATTTAATTTATTTAAGTAGTTAATTGTAGTATTTAAACCCTTCTCATGCATTTAGAGAAGGGTCCTGAATTTTATTGAGAACATTTGCAAAGAAGGCTTAAGTTGTAAGAAGATTTGTAAGTGTCTTGATGAAAGAATGGAACACGACCTTATTCATTTATATAAATCAACTTGTTGATCAATGTTGATTCACTTTGGCTTGGATTTTTGATTGAAGAATTGAATATGAACTTTTACCATTGATATGATAAACAGGATGACAAACAATTGGTACTAATATCATGTATGTTATTACTGTTTTGAATATTAATGATGAACACAACTTTCATGAATCATATGTAGAATTAATTATTTATGTCTGAAGTATCTGTTTCATTAATCGTATAGTATACAGGCATAAATTAGTTATTTTATATATGGTCATTACATAAATGCGATATGTCTTTCATATTATTTTTGATTAATTAATATTTTCAAAAGGAATTATTCTACACAGTTATAATTCTATTTAATCTGCAATGATTTCAAAACATATTAGATAGTTATCTTCCTAAATCGCATTTGAGATACTTTACCAGGGTTAGATTAAGTTTATTTTAAAGTCTTGCATTTAGAATAAATTGGTTTAGTTTGTAGTAATTCATCATTTTTAAAATGTTTTGGTAGAAATCTCACAAATCATCACACAAACACCAAAACTGGGAAACTGGTCCCAACACCTCTAGTCGGAGCCACTATCCCAAACAGAAAAGGAGTTGCTTTAAGGTCCGAACTGGGTGGTTATCCCCCTTTGTTGTTGCCACGGATTTCTGAGGCCTCAACATGTTGATGGTAAGATTTGATCAGAAAATTCGAGTAATTTTCCTGATCAAACTTATTAAATTTTTTGATCATTTCCTCTTGTGTATCTGCTCTCTAACTCCACTTTATTTCTACTTCCTTTGCTCCTGAAAACACCTTAGACGTATTTTATTTGAGAAGTTCTGTTTTAAATAATTGATCACACATAGACTGAATAATTTCATTTGATTTCTTGGACGTCTTGACTACTGCTTTCTCTCCTTGATTAATTTGTGCTCTCATTATGTGAATAACAATTCTTTATGAAGCTTATCTATTTGTGATAGTTTAGCTTGCTTTCCTGTATCTGAAATTTGCCACTGAATGTGTTCTTCGATCTTCTTTTCAAGTCTTTCACATTCCCGTTTCTGAATTGCTATTTTTTGAATCATTATCTTATTGGAATTACAATAAGAATTAATCATGGAAGCTTGATGACAAAACATTTCTTATTCTTTCTTTAACGTAGTGTTTACATCAAGTGCTTCTTTGATGAATTGTTCTAACTATGGTTGACTTTGTAACTCAGCCATTTCTTTTTCTAGATGTGCTTGCTTTTCATCTAGCTCTGTTTGATACTTTGATTTGAGGCTTTCAATATTTTCATGAAATTGAGTTGTGCTTTTTCTGATCTGCTCCATGGATTTGGTTTTCTCTTCTTTTAACAATTATTTTAATTCTTTCACTTTGGCTTCCTTTTGTTTCAACAATACTCTAACCTCAGTAGCTTTATCGATAGTAGCGGTAGCATATGCCCCTGTATATTGTGATAACTTGGTTAGATGTTGAGTGGGATCATCTGTGAAATCCTTCCAAAGTACATCAACTGATTCATCTGTTGATTTTGGAGTTGTTTCATCAATTCTTCTTCTTTTATTCCTTTTAACTACAGCTTTGTAGCTAGGACTGTAGAAAATGTCTAAAGATAGATATATTCAATCTGTAGAATTATCTGATCTGTAGGGTAGGCCGGTATTATTTCTTTGTCATGCATTTTTGGAACTCTCTGTAGCAGATTGATAGTATCAACTATTTTCTGTGAAAGTTCTAGTGTTTGAAAGCTTGATGTTTGATCAGCATTGGGATTCTCTTTGGGAGTCTTTATTGCTTCGAAAAATTCTTCCCATTCATTCGTCAGATCTTTTACTTGAGATGACTTGGACTAATCTAACATGCTATGAGTATGTTGAACTATTTCCAAATTTGATTTTGTCCCATTTTTCCTTGTTGTTTCCAGCACTTCTATCTCTTGAATAATTTGGTCAATTTCTAAATTTTCTTTGTGAGATTCAGATTCATTTTCAGATTGATTCGAAATATCAGACTGTTGTTGTGATTGACCTGATTCATTTTCAGATATATCTTTCATTTCATCATCTAGACTAACACTTGGAGTGTGCTTTTCATCTTCAATGGTCAACAAATTCAAAGGAACCTTTTCTAGTCTCTTGTTTCTATATGCTTGGAAAGCTTCAACATCTTCTTGACTTAATTGACTAGAAACATATTTGGTAATATCAGAGAAATTTTCCATGCCTTGGAAGAAATCATCAAATTCATCTTCTTCTTTTATAAAAGGCTTCATTTTTAGCTTTGCGATGTAATTTTTAATCACATCATTGGGGTCATATAATCTTCCTGCCATAAATGCCAAATTTAACAACTGAATCTTGGGAACCTCTTTGTATGTATGGCCAATATTGGCTAGAGCAACGGTGCCGCACTGTAGAGGGAAAGTAGGCCAAATAGCCTTTTTATCATCTTTTAGCTGCTTTGTGACACTGTTGACGAGCTGATAAGTTATTTATTTTGAAAAAAAATTACCTGGAACATAGTAAGGTAAAACATGGGGAGAAGAATAACTCCCAAATACTCTAACATATGTGAGTTTTTCTTCGACAAACCATCTTTCTACGGGAAGAATATCTACATTGGCTTCTTTAGAAACCCTAGGAGCCTTTTTTTTGAAAATCATCTCATGCATGGGCAATATGACTCCATAGCAGATTTTATATAAGTATAAGTGGAACTCAGAATCCCAAAGTTCTCTATGGTAGATATGAATCGGGTTAGGGTCTTTGGTGGTCCATTTCCAACCCATGGTTGGAAAATTAGAAATGAAGTAGATAGTGTCCATAACATAAGCAGACATATAAAATAGAGGTATTTGTTTGAGCGAAACACTTCTCTTATTCCTATATTTAGTGATATGTTTGGCTAGGTAATTGGATAAAATTTCTGCCCAATTTAAGATAGACAAATTGACGATTGCGTCAATTAGGGGAACCCAATCTCTTGAAAATCTAGTACTATCAGGCTTGGCAAATATTCTACACAACATACCAATGACATAACAATAAGGATTAGGAATTTTTGCAATTGGGTACGTACCAGACTTATCTTGCTTCAGTTTCCCTTCATTGTCCTTCCATTCATGGATGACTTTGATAAGATCTGGATGTTTTGCTTTGAAATTCTACACATATTTGTTGTTGTATTTCCGCTGTGGGGTTGGTATATGATACATGCTGCTAAATCCTCTGATTTGAAAGAACCCAAAATCCCTCCTCTGGAATTCTTGAAAATTATATCTTCAATGTTTAAGTTGTCAATTTCCCACTTAGCCATGTCTGTATAAGGAATAATCTTTGGTCTCGTGGCTATTCTGTGAATGCGCAAGCATGTAATGTCAAAAAGGGTTGCACTAGAGGTAGAATTAGTGCCTGTAGCAGAAACTTTGTCTATCACCCTTGGTCCTTCATCTTCGAAGAGTTTGTACATTGCCTCCCATGAGGAAATACCACAATCTTTGTTGCAGGCGGTGTCTAAAAATAATGAAGACATATTTGTGTCTTCAGTGGACGATGTTTGAGAAATTTCTTTGCCCTTTTTTCTCATTTTGAATTGCTTCAACCCGATAATTGATTTCCTGAGAGCGAAGCGAAATTAATTTATAAGGAGTATTATAAGAGCAAATCAATCATTTACTTCTAAGGCATGCGAGAAGATGTCAATCTATCAACCATCTTTCACAATTCCTAATTTAATATTTCACATGGCTTCGCACGTAAGATCTATGTATCGTTTTAAAGCCGTTAAGATCTTAAATCTTATTAGATATGACACAAGTTGCTTTCACATGCTGAATTCATTTAATACGCAAATCGTAATAATTCCTTATAATATTTCACGATGATTAGTCCTTAAAGGATGCGAAATTTGATCTGCACAACTCGCAGATCACAAATTTTATAGGATAGCATGAGTATGTATTATAAGTTACGCGCAATACGAATTGTGAAAAATGTCAAGTGGACGCAAACGCAAAAGATTTTATATTTCCTATTTTATTTTCTTGTCGGGTCCGCGAGTATCGCAACTTATACCATTTGTTTCTTAAATATTTATTGATTAAATAAAGTGTGATGCGAAAAAGACGAATAAAACGATGATTTTAATGTTTTTACAAGGTTTTTTTTAATTTATTTCTTCGGAAAGGCTTCAAGCGCATTTCACAATTCGCATATTTTACGTTTTATAATATCTTTTTGAAATAAGATATGTAATATGCAATGCACTTTTAAGGAAAAATAAAAACTTTTATTTTCTACGTTTTTTATTTTAGGAAATTATAAAAAAGAGTTTCCTATTTATTTCTAAAGGGTCCATATTAAATAAAAATAAATGGGGGTTGTTGTATAGCACAACACTTTACTACATTGTTAGATCAGATTGAATCCATGATATACATATTGTTTGTATAATTTCTACACAAACCACCAAAACCGTCAACCACAATGATCTCACCTATATTGTCAAAAAATCACCAATATCAACCAGATCGATCTCTACCCAAGTTTTCCAGGGATCCAGGAACTAGTAATAGAAGCCACAGATAATTCAGGGCTCTAGAGAATGTTTTCCAACCCATGGCTCCAAGGACTAATAACTCAAGCCACAAGGCTCCAAATGTTTTTCCCCAACTTGTAGGCTCCATGAACTAGTAACTCAACCCAAGTTTTTTTAGGGCTCTAAAGCATTTTTTTCCAACCCACGACAATAGGGAACCTGAGAAACAATAATACAAAAAAAGTGGGAAACCCAAAACACCATGGCTACATAGGAAATGGAAAGGCAAGGCCGAAACCACTGTTAATCTAGGAAAATATCGATGCCAATGAAAAAACATAACCAAGGAACCACATATATATACCATGCATCCAAAAATTAGCAAGGATATCACACATGAAACATGTTAACTACTAGATAAAACTATTGTCGTTGTTGATCCAATTGTCTCCTTTCACTTCCATACTATCCTTTCTTGATTTGTCCAAATCCAAGTGAATGTTGGACTTATCCAAGCATGCTCCAAGTGTGCAATAATATGAGATAATGTGAGAATGAAACGAAAAAGCCAAAATTGAGCTGGCTGAAGCTCTAAACTGATTCTCTAATTTTTATCATTGATCTGTCTTTTTCTTCATTTTCCTTCATTGTTCCTCTAATTTCCCTTGCATACAAAATTGTGTCTCTTCACCTCAATTTTCTCCTATTTCCCTTTAGTTCCATAATTAAATGCTAATCATTTCCTCTTTTCCTTTTCCAATTGCCATCGCCATTATTAATCCACAATATATGCCCACTAAGGTGTTTTATCGACCATTTATCTTGGAATACGTGCCCCATGACCTTGTTCTTATTTTATCTACATGAAAATTAACAAAGGGATATTACACTCTTTAATATTTTAGTATGATCTCCCCCATTATCTCATAATTACTAGTAGTTTGGGTACTTCAGGAGCCACAATAGAGGTACAGTCAATTTAATTCATATAGATAGGAAACTTCCACATCCCCTTTATAGCTTTCACCTTAGTCAATCATCCTTCCTAGGCATCAGGATCTGATGCATGAGCATAAACCCCCAAAATCAAAGTCAAAATATTGAACCTTACAAAAGGCACCTCATGGAAACGATGACACGATTTCCTCATGAACACATATATAGAAGAATATGGTTGTTATTTATTGTTGTTTTAGTGTGTATTTGGAAATATGTTGAGAGGATCGTGGATTTAATATGATATATTGTATTTCTTTTACATGTTATCCTTTTTCCATTGCAAAAAGGGGAGGCTAGATCCAATGTAGACCAAGTCAAGGAGATGGGCAGGGCCTCAGTTCCCTTACTATATAATCAAATTCGATTGAAATAAAATCATGTATGTATCGTGTGCCTTTGTGTGTGTGTCTATGTGTGTTTAAATATTGTTAAGTCATAAGGTGAAAGCATATGAGTAGAGCTATGACAATGCAGGTTGGATGCACCAAGGATGTCCATAGGGATTACAATCTTCCCTAAAAACCATATGTAGTGTGGAACCCAATTCAATCCCTTTTCAAAATCAACAAACATTATATTCCTCCCAACCCCAGACTAACCTTTCATGGTGTGGGACCCGCCTTTAACATTGTTCAGATCATTATTTGTTTATAGGATCATTGACCATACTTGGGACCCAACCATTTTTCGGGTTGTTATTGTGGTTGACTATTTTAGAGTGCTCAAACCCTGAACTGAAGTGTGGAAAAAAAAACTTGGAGGTTTCTAAGGTTTGTGATTCTATTGCTACGAATTAGCTAGATATTTTCCATTTTTCATGGGCCCATAACCCACAAGAAATCAATATGGAAAAAACCAATATTTGGTTTCTATTAGGTGGTATAAAAGTAGTGAAAACGTATTTTGTGCTTGTTGGATAAAGAAGAGAACAAGTTTCAGTTTTGATTGGGTAGAAGTTGTTGACAAATCCACAGTTGCAATTGTGCGAAGAATTATCGAGAGAAATGTGTAGCATGCAAAGCTAGAGGAGTAGAGGAAACTTGAAAGGTTCCAATGTATGTGAATCTATGATGCCAAAATACCGAGATAGAGCAGAGAGCTTAGTGAGTATCAATGGAGGATTGGTTGCAACACACTGCTAAGTATGCAGAGAATCTTAATGATGCCCGAGGAGAAATAAGACCAATATTGAAGATGAATGAGGTGTAAAAATGAAGAAAAATTATTAGTAGATCATGAATATTTCCTACACTGAGAGTCTGATGTAGGAGCATAAACCCCCCAAGTCAAATTCAAAAAAATGAATCTTCTAGAAGGAAAATCATGGTAAGAAAGATGTGATTTCTTCATGAACGCATATCTAGAAGAATAGGCTTTTTATTTATTATTGTTTTAGAATGTTATAAATATGTGGAGAGGATTGTGGATTTGAGATGATCCAATATATTGTATTTATTTTATATGTGAGCCTTCAAGCATTCATCCTGTTGTCATTCCTAGAGACAACCTTGAGTTGTGAAAGACCAGTGCCTAGGACATCTTATATAGCAAGGAGTATATAATATAACATAGAAATTTATCTAGAAAAAAGCTCTCATGCTATCTCATGTAAATAGGAAAGTTTAATTTGGATGGAACCAGAATACTCAAAAATTCAGCACAAAGAAAGCAATACTGCAGAGGCAAAGTGCGAATTCCTAATAGAAACGCATCAGAAAATTCAAAAGCAACATTCTGTAAATAGGGTTGGATTCTAAAATACTTCACAGAGATGAATAATCTCAGGGTATTTACTGTGTATGAAATATAGAGAGAATACTAGCTGTCATCGAGATGAAATCCAGAAATGAATATCAACATGTAATGGGCTTATAATAATAAGAATCCACATATGACAATAGCTTTAAAGATAACATTCCATAACAGCTAATATAGAAGTACGGTTGAAGTGGAAAATGAAACAACATATCATGCCTAAGCCATATTTAAAGTGCTAGACAAGTTTTAGCATGAGTATCAACTATGATAAATTCATACCAAGACAAGTGAGCTACTCGCATTCCAGAACATGATACGAGAGAAATGGATGTAAACGAAATGAACAATTAAGCTATAAAAAATAAGGGAGAGTTACAGAATATAAAGCATAAAGGCCATAATCTTTATTAAAGATGAAACTCCTCATCACTGAGACCCAACGGGCTCTTCACATTTATATCAAAATTTCAACAAGATGCATACATAATTCTTTCTTAGCATATTCTTCTAAAAATCTGGAACCCTTTTTTCTATTGGGTTTATGCTTATATAGAACCTTCATAAATATGAACGGGGAGATATTTTTGGGAAAAATATCTTCCTCGCGTGCTAGTAATCAGTTTGAAGTCTTAATCAAAAGTAACCAAAATTCGTGATGAGGGATGGAGTTTATCATCATTTACAGTTAGGCTCATGGCCGTTTCAAAACAAAATATTTAAAACTGTATTTAACAAGAAGTAAAATGCAAGAGTGAAATTTTAATTCCACTCGAAACTTGAAAGTAACAAAGTAAAATAACAGTGAAGGCCACTAAAGCCGAATCATGAGTTAACCATGTTCACTGGTGCAACAGAGTTGATGCAGTTGCTGACACAGGTGGCGGGAAATTTCCTGATGAGCTGGCTAACAGGCTGTGATATTTGGTGCACATTTGCTGACTATCTGCTGCAGGTTTGGGCATTGACGCGAAGCCTTCCACTCTGATATAGGCTTCAGTGAGATCATCGAAATTTGCATCAACGGGAATTTTGTGCTTCACCAAGTGCAGGAGGGAAAATTCCTTGCTGAGGGCTAAGACTATAGTCTTGGGCTTCAGCCGAGTGGATTTGTCTGAAAGTACATTGGTTCGGTTCATCTCCTCTTTGAGACGTGCCTCGTAAGGTGGTAACGGCTGTAATATGGTGTGGGTGGGATCCCAGCATGATGGGAGTCCGACAGTTGTGTTCTCGGTCCAGACCATCTGAAACTGCTCTAAATTGACCGCCACGTTCTCCAAGGTAATTGAAGCTATACTGTGAGCAGACTCCTTCTCAATTATTTTTTGACATTCCATGGCTTCCTTGAACCTGCTCATTATACCCTGTTTCGCCACGTCTTTAGGTCTTAGCCCTTTCAGGAAAGAGATATATTTCTTTATGTTCTAAACTCTGCTGGATGCATCAGTATTCCCCTCATGAAGCTTTCTTCTGAGATAGAGCATGTATGACTTTATCTCCTCAATGACGTTTAAAAATTCCCAATGCCCTTTCACCTCCGTGATGATCTCTGCCCAGATTAATCGTCTAGCTTCCATGAGGGTGATATTACCTTTAAAGCGATTATTGAGTTCGCTAATGGTTTTCTCCTGTTCTGCTTTCTCCTTCTTCCCTTGCTCAATTTCCTTCCACATGGCATCAATCCTCTTGGAGTTCTCAGCCAAAAGAGTCTCCAACTCACTAATTCTTTGTCTCGCTGTAGAGACTTGTTTCTCCATTGCGTCATTCGTGGCCAATGTTGTAGTCAGCTATTCCAACAGTGAACTAGCCTCTGGTGGGGCCGGTGGTGCAGACATATGTGTGTCCCAATTAGTTTGTAATGCATTCAGTCTACCTTGAAGAACAACCATCTCCTCTGTGATCTTTTCTTTTTCCTCTTTCTCTTTTGCAAGAGAATCAACCAAGTCTACTCTGTCTTTTTCAGCCCGAACTAACTTGGCTATTTGTACATGATGGGAGCTCGGTATATTAATTTTACCTTTCAAATATGCAACTTCCTTATATAATTTCTCAATTAGGTGACGCTTGGGATTGGCTTCACCTATCTCTTTTCCTTTAATCACATCCTGGAGAGAGCATATTTCATTAGTGAGGGCGCGGGAATTTACCTTTTCCTTTCTGAAATTCTCCGTCACTTGGGCATGCTTGTTCTGCAACTTCTTCAAAGTGATCGAAAGCCGCATCACTTCATCGTTTAGCATATCATCGAAAACCTGAAATATGTTACATTTATCAATTGCCAACACTTTTGACATCTCGATTGCAAACTCTAATGCTCTGTAGCTGGTAGTACCCGCATCTGGGTCCAGAACGGCCTCGGCCATGACCATTCCTAAATGTTTATTGTCCAAGTTCATTGAGGCTAAAATTCTGGTGTGGTATTTCTCAACAAATCCTTCCAGCTCTACCCGGTACTTATCTCTGATTGCTCTAGCCTTCAAACTCCTTTCGTTTGCGACCTGGGAACTGTCGGTTGTGATAGCTTGTGAGACCTCTGAGAAATCAGAAGATGTAACACTATCCCATAACACCTTGATTCCTATTTTACTCTTGTCAAGTCTCCCATATGGTATTTCTTTTTCGAGAAACTGTTCTTCCCCAATAACTTCCGCTTCACTGGTCACTATTTTCTGCCTTTTAGAGGGGGGAGAACGTGCTCCAGATGTACCTGCCTCCTCCCTTTGTCCTTTACCAACTTCTCTTGTTGAAGCTACATTTGCCTTTTCCCTTGTCGCAGATGAATCAGTCTCCATCTGCGAAAGCAAAGGCAAGCTTTCAAGATTAGCCTGCCATTCTATGAAAGGTATCGTTTCATGCACATATGGTGTTGATTTGTTCCTTCTCCTTCTATTAGATATGATGCCCCTCGGATCGTAGGGCCAAAATTTCCCTTGTCTCAAATCCATGTCTTGAAGCAAATTTTCAACAACAGGGAGGGCGTGCCTTGAATTGACAATAAAACGGCCAATGGTAATGGGAAGCTTAAGGATAAACCCCTTTTTTGTAGGGAGGAAGTGGAGTTGGTCAGATTTCAGGGTCTACCGAATGTATTCGAAAGCATAAATCCACTGGGCAGGAAACACAGGCAACTAGTAGGGGGAAACTTTGGCTCCATCAACTCGGATTTCAGTGTAGTTATCAAACAGGTACCAATCCCCAGTGCTTTGGGCTTCACTATACTGTAACCATATTTTCATCTAAGGAAAAACCCTAGGTGAGGGAGAGTCTTGGATGATAGTGTAGGCAATAGGCATGAAATCGTTTAGAAACCTTGAGTAACCCACCCCGTTTGGTAACTAATGTGTTTCCTAGCTCCAGTCGAAAATTGGTCTGGGCTAAGAATTTATCTTGTAGACCTTATCTAAACCCAAACCCTCAAATTTATTAGCATGCTGAAAGAGGAAGAGGTAAAAAACCATAGAGAAAAAGTGGAAGCGACCCGTGTCTGAGAGTTCCTAGAACTGGGTCTGAATGGTGGAGGCCAGGAAACCAGGAATGTCTAGAACAACCCCGGTTTGAGACATTAACCATAAGAAAGTGACACATCCCCTGGAGGTTTTCCCCAAACCATCCACACCTAATAAGCCTGCAATGAGAGCAAGGATGGGCTGTACTTCTTCTTTGAACAGACTCAAGGGGAAAGACTCTGTGGAAGGAAGGGTTGTGGTCTGATCATCGGTTATGGAGGCGATGAAATTGCCCTGTTGTTTCCATGGAAATTTTGAAAACTGAGGGGTCAGAGTAACTTCACTAAAACTGACGTAGTTTGAACTGGTAGGAAAACGAAGGGCTTTTATGATAATATTGGGGGAAAGAGTGAATATCCTATTCCCTTGAGCTGAGAGGAACAAGCCTCGAAGTTCGTCATAGGCGTCCCTTAGCCAACAGATAAATTCGACCACTGGATAAACTGGAGGGGTAATTTGATGATATATACCCAACAGAACCACCCGATACCTATCCCTATTTTCGACATGTCTCCTAAAAAGTTCAGGTTTGATACTGCTAATGGGAAATGGATACTGTGGCTTGCAAATATCTGCTTGTCGGTCTAGGAAAGGTTCAAACCCCGGAGGATTTATGGTTTCATGGACCTGGGGAGTCTCCGGCTTTGACTTCTTGGTGGTGACCTTACCCATGACTAATAAGAAAATTTTAAAAACAAAAGGAAACCAGAGGGAATATGAGGGATGGAATACCTGCGCAGTAGGAAATTTTCTCGGGAAAGCGACGCGAGGTACTGACAGTGACTGGGTGGACCTGGTACTGGGCTCCCACTTTTGTTTATACTATAGTCGAAAACCTGAATATTTTATTGCAATAAAAGACGGAGAACCGTTATATAGAACAGAGGGATCTCGGGAAAAGGCGGAATGGTGAAGCAAGTGAGGTGAGCATCATAAGGACATTAATAGTGAGACATGCGGAGTATAGGAATTGAGTGTTAGACTTCGGGTAGGTAAACACAACATTTTGGGTTAAATACTGGTACAGGCCTTGGTACCAGATATCCTAAGAACTTCACCTTACCTTTTTGTCATGGAGATAGCTCTGCCTCAGAACATAGCTCTCGTGGAACGCGAAGTGCATAGTGCGACAGCTTTAAAGCCCATGCTTTATTCCCCGTATAACACTCGCCTCGTGTCAACCCTCTTGACACGTCATCAAAATTCTGGGGGGGTAAGGCTCCACCTTACTCCTCCGCTTCGTGACTTACTCCTCCGCTTCGTGACCCCCTCGGAATTACACTTGCAGAATCCTTTGCCAGCGTGCATAAAGTGAATGTGGGTCTCGTTTTATATTCTTTCCCTTTATACCTTTTATATCTTCGCTTAGCTAATGTTCAAAGACCTTTTGTATTTCCACTCCATTATAGAAATGTGTTTATCCATTGGGCACATGACTAAGCTCAGCGCTATTTCCACTTAGCTAGCTTCAAACTTTAACCATGAGTAATGTTATTGGGTGCTTTGCTCCACATGAATTCAATTAAAATGTTAAGGGTGAACTATATAATCAACATTGGCTCCACCTAGGTGTGGCACATTCATTCTTGGGCGTGTCGAGAACCTCGCAGACCACTTGTTAACCCTTCATGTAGACACTTCTCTTCTACACTTTTTCTTTTTCTCTTCATGATTCTTCACGACAAACATCATTAAAATAAAGATAAAAGCAGATAAATAATGTACAGTATAATACATTAGGCTCTCTTGGCCTTGATCAGAACTGGAAGTAAGGTTTGAGCAACTGACCATTTACAGGGGCGTTAAGCAAGTCTCCCTATAAATTTTCCAACTTTAATGTGTTGTTTCCCCCTTGCTCCACAATTTTGAAAGGGCAGAACCATAATGGGTCAAATTTACCATGCTTCCCCTTATCTTCTCTTTGAATATCCCATCTGAGCACTAAATCCCCAACCTGCATCTTCCTGTCCTTAGCGTGCTGGTCAAATAGATCTTTCATCTTATCCTGGTATTCGGTTAGCCTCTGACTCACCTGGTTTCGTGTTTCTTCCTACTCTACTAGCTGATTGATTCTCTTGGTTATATCATCAAGTTCTTCTTGGCTTTCCTACATGAATCTGGCTACTAGTAAAGCCAACTGTATGGGAAAGACCGCTGCTCTCCCATATACCAATTCATATGGGGACTTCCCCGTTGATTTCTTGTTGGTGATCCTATTGGCCCAAAAGCAAATTTTAGCTGGGAAACCCAATTTTCTGATTTTCGTTGATAGCTTTCTTCAGTGCTCTCACCAGGGTCTTATTAGAAGACTCTGCTAGGCCATTTCCTTGTGGGTAATAGGTTGTGGAGTGACCTAATGCAATGTTATACTACTGCCAGAAGCTGACAAACTTGGCAGATTTAAAGGTCTGAGCATTGTCAGTCACTATCTTGGCATGGCAGCCAAATCTGATATAATATTTTCTTCCATAAACCTCATCACCACGGTATCTGTTGCATTCCTCGCAGGTATAGCTTCCACCTATTTTGTGAAATAATCTATAGTAGTTAATATCCACTTGTGCTGACCACTCGACGTACGATGAATTTCGCTAATAAAGTCAATCCCCCATTGTTGGAACGGTTCATCCATATGTACAGGGATCATGGGTAGGGGTGCCAACTTCTGTCTCTCCACAAATTTTTGGCATTTTTCACAAGCTCTGACCCAAGCAAACACATCTCCAAAAAGTTTGGGCCAAAAGAAACTAGATTTCATAATTTTGTGGCTTTGATAGCTCTCAGTTGTAATATTTTGTTGGGCCTCAAAATAGTCCCTATTTTCACTCCATTATTCATCAATATCTTCACATTTTACCTTCATGTCACCTCCATTCTACCTCCATATCATTACATTCACCTCATTATTGGGTCATAACTATGTTTTTCCAAAGTTTATTAATTCTTAATATTTTAAAGTGAATTTATGGCTAAAACTTAGAAAATAATATGCTTATACTTATACCTAACAATTAGCATGAGTTTGTTGACATGTGTAGGCTCAAAGGAAGCTTCTAGGGCATCTTTATGTGGCCTTGAAGGATCAAATTCGAATTTGATAAGATAAGCCTCATGGAAAAGATCATGGAGGAGATCATGGAGGATAGGGTTATGTGTCACAGATCGGTAGAGATATTAGTGGATGATCATTATGAGGTTTGTTACTCCTCTAAATTGTATAAATAGGAGTACTCCTCCATTCAAGGGGAGGACTCTTAGAGCATTGTATCCAATTGATAATGGAATAGAATAAAGCTTCATTTTTCATATATTTCCATTATGTAGTTTTAGATGTCAATTGTGTTTATGGAATTTCTGTAGTTTTAGATATAGGTTTCCTTAATGTAGTATATGGAATAAATTGTCTTGTTCTTAAGAGAATTGAGCTCACTCTAAAAGGATGAGAGAAACATTTTATTTCATATTAGATTTGTTTCATTTCATTTTCAGGTATTTAAGGATTTTTGTGTGATTGATGAATGAATTATAATGGAATGCATGTCTCTTAAGTTAGAGCTTCTTTCATTAATAATTTATCCATCTTAAGTTCTTGGTTTTAATCTCTGATTCATTAAGTGGTAATTGAGGTGAAAGTGGATTTCTTGAGTAAAGAACCATTTCAATATTATTCCTCTTTTTAAACTAATTGAGTTAGAGTTATAGAATATATTACTTTCAGCTTTTGAATAGCCTTGTCTTTATTTCAAGTTTCTGGTTTTATGAATGATTTCTCTATGATACTGTAGGGAAGGACAACCGGGACCTCCTAAGTTAGGAGCCTGCTTATCTGAGAACTTCCCTTGCATATTATATTGAATCATAAACAATTTAGTTAGACATAGAGTTAGTTGCCTACTCCTGCATATATATTGCTGGCACCATCACAAGCTCACGAGTTTCCCTGGTCGATAATTTAATGCAGCAATTTGTTCAAATAAATTGCCCAACATTTTGGCGCCGTTGCCGCGGATGGTGCTAAGGGATTAGGCATTAGAAATTTAATTTAGTACTAGCATTTTTCTTTAGACAAAATAATTTGTGAACCCTGGTGACAGCAGGATCTTCGCAAAGGAGTTTAAGTTTGAATTTTCTGATGTTTTAATGTTTAGCTAGTTTTAAATTTCGTCATTTCAAAAACACCCCCCTGCATAAATAAAAACAAATCGAGCGATGAGTATGCTCTCTTCCTGCGCTTCGTGCGATCAGGAAGATCAGAAAATCAATTGATTTATTCAAATAAAAAAACTCTTGCTGAAAAATTGATCTGCGTACCGACCTTAACTGGAGACTGAAATCCTCCAATAAGAAAAGCTGGGTGGAGTAGAATGGATGCAGTAAATAGTGGGTAATTGCCTTAAGAGTTGATTAGTTCTCACAGAAAAAAAAAAATCACAACTCTGAATTTGCTCTTTCATTGTAAACACATTGTCAAGTTGTTGGCGTGAATGAATAATCAAATATAGATCAAAAGCTTTATTTCATTCCTTAAATTCTTTACCTTCGTATGCTGGACTCCATTACCATGCACAGCAATTGATTTCTATTGCCAAAAGCTTCACGAAATCGCATCAGTTTCAACACGCGATTTTAAAATGGATTTTCTGAGCAAACTAAGATGAATTAAAAAAAAACTGAGACATGGGTTTTTTCCAGAACGGGGGTAATTAGGTGACTCGTGAGAAATTTCCTGAAATTTGCAGCGGTTTAGGAGAAAATTGAGGTTCTTTCAATCACAATTTAACATATTGCGCCGAGATCCGTTTTTTTTCCATTTCTTTTGGTTTGTTTGAATTTTTAGTTTTAATTTGTTTTGTATTTAATGTTATATGTTATGTTTTTTTATTTGTTTTGATTCATATTTATATATTTTTAGTTAATGTTGATTTGTTTTGATTTGTATTTGTTATAATTTCTTTTTATAGTTAATATTTGATTTGCTATGATTGTATTAATATATTAATATATTAATTATATTAATATATTAATTATATTAATATATTAATATATTGTTATAATTATATTAATATAGTTGTAAATTTTTATTTTTATTTTATTTTTCTTTTGTTAATTGTAATTTGTTATAAGTTGATGTCTATGTTTGTTATTTAAGGTTTGTTATATTTGTATTAATATATTAATGTATTAATATATTAATTATATTAATATATTATATATTGATATAATTGTATTAATTGTTATAGTTGTAGTTTGTTATTATTATTATTTTTTTATTTAATTTGTTGTATATAATTGTTGTTATGTTTGTTGTTATATGATTGAATTAATATATTGTTAGGTTATGATTTTTATTAAAAAAAAAAAAAAAAAAAAAAATTGTGTTTTGTGACAGTGGTTGTTTTAAAGGATTTGAGGGGCGAATATTGGCATTTTATAAAGTAAAGAACATTGGCATAAAAAAACTTTGGTGAAATGCATATTGAGAGAATAATGGAATTGGATGAAACCGCAACAGTTGGTACAAGGGAAAAATAAAAAATAAAAAAATAAACACACTTTTCACAAAATTCACGCAGATTTGAAAATAAATAATGGAACACTTGGAAACAAATTTTAAAAATCAATTGGAGGATTCAATTCTATTTCGATAGCATCAAGATGGTATAAACTCATCACATGGTTCTTGTATGCTTTACAGAACAGAATTGCGAAGCACATTTCATGAGTTATCTGACAGGGAGTATTATTTTTCATGATTATTTTTAAGAATGGATTGATTTTAATATCATGATTAAGTCAATTTCAACACCTTTGATTGTCCTTAATTTGTTTTATTTGGTATAAAAATTTTGCGTAAGAATCATGAAGGAAATGCGCATTCCTTCTTGAACACACTTATGTTTCTTTTTGTCAAGTTTTTTTTACAGGTTACAGGACGACAAAGCGATCATTACGGAGACTACATTGTGACGACAATTAGTCTTCCAAAGACAAAATTCATGAAAAAAATTCTCAAGACAAATCCATCTCCACAACCATTACCTTCCACCTCCCTTTCTGAAAAGATTTTGAATCCCATCAATTGTACATCTATAACGCATGACATTTCCATATCCATTTTTCACAGCAAGAGTTCTTGTTCATACATCATGCATTTCCTTACATCTTTACAAGCATATTGCCATTTTTCTTCTCATCACGATTCCCCTTCATTTCCGCCAATAAAACCCTGCTTGAGTAAAAGTCCTAGAGTCTAAGTATCATTGAAAAACACCTAGAGGCTTGCATGCCTTAATGGCAAGTACTCTTGCCAATGAACAATGGGAGTACATTAATATCCCTTGTTCGTTGGATCTTGTAGGTGACTCGACCACGACAAATTTATTCGTACCTACAAAGATGTGTTAGGCATCCCGACTCCCATTGGAATCAATGGTGGGAGCTCTTGTGTTGGCTAGGGGCATTCATTAACGGCCACTAAGTCAACAACTTCTTGCTATGTTCGACATCGACACATTTAATCACATAGCAAGATTTGTGCCATCGAGCATTGAAGACTTGAAGACCCATATTTTGCAGCAGATGAAGCCAATTTCCATTCATTGTATTTCCATTCATGGTATTCATTGTATTTCACTTGAGGACAAGTCAATAAATAAGGCTGGGAGGAAAATGTAACTTCTATATTTTGTATACCTTCCAAGCCTTATAGATTTTCAGCCATATTCAGCAAACTCATCGGATTCATCATCCAGCAGCAGATACAACTTTCAGCCATGTTCAGCAGACTCCTCAGATTTTTCATCTAGTAGCAGCAGATCCAGCAGATGATACGACAATGCAGATCCATCTTTCATCCACCATTTTCACAACAGTTTGCAGTCACACATGCACGACTCTCACCTATTTTTGGAAGGGTAAGTTAAGGTATGCTATTTTCTAACTTTTAACCATTAAATTCCTTGAAATGTTAGAATAATAATTTTTGGAAAAAAAAACTTCACTTCCTTTCCTTTCATTTAATGGAAAGGATACATTTACATACATGCTTTGTCACATTCATATCCACAGTTATATATCACATTCTAAACCCACTTACCTTCAAAATATATTTACTATTACATGAGCATACAAATGGCTTTGTCTAAAGTATTTAAAAGTTAATTGGATGCCAATAGAATCATGGTTGTTACACAAGAACCAACCATGATGCATTCCAACAAAAATACTCCGCCATAAAAAGCACATTATCATTATGCAAAGATCATACAATGAACGCAACAAACAAAATATGGTTGAAACACAAGAACCAACCAAGTTGTAGTTCATCAAAATAACGCTTTGCAAAAATTAAGTAAATGATCTCATGCAGAGTTTAAGCCAAAGCTCAAGTACCAAAAAGTAATGTAATAGATTGCATGAGGACATGCAATACCTTCAGTTTGGGGGTATGTTGGGCCTCAAAATAGTCCTTATTTTCACTCCATTATTCATCAATATCTTCACATTTTACCTTCATGTCACCTCCATTCCACCTCCATATCATTACATTCACCTCATTATTGGGTCATAACTATGTTTTTCCAAAGTTTATTAATTCTTAATATTTTAAAGTGAATTTATGGCTAAAACTTAGAAAATAATATGCTTATACTTATACCTAACAATTAGCATGAGTTTGTTGACATGTGTAGGCACAAAGGAAGCTTTCAAGACACCTTTATGTGGCCTTGGATGATCAAATTCGAATTTAAGAAGATAAACCTCATGGAAAAGATTATGGAGGAGATCATGGAGGATAGGGTTATGTGTCTAGATGGTTAGAGATATTAGTGGATGATCATTATGAGTTTGTTACTCCTCTCATTGTATAAATAGGAGTACCTCCTCCATTCCAAGGGAGGACTCTTAGAGCATTGTATCCAATTGATAATGGAATAGAATAAAGCTTCATTTTTCATATATTTCCATTATGTAGTTTTAGATGTAAATTGTGTTTATGGAATTTATGTAGTTTTAGATATAGGTTTCCTTAATGTAGTATATGGAATAAATTGTCTTGTTCTTAAGAGAATTGAGCTCACTCTAAAAGGATGAGAGAAACATTTTATTTCATATTAGATTTTGTTTCATTTCATTTCTTAGATGTTTAAGGATTTGTGTGTGATTGATGAATGAATTATAATGGAATACTTTACATGTCTCTTAAGTTAAGAGCTTCTTTCATCTGCCAGAAGCTGACAAACTTGGCAGATTTAAAGGTCTGAGCATTGTCAGTCACTATCTTGGCATGGCAGCCAAATCTGATATAATATTTTCTTCCATAAACCTCATCACCACGGTATCTGTTGCATTCCTCGCAGGTATAGCTTCCACCTATTTTGTGAAATAATCTATAGTAGTTAATATCCACTTGTGCTGACCACTCGACGTACGATGAATTTCGCTAATAAAGTCAATCCCCCATTGTTGGAACGGTTCATCCATATGTACAGGGATCATGGGTAGGGGTGCCAACTTCTGTCTCTCCACAAATTTTTGGCATTTTTCACAAGCTCTGACCCAAGCAAACACATCTCCAAAAAGTTTGGGCCAAAAGAAACTAGATTTCATAATTTTGTGAGCAGTAGCTCTCCAGCTGTAATGACCCCCACAGATACCTTCATGAAACTCAGCCATTATATTTTCTACCTCATCTTCCGTGAGACACAAGAGTAGGATACCTGAAGGATCTTGCCAACACAGTCAACCGTTGGCAACAAAAAATTTCTGTGATTTCAACCTTAGTGTTCTGTATTTAGCTTTGTCACAGCTAAGGGGGCATCTGAGAGTTAGAAGATACTCCACAATCTCCTTATACCACGGGCTGATGAGATACTTCATATGAGACTTCTGAGTAGTTGTCTCTATCCTCCACTGTTCTTCCATATTCTCGAACTCCTCATTAGCTATCATAGACAGATTTATACCCAGAGCCTGATAGTTCGATTCCGACAGGAATTTGGCTAATCCTTGTACTTTAATCAGCTTGGTAGGGTGAATATCCAGCTCATATTCTTGTATTTTGGCAATCCATTTCCCCCTTTTTCCTTCGCTGTGTCCTTGGATGAGGATGTCTTTCACAGCTGCGGTGGGCACAAATGCAGTGATGCGTGATTGCAGGACATACATTCGGATTGCCTTGAGAGACTTCACCAAAGCATAAGCTTGCTTTTCTAATATGTTGTATTTCAATTCTGCATCACGGAGCACCTAGCTGAAGAAAGCAATGGGCTGCTTATACCCCTCCTCGTTCTTCTGCAATAAAAATCCTACCACTATATGAGGTGATGCAAAAGAAAAAATCATGATGGGTTTGGCATAGTCTGGTCCAGCCAGCACTAGGGCTTTTGCAAAGGCGTTTTTGATTCTGGAAAAGGCCTCTCGTGATTCCTGGGACCATTTTACCTCTTTATTATTCTTAAGCATGTCGGTTATATGCCTAACTATCTCTGCATAGTTAGGGATAAACCTTCTCAGAAAGTTAATGTGCCCAAGGAACACCTGCACCTCCTTTTTATTTCTAGGGAGAGAAATTCCATTTATAACTTCTACTCTCTTAGGATCAATTTTTACCCTATCTTTGGTCACAATATATCCCAAAATCTTACCCTCTTCCAATGCAAACAATGAATTCTCTAGATTGAGAGAGAGACCGTACCTCCTGCACTTCTCGAAAGTTTTACGTAAGTGTTTAATGTGCTCTGCATCATCCTTTGAAAACACAGTGATATCGTCGAGATAGACCACCACAAACTTATCTTGCTCCCCAACAAAGGCAATGTCCATGGCCCTTTGGAAGTGGCCCCTGCATTAATCAACCCAAAAGGCATCCGAGCATACATAAATGTACCCCTTGGTGTGGTGAAGGCAGTTTTATTTTGATCTTCTGGAAGTACAGCTACCTGATTGTAACCAGAGAAACCATCCATCATCGACATCCGTGAAGCTCCCACTACTTTCTGTATACTATGATCCATCTTGGGAAGTGGGTAATTATCCTTTAAGGACGCTTGATTTAGATTCCGGAAATCAACACACAGTCTTATTTCTCCATTCTTTTTCCAGACAGGGACTAAATTTTCCACCCACTCAGAGTACCTCAATGGCACAATTATTTTGGCCTTCAATAACTTCTTAATCTCTTTCTCTATGGAGGGGAGCAGTAGGGGGTTAACCTTTCTAAGCTTCTATTTATGTGGCTTCGCATCTCCCTTTAGAGGAATTTTATGTTGCATGATGCTGATGTCGAAGGTTTTCAGGTCTTTATAAGACCATGCAAACACATCTTTATATGACTGGAATAGTTTTTGGTAGAGCTCTTTAAATTCCTCTGGGACTTTCTTGGACAACTTCACAATTTTGGGGTCAGCATCAGTACCCAGGTTTATGTCTTCTACCTAATTCTCTTCTATCACTTTGTTTGGCTGTAGTGGGACATCGTTTATATCAAACAACCTTGATATAGGTACCAGTCCTCTAGGTATAACGTTTCCTTTTAGTTGCAACACTTTATGGCTAGCCACCTTTTCTTCCCATTTGTTTTCTAAAATGTCTTCAGCTTCTTCTTCTTCGCAAGAATCAATCTCCATGTTTGAGAATTCCCCAACTATTTCCAAAAATATTTTCACTTGGTATTCATCCTCAAACACCTGCCAATTCTTGATGTTATCTGGGATTGATGGTCGATAATGCACCTCAATTTCATATCTCAAGAGAGGGTTCTGAGGTGGATGAAACGTACTAGCCACCCCTACAAGGGAATCTGCCATCATGTTCTACTCTCTAGGCATAAATTGAATATTAAATGCCAGGAAAAAATTTTCCACCAGATCCCATACTTCGTTCCTATAAGCCCTCAGCCTAGGGTGTTTGGTTTGACACTGATTCTTCACTTGTCTAACTACCAGTTCCAAATATCCTAGAACTTTTAGACTCTGGATGTTCATGTTTCTAGTTTTTTGTAACCCTAACATAAGTGCTTCATATTCTGCCACATTATTAGTAGCTTCATATTATAACTTGAAAGACAACGGGACCCATTTTCCTGTAGGATAAATCAGTAGTACTCCAGCCCCATTACCTTCTCTAGAATTTGCTCCATCAAAGTGAAGCGTCCAAACTCCTGCTTCTTGACTCTCTGAGGACTGCTCCATCTTGATCTGGCAAAACGATGGTTCTTGAGCGTAATCTTGGTCTTCCTCCAGAATCAGACATGAGAAATCTCCTTCTTTGCAGACTGGTGAATTAACCGAGTTGTGAGCCTTAGTAACCATCTTGACAAATCTTGTTTCTCTATACAACCTCCTTTCCTGGCCACCAAAAATAGGGATAGTAGCATATGTTAAGTCCAACTTGATTGACCCACCGATTTTGGTCCCCCAGGACCTTGATAGCAACATGACAAAGTGAGCTGGGATGTCAGCCACCACTATATCCATCACCACGCTTTTGGCTAGGATCTGGGCCAAATTGACCACCAAATCCTTGATCATACCTAGGCATTTAACTCTTTTGGAATCAAATGAATAGAGATCCTTGTATGGACGGGTGATTTGTAATCCTAGTTGTTCCATGACTGACAGGGGCAATAAGTTATGGGAAGCTCCTGAATCTAACATACAGTTATGTAATAGTAGGTCATGAATCACTAAAGACACATAAAAAGGAGGATTAGAGGCATCTAATTCCTCAACATGGGGGCCAAACACAACCATGGGTCTTTCTTCTTGAAGGTTCAGACCGTCTGGGATATGTGCTGCTTCTGGAGGAAGCATAAAGGAGGTGGCCTAAGACTGATATGCATGCTGCTTCAACAATTCGGTCAAGGGAACTGGGATTTTGACCTTCTCAAGCTCCTTTTGTAAACTAAAGGCAGAAGAGGACTTTTATGTTATAATCTCGTTTGACTCTTTGCTTTGGACCAAGGGTTTGACTTCTTTTGCCACAGACTTGGTATTAGGGGGAGTGACTACTTTTGAAGAGGAAGGAATTTGATCACTAGACTGCAAAGATTCGTTCAGAGGCCTCTTACCTTTGTCTGTGACCTTTTGTACTGTTGTCTCCTTCTGAGAAGACGCTTCCTTCTGAGGTGCGTCTTCCTCTTGATCTTGAGTGTGAGTTCTTTTCCTAGAATATCTTAGGTCATATCTTCTATTGAACTGTGCTTGCATGAAATTGACGATCTGCTTACAATAGTCATCGATCTCTGGATCTTCGGTACCTTCTTTGACCTTTTCTTCCTCATGTAATGGAATCTCCATTCCATCACTTTCTTGGAGGGGACATTCTACTTCGTCACTATTTGAATAAGCAAGACATGGATCATCCCGCTCATAAGCGATGTCTTCGGTAGCACCCTCTACCTAACCTTCCAGGTACAGCGGGTGTGGCACCTGATCTTGTTGCTCCTTCCATTCCCTTTGTAGTATTTGTGTTAGTGTTAGCCTTTGTAGCCTTCCTCTAGTGATCAAACATGCTATTACAAAGTGATTTTAAGATTTCAAAGTCAAATTTTGTCATTTCAATGAGTTTTCAAGTAAAATTTGGTCACTAGGTATTAGGTCTAGGGTTTTCTTTTACTCCTGTCAAAGTTGTCCAAATGTCGGTCCATGTCACCATTCAGCGGAGTTTACCATCACTTAGAGGGTTTTCATCATCATTTCAAGTTCCATTGGGTCATTTTACACCTTGTTTATGCTTCAGTTGTGCCTAGGTAAGCTTCATTTCCCTCTCCTAGGGTTTTGAAGGTAATTTCTCTTAGATGGTCAAATCATTAGCAAAACTTGTATCCTTATGTTCATACACCTTCCCCTATCCTTAATGTACCTTATTAAACACTTCCCATCACTGAGATCCCCCAAATTCCTCATTTTCGCACAAACCCTAGTTTCTTGCTACAACTTGGCAATTTTCTAGGCTAGGCCTGTGTTTTGCCCTTTTGGACCCCTTCCCCTCACTCAATCTCTTAAATTATACCTTCCCCTACTTCCTAAAATCCCTCCCTACTTCCCAAAATTTTCTCAAGAATTTAGAAGCCCCTTATCCCCTTCGTTTCGCTTCATTTCGACAAATCCCTTGTTCCACACATCGGGATAGGTTTTACTCCAATGATGTTTCTGAGCAATAAAAGATGAATTTTGGAAACATGAGAGAGGTTTTTTTTAACAATAGGCCAAGGAAGAAAAACCTCCTTCACTTTTTACACAGGTGTC
Source organism: Pinus albicaulis (assembly GCA_034641835.2). NCBI lineage: Eukaryota > Viridiplantae > Streptophyta > Pinopsida > Pinales > Pinaceae > Pinus > Pinus albicaulis. The sequence continues at coordinate 916,862,858 of CM076581.1, forward strand.
ATGGTTCTAGAGAAATGTCAAAAATACAGTTGCCTCAGGAGAATTGATGCACCTCTGAAGTGACCTTGGGAAAATCAATATTTCTCCTAGCTTGGTTGGCCAAATGACCTACTTGATGAGTCAAATGATAACTAGACACAACGAGCTTTCCAATGAGCTATCATGAGCTCAATTATGAGTTGAGGAAGACCTTCCAAAGTTGACTGCAACAACACTTTTCCTTGAGGCAGCCTCATTTTGCACATTTTGACCAGTCTTGGGAGATTTGATTTTTGACAGGCTAAATTAACTCCAAATTGAAAAAATATAGTTGGGTTGGAAAGTAGACTCAATAATATTTCCACCGAGCTATCCCACGCCCAATTTGGACACCGGGAAGGCCTCTAAAAGCCTCCTACAAAAAGGCACTACGCATTGGGCAGTGGTTTGCAGTGTAGTTTTGTAATTGGCGCTCGCATTGAGATGGTGCTACACATTGGGCTAAAAAGCCTGAAATCCATTCAAATCTTCCACCAAAGCTCTCAAATTGATAAATTCTTCATTTCCCAAGTAATTTAACATCCCTCCATGACCAATGAATGAATTTCTCTTGGTGCTTATGGTGATTTAATGAGAAAAAATCAAAACCCTACCTCTTTACATTTCTTGCCAAAAGCAGTTGCATAGGGTTTATGAGTTGTATTTCTTATTGTAAATTCCACTCCTAGCTATCTCTCACTCCCTCACTCCTTTATTCCTTCATTTTTCCCTTTTGTTACATTTCATCCACTCATTCCTTAATTCCCATATACCTAATCAACTAACCCTAAATCCCTAATCCCACTATCCCAAACCCTAGTCAAATATCCCCAAAACACTATTCGTCATCCAAAACCCTAGTTAGATGTCATCCCCTAAACCCCTTCATTCCCTAAAATCCTACAGCTGGCATCAAACCTCCCGTCATCAGTCCCACTCATCCATGGCGTTCAAAAACATGAAGGCAAAACCGACAAGCTGCCAAGAGGAGGAAAACCAAATTGACCACATTTGAGCAAGAAATTCAAAGTTGATCGAGAGAATTGGCTCAAAAGGGTCAAAATTCAATTGTAGAAGCTGTTGGAGGAGGAAAACAAGGAAAATAACATGCTAAGGTACATGAAGAACCATTCTTGGGCGCGAAATCATGTTTGCAAGGCGCAAATCAAGATCTTGAAGGCAAAGTTAAAGAGGGCATTAAAGCGTCGCAAAAGGCATGATAGACTTCAAATTTTGGCCAAAGCTTCCTTGGCCCAGCATAGCACATGGTGAAGGACACTCAGCCCAAATTTCAAGAAATTTGGGACACATTTTGTCAATTTTGAATTTTTTGGCCTTAACACAGATTTTTCCGCCCGACACGTAGCGCCACTTGGCGCGCGCTTATAATTGGCAACTCCTCTTGTAGAAAAATTTGTATTTCTAGATTTTTCATTCAAATTTATGCATGCCTACCCATTACCTAAATATTTGGACAAGTTTTGGGTTGCCTGAAGGGTCAAAAACACCCTAAAAATGACCTTTCTGCCACTTTTTGGACACACAGGAAGAAGTGTTGGGAAAACTCATTTTTGAAAGGCACAATGGAAACCAAATCCAGAAATTCCACTTGGGTTGGAAATTTGACAGGTAGGGATTTCCAACGAGCTATCCTGCGCTCAATTTGGACTTCGGGAAGGCCCTCAAAATCAGCCTCAAAGTGGTGCGACGCATAGAGATTTTAGGCGCGGTGCATTGGGAATTTTGGCCTAGTTTTCACTCAGCAACTCAGATTTTCGCCTAGTTTTGGCCAGTTTGATTTTTTTATCTCCAAATGTGAAAATCTTGATGTAAATTGATGTAATTTCATAACTTTGATGTAATTTTGGCACATTTTTACTCATCCAAGTAGATTCATTCACCAAAAAGTGAAATGTAACTGAATGAATCAGTTTCCTATCTTATAGAGGCAAGTTGTTTCATTGCCTATTTTCTAGTTCTTAGTTTAGATCTTGTTGAAACAGCTCCTAAAATAGTGAGCTCGACCCCTAGAGGCATGGGAATGAGTTAGGCTTGTCTATATCTTGTATTTTCTCAGTCATTTTCAGAGGTTGGACACTTGGGATTGCTTGGCACTTCATTGTACATTTCATCTCTACAATTTTGGCAAAGGAATAGACCAGGGTTTGCAACACTCTTTGGGATCCATGTGGCTCTGTGTTTTGATGGTGTTTTTCTCTATGTAATTTTAAGTTCACTGATGTTTATGTGTATCATTTCCCTTCTCCTTTCTTCTTAAATTAAACAAATGAGTGATAAAGGTGGAATTCATTAGCTTGCTTTGCTCTGCCTTCAGTTTTGTTTAATTTTCCATGTTTTCATCTGTTTGAAGAGGATTCTTGAAATACTCTTGCCCTCTTCAGATCCTCACCGGTCTGAACCATCCATTAATTCAATCTAAAGCATAAAAACAATTGACTTCCTTTCCCTAATCAGAACTCTGCAAAAACTAGGCCTCATCCCCGCACCCAAAATTGCCTTTCCCTTTGTTTCCAACAAAACCCCCAAAATAAAATCAAACTCCTTTACTTATATACCTAGCCTAAAATTAGCCTTTATTTCAAGTCATCTCAAGCCCTATTGATTATTTTTTATGAGATTGACCTGGAGAGAGCCCTCTCCTGATCTGGTAGGGCTAGCTACCAGACAGAGCGTGGTTTGATGTTACCCTGAATTCTGCCTTCCTTCAGCCTGAGGTAGATTTAGGCAGTAACATAGTGGCGACCATACTGGGGAAGAAAATTTTTTTGTTTTCTTTATAAACTATAGACGGAGCCTGAAGTTAGCCAGGTATCCTTCGAAACGCTCTTGCTTTGCATTAGTGAAAGTAGATGAATGCTGCTTCAGTCAATCTCCGGTCTAGTTTATGAACTGAACATCTGGTTTCCTCAGTAAGATCTAATCAATTTCAAATCTGATTGTTGATGGTGGACAACGATCAAACACTGCAAGGCTGAAATCATTCACCTGGTGGCTCTAAATCAGTTTCGAGATCAGATCCAAGGACTCCACTGGAGGATGAACCTGACCAACAGAAACATGAAAGGACAATATGGAAAGATCAGGTATTCAAGTTGGAATTTCATCCAAGACATTTTGTTCTTTGTCATAAATTATTTCTTCTCTTTTCCCGAGAATGTCAAGAAGGCTTTTCAAAGTATATTGTATTTGAGAAAAGATCCTCGGCCTGCATTTGATTCCTTCCCTTTGAAGATTGTAAATACCAAAGATTTGCATGCTTTTGAGCTTGATCAAAACCTTTCTTCCGAATCTTGTGATGACCGTCTTCAAACTGATGAACCTCAAGAGACCAAGACTGGTTCTATACCTTCTGTACATACCCCTATACCTTGTAAAATTCCAGATCGATACAAGCCTTTGATTTTACCTACTATATCCCATGCTTTCCCTAAAAATCATGACCTATATCTACCAAGATTTGACAGTGAATGCGACAACATCACTGCTGAGAGACATGTTCTGAATTTTGAGTCTTTTCTTGACCTTTTTGAGGTTGATGAAGAGGATGTTAGTATTAGGCTTTTTTCTCTTTCTTTTCAAGGCCAAGTGAAGAGTTGGTTCAAAACCCTGCCTGATGCGAGCATCTCAGATTTCCAGCAGTTTGTTAAAGTTTTCCTTGACATGTGGGTGATCAGACAAAACCCTTTCTTGATTATAGAAGAGTATAACCAGCTGAAAAGACTGCCAGGGGAGACAGTACAACAGTTTTCTGCCAGATTTAACAAAGTTTATTATTCGATGCCAGTAGATATAAGGCCTCCTCCTGGATCTGCTCTCTTGCACTACCCGGGTGCCTTTGATCCAAAAATGGAGTTTTAGCTGAGAGAAAGGAATCTTGCAACACTTGAAGAGATGCAGAACAGTGTAGTAGATGTAGAGGCTCATTTGTGGATTCGAAGGGCAAAGTTGAAGGAAGAAGAGATGAAAAACATAGATCCAGAGAAATTGACATCTCTAGAGGTAAAGCTTGACATTTTGGTAAGTGCAGTGGAAGAGATGATGAAAAAGATCACCACAAGGAATGATTATAATGTTCAAGCCCATGGCTCGATGATTGAAGAAGAACAAGTTCTTGATCCGAAACATTTTGTTTCTTATCCCAGTTGTCATAGATCTGATAATGATTGTTTTGTAGATCATCTTGGAGAAGAGAGATTTGTTGATTTGACATGTATGCTTGATGATGTGTTTTATACTGATGATTTTCCTCAGTTTGATCAGTATGATAATGATTATGTTCTCCAAAAAGAAGTTAATCTTGCAGACATATCAACAGCTAGTTTGTGGAAGGAGGAAGTTCACTTTCAGCAGCTTGAGTACAGTGATCAACCGATGCATATCAGCTATGACAGTGAAGAGGAAAGTGCAGCAAATTTTGAAGTAAGTGAAGGATCTTTGCCTTTTTGTTTTGATTCGTTTCAGTACATCAGAGACAACTCTCATGCAATCCGAAATCAACTGTCAACAAGTCTTGATTTGGACCATCTTGAGGGCAATAAAAACTTTGTTCAAGATTTCTCATATTCAGATTTGCAGCCCCCGAATGCCATTGATTGTCAAGTTGCAGATGAAGACTTGGAAGCTGGCACATATGATCAAATGATACAAGATGACTCCGTACCATTTTGTTTTGAATCATTTTAGTTTTTGAAGGGTAAATTGCATAGTAAATCTTCAAATGTGCAGCTTGTAGAAAATCATGTAATCTCATCAGAAACAATAGAAAATGAGTTGCAGTAGTATTTTCAAGTTTTTCATGATCCAATAGCTGATGTGTTGGATGATGTCTGCAGTCAAAGTCCTTCTCCATTGACTAGATGTGAGCTTGAAACGTGTACTGATACAAACATGATCCGGCAACCGATCTCTTTGTCATTTTTAGCAGGAGTCTCGTCACAAAGCTCATCACAAAGCTCAGATCAAAGTTTGCATTCATGGTATGAGGAGAAGAAAAGTAATCTATTGGATGAGCTAAGTCCCAGTGTGCATGAACTTCAAGATCCTTATGCAGTGTTTTTGGAGGCGGATAGAGAATTCATAGTATTCAATGGATCTGTTCACAAGTTTTCATGGGAGTTGCCTTTCAGTAGTTCTCTCTTGCTGTTCATAAACGAGCAATTGCGGAGAATTCAAACCGTAGCTGGAATACTTACCTGGTTGCATTGGTTGTTTCATTTCACTTGATCAGGTGATGAATGGAACAACTAGAGTAGGTTGTACTGAATAAGCTTCATATTGAGCATATTTCCAGTTTTTCGGTTGTGTTTAAGTATCGAGTTAGTTTTTAGTTGAGTGAAAGTCAATTTGTGTCATCAAGTCATCAGTTTTCAGTCATGCATTTCAGTTTGAGTTTTTGACTCCATTGCCCAATGGATGAAGGCACTGTCTGCTTTCCAAAGATCTGTAGTTCTTGGCACCTCCAAGGAGCTACCATCCCCATTGGACCCAATGTTAGTGTCAGCATTTGCAGCCTTCCTCCAGTGATCAAACATGCTCTTACAAAGTGATTTTAAGATGTCAAAGTCAAATTTTGTCATTTCAATGAGTTTTCAAGTAAAATTTGGTCACTAGGTATTAGGTCTAGGGTTTGCTTTTACTCCTATCAAAGTTGTCCAAATTTCGGTCCATGTCACCATTCAGCTGAGTGTACCATCATTCATAGGGTTTTCATCATCATGTCAAGTTCCACTGGGTCATTTTACACCTTGTTTATGCTTCATTTGTGCCTAGGTAAGCTTCATTTCCCTCTCCTAGGGTTTTAAAGGTAATTTCTCTTGGATGGTCAAATCATCAGCAAAACTTGTATCCTAATGTTCATACACCTTCCCCTATCTTTAATGTACCTTATTAAACACTTCCCATCACTGTGATCCCCCAAATTCCTCATTTTCGCACAAACCCTAGTTTCTTGCTACAACTTGGCAATTTTCTAGGCTAGGCCTGTGTTTTTCCCTTTTGGACCCCTTCCCCTCACTCAATCTATAAAATTCAACTTTACCCTACTTCCTAACATCCCTCCCTACTTCCAAAAATTTTCTCAAGAATTTAGAAGCCCCTTATCCCCTTCGTTTCGCTTCATTTCGACAAATCCCTTGTTCCACACATCGGGATAGGTTTTACTCCAATGATGTTTTTGAGAAATAAAAGATGCATTTTGGAAAACTGAGAGAGGTTTTTGTCCAAAATAGGCCAAGGAAGAAAAAATCCCTTCACTTTTTACACAGCTGTCATGGTTCTAGAGAAATGGCAAAACTACAGTTGCCTCAGGAGAATTGATGCACCTCTGAAGTGACCTTGGGAAAATCTATATTTCTCCTAGCTTGGTTGGCCAAATGACTTTCTTGATGCTTCAAATGATAACTAGACACCACGAGCTTTCCAATGAGCTATCATGAGCTCAATTTTGAGTTGAGGAAGACCTTCAAAAGTTGACTGCAACAGCACTTTGCCTTGAGGCAGCCTCATTTTGGACATTTTAACTAGTCTTGGGAGATTTGATTTTTGACAAGTTAAATGAACTCCAAATTGAAAAATTCCAGTTGGGTTGGAAATTAGACTCAATAATATTTCCAAAGAGCTATTCCGCACCCAATTTTGACACCAGGAAGGGCTCCAAAAGGCTCCTGCAAAAAGGCGATACACATTGAGATGGCGCTACGCATTGGGCAATGGTTTGCAGTGTAGTTTTGTAACTGGCGCTACGCATTGAGATGGTGCTATGCATTGGGCTAAAAAGCCTGAAATCCATTCAAATCTTCCACCAAATCTCTCAAATTGATAAAGTATTCATTTCCCAAGTAATTTAACATCCCTCCATGACCAATGAATGAATTTCTCTTGGTGCTTATGGTGATTTAATGAGAAAAAATCAAAACCCTACCTCTTTACATTTCTTGCCAAAAGCAGTTGCATAGGGTTTATGAGTTGTATTTCTTAATGCCAATTCCACTCCTAGCTATCTCTCACTCCCTCACTCCTTTATTCCTTCATTTTCCCATTTCGTTACATTTCATCCACTCATTCCTTAATTCCCATATACCTAATCAACTAACCCTAAATCCCTAATCCCACTATCCCAAACCCTAGTCAAATATCCCCAAAACACTATTTGTCATCCAAAACCCTAGTTAGATGTCATCCCCTAAACCATTTCATTCCCTAAAATCCTACAGCTAGCATCAAACCTCCCCTCATCAGTCCCACTCATCCATGGCGCTAAAAAACACGAAGGCAAAATCGGCAAGCTGCCAAGAGGAGGAAAACCAAATTGACCACATTTGAGCAAGAAATTCAAAGCTGATCGAGAGACTTGGCTTGAAAGGGTCAAAATTCATTTGGAGAAGCTGTTGGAGAAGGAAAACAAGGAAAAGAACATGCTAAGGCACATGAAGAACCATTATTGGGCGCGAAATCATGTTTGCAAGGCGCAAATCAAGATCCTGAAGGCAAAGTTAAAGAGGGCATTAAAGCGTTGAAAAGGGCATGATAGACTTCAAATTTTGGCCAAAGCTTCCTTGGCCCAGAATAGTGAATGATGAAGGACACTCAGCCCAAATTTCAAGAAATTTGGGACACATTTTGTCAATTTTGAATTTTTTGGCCTTAACACAGATTTTTCCGCCCGACGCGTAGCGCCACTTGCCGCACACTTATAATTGGCAGCTCCTCTTGAAGAAAACTTTGTATTTCTAGATTTTTCATCCCAATTTATGCATGCCTACCCATTACCTAAATATTTGGACAAGTTTTGGGTTTCCTGAAGGGTCAAAAACACCCTAAAAATGACCTTTCTGCCACTTTTTGGACACACAAGAAGCAGTGTTGGGAAAACTCATTTTTTAAAGGGAAAATGGAAACCAAATCCAGAAATTCCACTTGGGTTGGAAAGTCGACAGGCAGGTCTTTCCAACGAGCTATCCTGCACTCAATTTTGACTTCGGGAAGGCCCTCAAAATCAGACTCAAAGTGGCGTGACGCATAGAGATTTCAGGCGCGGCACATTGGGAATTTTGGCCTAGTTTTCACTCAGCAACTCAGATTTTCGCCTAGTTTTGGCCAGTTTGATTTTTTTATCTCCAAATGTGAAACTCTTGATGTAAATTGATGTAATTTCATAACTTTGATGTAATTTTGGCACATTTTTACTCATCCAAGTAGATTCATTCACCAAAAAGTGAAATGTAACTGAATGAATCAGTTTCCTATCTTATAGAGGCAAGTTGTTTCATTGACTATTTTCCAGTTCTTAGTTTAGATCTTGTTGAAATAGCTCCTAAACTAGTGAGCTCAACCCCTAGAGGCATGGGAATTAGTTAGGCTTGTCTATATCTTGTATTTTCTCAGTCATTTTCAGATGTTGGACACTTGGGATTGCTTGGCACTTCATTGTACATTTCATCTCTGCACTTTTGGCAAAGGAATAGACCAGGGTTTGCAGCACTCTTTGGGATCCATCTGGCTCTGTGTTTTGATGGTGTTTTTCTCTATGTAAATTTTAAGTTCACTGATGTTTATGTGTATCATTTTCCCTTCTCTTTTCTTCTTAAATTAAACAAATCAGTGTTAAAGGTGGAATTCATTAGCTTGCTTTGCTCTGCCTTCAGTTTGTTTAATTTTCCATGTTTTCATCTGTTTGAGGAGGAATATTTAGACCCTCTTGCCCTTTTCAGCTCCTCACCGGTCTGATTCATCCATTCATTCAATCTAAAGCATCAAAACAATTTCCTTCCCTGCCCCAATCAGAACTCTGCAAAAACTAGGCCTTATCCCCGCACCCAAAACTGCCTTTCCCTTTGATCCAACAAAAACCCCCAAAAACACAATCAAACTCCTTTACTTATATACCTAGCCTAAAATTAGCCTTTATTTCAAGTCATCTCAAGCCTGATTGATTATTTTTGTTGAGATTGACCCGGAGAGATCCCTTTCCTGTTCTGGTAGGGCTAGCTACCAGACTGAGCGTGGTTTGATGTTACCCTGAACTCTGCCTTTTTTAGCCTAAGGTAGATTTAGGCAATAACAATCTATAGGGGTGGTTTCATATACTGAGGGTTGTAACCCCTATTTGGAGCATTTTGGAAATTCTTGGAGGATGAATTCTTGGCCTTGAGTTCAAGTTTGACCAGCTTACTTGAAATATTCTTAATCATTTTTTTCATTTCTTCAATTTTGTTATCAGCCGACTCTCTGTCCCGACCAGAAGTGGATACCTCTTCTTTGCCTCTTCTTCTGGAATCTTGATCTGATTTTCCCTTTGATTTCCCAGTGGAGGCAAAATTTGCCTCTAGCTCCAGTGCATCTGTTTGAGCATCATCCAGGGTGGCAGGCTTTCTTTCTCTCAGAGAGAACCCGAATTCTGAGTCGAAAGCTGCTACGAAAACAACTTTAGCAACAGTTTGATGAGGTTTCATATCAGCAGGAAGGCTCAAATACAATTTTTTAAACCTCTTAATGAACTCTAACACCCCTTCGTTATGTACTTTCTTGAGTGTATTAAACTGAGTGAGACAATGTCCATGATCCTTTCTCTCTCCCCACTTTCTGAGAAAAGAGTTTTCCATCTGATCCCAATTAGTAATGGAACAATTTGCCAAAGTTTTAAACCACTTTCTGGCTTCTCCATCAAGAGATTGAACAAATAGTCTTAGGAATACGTCTAGATGTTCCACATTAAAGTTATCTGTAAAAGAGCAGAAAACTTCAAGATTATTTTGAGCTTCAATCTCATTTTCCCCATTGAAGCGGTGTAAGATCTTTAGATAGTCCTGAGGCATATCATTCAATACTTGAGGCAATTCCAGGGGGGCATACTTGTTCAGCAAGAAACCATGAACATTGGCCATTGGGGGTGGCGGAGGTAGTGCAAGAGTTTGATGCGTAAGAGGAGGAGGAGGTGGAAGTGAAGTGTGAATGACAATGGGAATGTAGTGGACAGATGCTTGGGGTGCTAATGGGAAAGACGGACTATTAATAGTAGATATTTCGGTGAATTCTTTGACCTCTTCGGCCTCAGGTGTAGGGTGAAGAGTGTAGTGGGTGGTATCTATTGATTCAGCTTCGTCTTTGACTTGGATGTTTCCCAGAAAAGGACTATCTGAGTAGTAATCAGTGTCTCCCACAGTGGAGTCGAGACCTTGCACTTGGGCTACTTGAGAGGAGGAGGATGGAAAGTCTTCTAAAGAGAATTCAGGGATCTCCGTATGAACCGATCATCTCTCCCTCCAACCTCTCCTATGTAAGATCCCCTTTGGGTCAGACACTGAAGGTGTCTTTGGCTGAGACATATCTGACCTTAGGTGTGGCTTTCGAGGAGCCAGGACTGCAAGTAAGTTTATCTGATAAATGACTGTGGAGTCGCCAAGGTGAGGGATCTACAACTCTCAACTCTTCATGCTCACTTTTTTTAAGAGTGAATAGAGATTTTGTCGAGGCCCAGGGATTTAACTTTTCTCAACTTCGTATCCCCAGAAACAGCGCCAAAAAGATGTTGTCATTCCTAGAGATAACCTTGAGTTGTGAAAGACCAGTGCCTAGGACATCTTATATAGCAAGGATCATATGATATAACATAGAAAGTTATCCAGAAAAAGGCTCTCGTGCTATCTCATGTAAAAAGGAAAGTTTAATTTGGATGGAACCAGAATACTCAAAAATTCAGCACAAAGAAAGCAATAATGTAGAGGCAAAGTGTGAATTCATAATAGAAATGCATCAGACAATTCAAAGGCAGCTTTCTGTAAAGAGGGTTGGATTCTAAAATACTTCACAGAGATGAATAATTAGAGGGTATTTACTGTGTATGAAATATAGAGAGAATACTAGCTGTCACCGAGATGAAATCCAGAAATGAATATCAACATGTAATGGGCTTATAATAACAAGAATCCACACATGACAATAGCTTTAAAGATAACATTCCATAACAGCTAATATAGAAGAAGTACGGTTGAAGTGGAAAATGAAATAGCATATCATGCCTGAGCCATATTTAAAGTGCTGGACAAGTTTTAGCATGAGTATCAACTATGATAAATTCATAACAAGACAAGTGAGCTACTCGCATTCTAGAACATGATACGAGAGAAATGGATGTAAACGAAATGAACAATTAAGCTATAACACATAAGGGAGAGTTACAGACTGTAAAGCATAAAGGCCAGAATCCTCATTAAAGATGAAACTCCTCATCACTGAGACCCAACGGGCTCTTCGCATTTATATCAAAATTTCAAAAAGATGCATACATAATTCTTTCTCAGCGTATTCTTTTGAAAATCTGGAACCATTTTTTCTATTGGGTTGCTGCTTATATAGAACCTTCAAAAATATGAGTGGGAAGATATTTTTGGGAAAAATATCTTCCTCGTGTGCTAGTAATCAGTTTGAAGTCTTAATCAAAAGTAACCAAAATTCATGATGAAGGATGGAGTTTCTCATCATTTACAGTTAGGCTCACGACCGTTTCAAAACAAAATATTTAAAACTGTCTTTAACAAGAAGTAAAATGCAAGAGTGAAATGTGAATTCCACTCAAAACTTGAAAGAAAAAAAGTAAAAAAAAGAAGTAAAGGCCACTAGGGCCGAATCATGAGTTAACCATGTTCACTGGTGCGACAGAGTTGATGCAGTTGCTGACACAGGTGGCGGGACATTTGCTGATGAGCTAGCTAATAGGCTGGCATATTTGGTGCACCTTTGCTGACTGTCTACTACAGGTTCGGGCATTGACGCGAAGCCTTCCACTCTGATATAGGCTTCAGTGAGATCATCAAAATTTGCATCAACAGGAATTTTGTGCTTCACCAGGTGCAGGAGGTAAAATTCCTTGCTGATGGCGAGACTATAGTCTCGGGCTTCGGCCAAGTGGATTTATCTGAAAGTAAATCAGTTCGGTTCATCTCCTCCTTGAGACATGCCTCGTAAGTTGGTAACGGCTGTAATATGGCGTGGGTGGGATCCCAGCATGATGGGAGTCCGACAGCTATGATATCGGTCCAGACCATCTCAAACCGCTCCAAATTGACTACCACGTTCTCCAAGGTACTTGAAGCTATATTGCGAGTAGACCCCTTCTCAATTATTTTTTGACATTCTGCGGCTTCCTTGAACCTGCTCATTATACCTTGTTTCGCCACATCTTCAGGTCTTAGCCCTTTCAGGAAAGAGATATATTTCTTTGTGTTCTGAACTCTACTGGATGCATCAGTATTCCCCTCATGAAGCTTTCTTCTGACATAGAGCATGGATGACTTTATCTCCTCAATGACGTTTAAAAATTCCCAATGCCCTTTCACCTTCGTGATGATCTCTGCCCAGATTAATCGTCTGGCTTCCATGAGGGTGATATTACCTTTCAAGCGATTATTGAGTTCACTGATGGTTTTCTCCTATTTTGCTTTCTCCTTCTTCCCTTGCTCAATTTCCTTCCAAATGGCATCGATCCTCTTGGAGTTCTCAGCCAAAAGAGCCTCCAGCTCACTGATTCTTTGTCTCGCTGTAGAGACTTGTTTCTCCATTGCGTCATTCATGGCCAATGCTGTAGTCAGCTGTTCCAACAGTGAACTAGCCTCTGGTGGGGCCAGTGGTGCACACATATGTGTGTCCCAATTAGTTTGTAATGCATTCAGTCTACCTTGAAGAACAACCATCTCCTTTGTGATCTCTTCTTTTTCCTCTTTCTCTTTTGCAAGAGAATCAACCAAGTCTGCTCTGTCTTTTTCAGCCCGAACTAACTCTGCTGTTTGTACATGATGGTAGCCCAGTATATTAATTTTACCTTTTAAGGATGCAACTTCCTTCTGTAATTGCTCGATTAGGTGGGGATTGGATTCACCTATCTCTTTTCCTTTAGTCACATCCTAGAGAGAGCATATTTTATTAGTGAGGGCGCGGGAATTTACCTTTTCCTTTCTGAAATTCTCTATCACTTGAGCATGCTTGTTCTGCAACTTCTTCAAAGTGATCGAAAGTCGCATCACTTCATCCTTTAGCATATCACTGAAAACCTGAAATATGTTGCATTTATCAATTGTCGACACTTTTGACATGTCGATTGCAACTAATGCTCTGTAGTTGGTAGTACCAGCATCTAGGTCCAGAATAGCCTCAGCCATGGCCATTACTAAATGTTCAGTGTCCAGGTTCAATGAGGCTGAAATTCTGGTGTGGTATTTCTCAAAAATTCCTTCCGGCTCTTCCCGGTCCTTATCTCTGATTTCTCTAGCCTTAAAACTCCTTTTGGTTGCGACCTGGGAACTGCCGGTTGTGATAGCTTGTGAGACCTCTGAGAAATCAGAAGATGTAACACTATCCCGTCACACCTTGATTCCTGTTTTACTCTTGTCAGGTCACCCATATGGTATTTCCTGTTCAAGCAACTGTTCTTCCCCAATAAATTCCACTTCACTGGTCACTGTTTTCTGCATTTTAGAGGGGGGATAACATGCTCCAGATGTACCTGCCTCCTCCGTTTGTCCTTTACCAGCTTCTCTTGTTGAAGCTGCATCTGCCTTTTCCCCTGTCGCAAATGAATCAGTCTCCATATACGAAAGCAAAGGCTAGTTTTCAAGATTAGCCCGCCATTCTATGAAAGGTATCGTTTCATGCACATATGGGGTTGATTTGTTCCTTCTCCTTCTGTTAGAGATGATGCCCCTCGGAACGTAGGGCCAAAATTTCCCTTGTCTCAAATCCATGTCTTGAAGCAACTTTTCAACCATAGGGAGGGCATGCCTTGAATTGACAATAAAAGGGCCAATGGTAATGGGAAGCTTAAGGATAAACCTCTTTTTTGCAGGGAGGAAGTGGAGTTGGTCAGATTTCAGGATCTACCGAATGTATTCCAAAGCATAAATCCACCGGGTTGGAAACACGGGAAACTGGTAGGGGGAAACTTCAGCTCCATAAACTCAGATTTCAGTGTAGTTATCAAATAGGTACCAATCCTCGGTGCTTTGGGCTTCACTATACTGTAACCATCTTTTCATCTCAGGAAAAAGCCTAGGTGAGGGAGAGTCGTGGATGATAGTGCAGGCAATAGGCATGAAATCATTTAGAAACCTTAAGTAACCCACCCCGTTTGGTAACTGATGTGTTGTCAGGCACCAGTCAAAAATTGGTCTGGGCTGAGAATTTATTTTAGGTTTTAACCCTGAACATAAATTATATACACACGAATCTTATAACAGAAAATAAACAATAGCGATAGCATAAAACATAAAATAGATAAACACAGAGATTTTCCCCTGGATCCCAAATTGGGATGACCAGCTTGATTTTTCATTATATTCCTTTTAGTGTCACAACACACATATATATACATGCCGAAGCATACATAAACCCTAATCTATTAACCCTGGATTAGAACATAACCATAGCTTCCTTGACCGGATCTACAAAAATACCAGGGGCCGAAAACCATCGTACCCCAAAACCATGTGCAAAACCATGCACAAAACCATGGACGTGGACTACCCACCAGAAATTAAGGACCAAAAAATTTTCGTCGGGGCGCTCTATTTCGATGGTGGGGCTACCGCCCCTCTTTACCCCCCCGCGCGCGTTTAGTCATGGAAAGAATATAACACATACCTAACATTCTCCCACTTGTTGTTTTCTTTCCACAGGGGGCCACAGGAGAGCTTAGTCATTGGGCCAATTCTTCAACACCCATTGTTTCTCTACACCAAGAGAGCTTCTAAGTGCTCACAGACTTCGTCAATGCATCTGCAACATTCTTCAAAGTGTCCACCTTTACTAGCAACACCCTTTTAGCCTCAACCATATCTCTAACAAAGTGATATTGAACATCAATGTGCTTTTTCTTTGAATGATAAGCAGGGTTCTTAGCCAAGAAAATTGCACTTTGGCTATCACAGTCTATCCTTATAGCTTGCTGTACCAACCCCATACTTGAACACAATATTTGCAACCAAACTGCTTCCTTGCTTGCATGAGTGGCGGCTATGTATTCTGCCTCTGTAGTTGAAAGAGCCACTACAGACTGTCTTTTACTCATCCAACTGACTGCGCCTCCAAATAGGCTAAACACATACCCACTTGTAGATCTTCTTTGGTCCAGATCTCTAGCCCAGTCTGCATCAACAAAACCACGAATTTCCAACATTCTTTCCAATCCTAGTCTTCCTTGGTAGCACAAGCCATAATCACTAGTGCCACGTAAATATCTGAAAACCTGCTTCACTGCTGTCCAATGCTCCTTTCCTGGGTTTGACATAAACCTGCTCAACACTCCCACTAAATGTGTAATGTCTAGTCTAGTATAGACCATTGCATACATCAGGCTACCCACTGCACTTCCATATGGAACATGGGACATATACTCCTCTTCTTCTTGTGTCTTTGGACACTGTTCAGCAGACACCTACAGGAATAGGAACATTCACCGGTTTACTATCCTGCATATTGAACCTCTGCATTATAGTTTTGACATACTTTCTCTGGTTTAACTAGAGAATCCTCTTTGCTTGATCTCTCTTAATTTCCATGCCCAAAATATAGTTTGCAGCACCAAGATCCTTCATGTCGAATTTGGAGAACAGTTGGGTCTTCAAATCTTGGATAATTTCTTTGTCATTTCCAATCAACAACATATCATCCACACACAAGACCAAATAAATAACACGGTCACCAATTAATTTAAAATAAACACAGTGATCCTCCTTGCTTCTGGTGAAGCCAAGTCCCCGTATATAGGTATCAAATTTCTGATACCACATCCTTGGTGACTGTTTTAACCCATACGGAGACTTCTTCAACCTTCATAGCAGTTCTTTCTTACCCTTCACCATAAAGCCTTCAGGTTGCTTCATGTAGATCTCATCTTCTAGATCCTCGTGAAGAAATGTTGTCTTCACATCCATCTGTTCTATCTCAAAATCAAATGCAGCAGCAACAGATAAAAGTAATCTAATAGAAGTAACCTTGGCAACAGGAGAAAAAATATCACCAAAATCAATTCCCGACACCTGGGAATAACCTTTTTCTACCAACCAAACTTTGTATTTCTCCAACTTACCTTCTACATTCATCTTCTTCTTAAACACCCATTTGCTCCCGATGGGATTCCTTCCAGCCGACAACTCCACCAGATCCCATGCCTCATTTTTGTGCAAGGATGCCATTTCATCAACCATGGCCTCCTTCCAGAGTTTTCCATCCTCTAAATCTACTGCCTCCCTGACAGTTCTGGGATCATCATAAATTATAGTTAAGGCAAAACTTGAACAGAAAGCAGATGGACTATACCTTTCTAGTTGCCTTCTTTCTCGAACTGATCTTCTCAAAGCTGGAGTTTGTGGCTCTTCCTCTTCTGAATCTTCTTCTACTGTAGAGTCTGATTCATACTCCTTTAGCTCAAACTTTATCTTCTCAGGTTCCTTTGGTATGATTTCATGCTTAACAACATCTTTCACCTCTCTAAACACCACATCTCGGCTGTACACAACCTTCCTTGTTTCCGTGTTCCAAAGCTTGTAACCTTTTAAACCATCCTTATACCCAATAAAGATGCACCTTTCAGATTTATTATCCAACTTGGTCCTTTTCTCCTTTGGAACATGTACATATGCATCACATCCAAATACCCTTAGATGTGAAAGAGAGGGTTTCTTACCAGTCCATACCTCATGTGGAGTCTATCCTCCACTGGCTATGATCTACTAACTTATAGCATGTAGTTCCACTGCCGCTCAAAAAAATTCTTTGTTCCAACCCGACATACCACCTGAAAGCATGCTTCTTCCTTTTCAACGTTGTTATGTTCATTCCTTCTACAAATCCATTTTTCTGAGGTGTGTATGGAGTAGTCTTCATTGCAGTATACACTTCTCTCTATGAAATCTTCACCTTTCTGCGTAACTCCCCACCATTATCTCTGGCTCCTTTGCTATTTTTATCTTCTTCTCCGTTTGGTTTTCCACTGTAGCCTTAAATTCTTTAAATCACAAAGTTTCGCATTTATCTATCAAGAAATATATCCATGTATTCCTGAGAAGCCATCTATGAATGAAACATATTACATAGAATTTCCTGGGGTTGATGAATGGAACTGACACACGTCCAAACACATCACTGTGCACAAGCTCTAATATCTTGTTTTCCCTCTTAGCACCAGAAGGAAAACTCACCCGATTCTGCTTCCCATATACACAATGTTCACAGAAATCGAAATCCAGAGAACAATTAGACATACCTTCTACCATACCATCTCTATGCAGTATCCGAAGGCTCTTCTCTCCAATATGTCCAAGCCTTTGATGCCATAGCATGGTCTTTTCTCCAGAGACAGCTAGACTTTCTGTCCCACTTTCAGGAACCACAGAACTGTTACACCCATCAATAACAGTGCTACCTTGTAGCTTGTACAGAGTTCCAGTCCGAACTCCTTGCATTAATACCAGTGCTCCCCGAACCATCTTGCAGGCATCTTTCTCGAACACTGTTTTTACACCTGCATCATCCATCTTGCTTACAGAAATCAGATTTCTGGCCAATGCAGGAATATGCAGAACACCAGGAAGTGTTCTAATCCTTCCACCTTGTAGCTTTAGCTTGACCTTTCCATGTCCGATGATTCTGGCCCTCCTATCATCCCCTAGGAAGACATCACCACCATCATATTTCTCATACTCGCAGAACCACTCCCTATGGGGAGTGAAGTGAAAGGATGCACCTGAGTCAATCAACCATGACTCATTATCTACATGTGTATTTGAAGAAGAATCCAAATACACATCCTCACCTTCATCCGAGGTGGTTTTTGCCTCTGCAGAAGGAGCTTCATCAGATCCCTTTCCTTTCTCAGGAGCTTTAGATCTGCATTCCTTTTTGTAGTGCCCTTCCTTTCCGCATTTCCAGCACACTTTTACAAACTTTCCAGGAGATTTAGATCTCCCTCTAGATTTAGATCTCCCACTCGAAACCTTATTCTTGTTTCTGTTCTGGGACCTTCCTCGTACAGATAAGGCATCTCCATTCTCACCCTCCATATTTCTCCGTCTCATTTCCTCCGACAGCAAGGCTGAGACAATGTCATCAAAATTCAAGGTAGTTGTATTGCTACCTATTGCAATAACCAGACTGTCCCACGAGTCTGGTAGAGAACCCAACACACTGATGAATTTATCTTCATCTGAGATTTTAATATCAACACATGACATCTGACTTACCACAGTATTGAAGGCGTTCAGATGCTCTGTCACTGAGTCTCCATCCTTCATTCTTAGGTTATATGAATTTTTCTACAGGAACAACTTATTCACCAGAGATATAGATTGGTACAAAGTCCCAAGTTTTTCCCACAAATTCTTCGTCGTAGCTTCCCCAGATACATACAGCAATACTGAATCTGAGACACACAACCGTATTGTGCTCTTAGCTTTCCGATCCAGTTTCTTCCAGTCTTCATCTGACATTGGCGTGGCTTAGTACTGATCTTACCGACCCACCATCTTTTATCCACCAGATCCTCCATCTTGAGCTCTAATGGAAGAAAACTCTGACCATTAAATTTCTCGATCTCTATCTTTCTGCCACTCGCCATCTTCTTTCACCGCAAGAATCAATCCCGCAGATCTCCCACTAAACAGGGTCTACCTCAGGCCTGAGTAAAAAAACCTCAGTAGAAAAGGCGTCCCCTTGAAACCGAAACAACTTTGATACCAAATGTAGGTTTTAACCCTGAACATAAATTATCTACACACGAATCTTATAATAGAAAATAAACAATAGCGAGAGCATAAAACATAAAACAGATAAAGACAGAGGTTTTCCCCTGGATCCCAAATCGGGACGATCAGCTTGATTTTTCATTATATTCCTTTTAGTGTTACAACACATATATATATACATGCCGAAGAATACATAAACCCTAATCCATTAACCCTGGATTAGAACATAACCATAGTTCCCTTGACCGGATCTACAAAAATACCAGGGGCTGAAAACCATGGTACCCCAAAACCATGTGCAAAACCATGGACATGGACTACCCACCGGAAATTAAGGACCAAAAATTTTTTGCCAGGGCGCTGCCCCAGACCTCGACAGGGGGGGCTACCGCCCCCCTGTGACCCCCCCGTTGCGTGTGCTTAGTCATGGAAAAAATATAACACATACCCAACATTTATCTTGTAGACCTTATCTAAACCCAAACCCTCAAATTTATCAGCATGCTGAAAGATGAAGAGGTAAAAAACCATAGAGAAAAAGCGGAAGCGACCCATGTCTGAGAGTTCCTAGAACTGGGTCTGAAAGGTGGAGGCCAGGAAACTAGGAATGTCCAGAACAACCCCAGTTTGAGACATTAGCCATAATAAAGCCACACATCCCCTGGAGGATTTCCCCAAACCAACCACACCTAATAAACCTACAATGAGAGCAAGGATGGGCTGTATTTCTTCTTTGAACAGACTCAAGGGGAAAGACTCTGTGGAAGGAAGGGTTCTGGTCTGATCGTTGGTTATGGAGGCGATGAAATCGCCCTGCTGTTTCCATGGCAATTTTGCAAACTGAGGGGTCAGAGTAACTTCACTAAAACTGACGTAGTTTGAACTGGTAGGAAAAATAAGGGATTTTCTGATAATATCGAGGGAAATATTGAATATCCTATTCCCTTGAGCTGAGAGGAACAAGCCCCGAGGTTCGTCGTAGGCATCCCTGAGCCAACAGATAAATTCGACCGATGGATAAACTGGAGGGGTAATTTTATGATACAGACCCAACAGAACCACCCGATACCTATCCCTGTTTTCGACATGTCTCCTAAAAAGTTTAGGTTTGATACTGCTAATGGGAAATGGATACTGCGAGTCACAGATATCTTCTTGTCGGTCTAGGAAAGGTTCAAATCCCAGAGGATTTCTGGTTTCACGGACCTGGGGAGTCTCCGACTCTAACTTCTTGGTGGTGACCTTACCCATGACTAATAAGAAAATTTTAAAAACAAAAGGAAACCAGAGGGAATATGCGGGATGGAATACCTGCGCAGTAGGAAATTTGCTCGGGAAAGCGACGCGGGGTACTGACAGTGACTGGGTGGACCTGGTACTGGGTTCCCACTTTTGTTTATACCGTAGTCGAAAACTTGAATATTTCATTGCATTAAAAGACAGAGGACCGTTATATAGAACTGAGGGATCTCAGGAAAAGGCGGAATGGTGAAGCAAGTGGGATGAGTGTCATAAGGACACTGACAGTGAGACACGTGGCGTGTAGGAATTGGGTGTTAGACTTTGGGTAGGTAAACACTGAGTGTCGGGTTAAATACTGGTACAGGAGTCAGTACCAGATATCGTAAGAACTTTACCTTACCTTTTCGTCATGGAGACAACTCTGCCTCAGAACATAGCTCTCGTGGAACGCGAAGTGCATAGTGTTATAGCTTTAAAACCTGTGCTTTATTCCCCATATAACACTTGCCTCGTGTCGACCCTCTTGACATGTCATCAAAATTCCGAGGGGGTAAGGCTCCACCTTACTTCTCCGCTTCATGACCCCCCCGAAATTACACTTGTGGAATCCTTTGCCAGCGTGCATAAAGTGAATGCGGGTCTCATTTTATATTCTTTCCCTTTATACCTTTTATATCTTTGCTCGGCTAATGTTCAAAGACCTTTTGTATTTCCGCTCCATTATAGAAATGCATTTATCCATTGGGCACGTGACTAAGCTTAGCACTATTTCTACTTAGCCAGCTTCAAACTTTAACCATGAGTAATGTTATTGGGTGCTTTTCTCCACATGACTTCAATTAAAATTTTAAGGGTGAACTATATAATCAACACATCCTACATTCTATAGTCATCTAGTGCATTTAATTTTTGTTACCTATCAACTTGCCCTTTAGTTAAATCAATGTCAAGACGAGATGGAATACTTAGCCTATTGTACTCAAATTTAATTGACAACAAATCCTTATTCCTATAGATTAACTCATAGGGAGTGAAAGAAGTGGTGGTTTTCCAAGTGATCTTTTAGGCTCAAGTGGCCTCAACAATTCTTTCTATTAAGTCCTTATATTGCTATTGATCACTTTGGTAAGAGAACTCTCCACTACCCTATTAGTGTCTTCTAATTTCCCATTTGCTTATGGGTAGTATGGAGTGTACTTCTGATGTTGAGTTTTATGTTTCTTCATTATCCCTTTAATCAAATTGGACTTGAATTAGGAGCCTTGGTCGTTCACCAATTCTCTTGGAAAACCAAACTTGCAGGTGATATTTTTTCCTTAAGAATTTCACACCTTTCTATTTTGTTTATGCTTTCACTTCCTTCACTTTAGCCCACCTTTCTAAGTGGTCATTTCATACAATGATGTACTTCTTATTCCTAGATGGGGGCTCAATGGGACCAGTGAATTCCATGCCCCACTTCCCAAATGTCTCAAAAGACACATGAGGTTGGAGGGGCATCTCATTGTTCTGATTAGGTGTTCCCATCCTTTGGAATTCATCAAATTGTGAAGTATATCTTTGGGCATACTTGTGAAGGTTTGGAAAAAAGTATCCTACTTGAAATATTTTGTAATTTGTCCTATTTATATCAAAATGGCCCCTAGAAGGCCCATCATGGCAAGCTAAGATGATGTCATAAAATCCATCCTCCCTGACACATATTATTAGAATTTGTTCAAGCCCAAACTTGAAGAGGTCCCCCCCAATCCAACTGTAGGAGGAACGTTTCTGACAATATTACTTTTCTCCTTGGAATATAGGTCAGGGGTGAACTGGAGAGTAGCTAGGAAATTGGAAATTTCAGCGAACCATGGAGACAAAAGTGATATGGAAAACATATGCTCATCCAGGACTTGTACATCTATCACTCCTTAACTTGTAGAAAATGTTAGTCTTGATAGAAAATATGCAACAACATTCTCTTTTCTAGGTTTTTCAATAATAGTGAAATCAAATTGTTGCAAAAGAAATAACTAACTAATTATGTGATAATTCACTGTTGGGAATCACAACTTCTATTAGACCAAAACACGTAGGTTTTAGTCAATGATTGCATCGCTAGAGATAAGGATCCATGAGAGGCAGTTAGTCACATGTCACGAAACAAACGGGGAGCGTTGGTTTGTCCAATGTCCAACAATTCCCCCCCCGCCCCCCCCCCCCCCCCAACACAATTTGGGTGCATATTGAACTTGTGACCTACGCTCTGATACCATTTGTTGGGAATCACGATTGTCGTTAGACCAAAACGCACAGGTGTTAGTCACCGATCGCATCGTCGGAGATAAGGATCCGCGAGATCTAATTATTACATGTTGCTAAATACACATGGATCATTGTTTTATCCAATGTACAAATTCACATCTATATTATTCATTAAGTATTGATTTTTGGATAGTTAATATGCATGGATACTTAATAAACATTAACTCAGTATTGAGTTTCACAATTCCATTTTAGTAAACAAATGCACCATAATGGATTTTTTCAAATATTAATTTAAAAATAAATAAATTAAAATTTCCTAAAATAATTGATATGTGGGTCCTTTATGTAGCACACCAACGTATGGTAATTTGGAATCTAAACCATGTCAGTGTAGTTTGTTTTCTAACACATCATGGATGTGGTTTCCCTTTGAATGTACCACGATGGTGCTTCCTATATATTTATAAGATGCATCAACAATGATTTCAATGTGAGCCAAATGAGTGAAGTGCACCACATATAATGTTTTTAAAAATTTGAAAAAGGCCAATTTTAAGATCAATTTTAATGTTTAATTTAGTGAAATTCAAAATAATACATAACAAGCAAATTCACCTATCTCTTCCTACACAAGGAGGCATGTTTTCTCCCTATAGAGTAAAAATAAAAATATAGACCATTTTTCAAAATTTAAAATTAAATGAAATCGAATTTTAAAACTATTGAACTAAGAAATAAACACTAGAGAGCATTACAAATGGAATGGTCATCCAAGGTGATTGACCATTGGTGCTTGTGGGAGATATTGGAAGCATGGAGAAAATGAATTGTGATAACAAAATTCAATTCTATGACTCCCTTTTTAACACTATTATGGCACACCTAAGATTGAGACAAACTAGGGTATTAATTTTATTTAAACACACCACTGTAGTTTTCTAAATTTACCCTTACATGGTGCACCAATACAGAGGACAATTCACAAAAATTGGATTCACCACCGAGCTATTTTATTTATGAATATAAAAATTTATGTTTTTCAAGTGAAAATTAAAGTTTTTGGTGTATTGATATGATATATGTACCAATTTTTCCATTTATTCAAGTGCATCTTTGAAGTTTTTATGGTTTTTAAAATTTCATTTGTTTTTTAAATAGTCAAATTTTTATCCTAATCTGATGCACACTTGTCACATATTTTGTTTTTTTTTACTTTGGAGCACTATTACACATGCTTATATTTTTTGAAATATATATATATATATATATATATATATATATATATATATATATATATTTATTTTAGAATTTAATAACAATAATGGTCATTGATGCACCTTATTTTATAAGCATCGATGATTGTGTGTATTAAGAGCATTGGAGTGTGCATTTTATTAGGGTGCACTAATCTAAGAGCCTCCAAAAAATATCTAACCAACCACCTTCAGTTGCAACCTTTGGTATAAATAGATAATGGATAAATTTATAGGGGAGGTTCAGTGAAATACTTGATACAAGGTTTTCTCCTTGTGATTTTAGGGGCTCACCTTTTGAGTTCCCACAAAGCAATAAGAATTGATACAATATTGAATTTTCAATGTACCTTTTCCTCATATACCTCCTTATAGGTTGACCAATGCCCTATTCCATTATTAACCCATGATCAAATAGATTTATTCCACTTTTGTCTTTATTTTTTCATGATTTGTAATGAATTCTTTCCATTCTGAAACACCATACCCTATTAGCATTTGCAACAATTTTTTATGTGCTTGTAGGTAGGGAGTGGTTAAAATTTTGAGAAATCCACAATCATTGAGATCATCCATGGCCTATATATCATCATAAACATGGTTATCCACATCCTCGCTCTCTCTCCCCCTCTCTCTATCTTTCTCTCTCTCTCTCAACAATAGACAAATACAATTTTTCAAGCATTTTAAGCAACTTAGAAAGATTATTTAGTACATTTTGGGGGGGAATTTCTTTGTCTAATGGGTACATGTGTGAGTATTCACTCCTTTTATTTATACAAAGCATAGGTAAGGTCATCCACTTGCATCCAAAGTGAAGAAAAATTGTGAGTTCTTAGTTTCCTCACTAATGGGGATACCTAATTTTTTTTTAAAAACTAAGAAAGAAATGGATAAAAATGTAGGGCATGAGATGAGGATATACTTGGATCTAAGGAAATGAGGTTTTGATGGTAGAATCTCTTTCCATTTCCAACTATATTTCAAGGGATATTTTGTTTTAATTCAAGGAATTAGTAAAATAGCACAACAACTTAGTAAATAAGTCAAAATTTCACCCATCTAATCAATTTTTTACCCATTCGTATATAGTTTAGGTTGGATAATTTTCATTTTTATAATAATTTTTTTCAAATGTAATGCTTAACATAAAAAAATTATTTTGGCTTCTTTATTTTAGTTTTGATAAGTGTATCAAGCCTTTTCAAAGTTTTTCATCAAATAGCTCCATCATAATCTATTTTGACATGTAACAACCTCAAAACTTACCTATAGGTCAGGTTCACCTCATTGCATTATGTGTTATCAATTTCACGTTCCACCTTGGAATTAGGATCAATGCCACCAAGTTAGGTCTTTCAATGATTAGGAAAAATATCCCGTGCTACTTATATTGGGAATACATTTGTGTCCCTTAATTGAAAAAATATACAAGTATTCAATGATAAACATCTATTCATGCTTGCTAGAATGTGTAAGATAACTTGAAACCATTATATTTATATATTGGTTGTCTCACATTTGTTTATGGTATATATCATTATCATCTAATCAAATTTTGTCTCCTATGTTCAAGATAAAATCATTTATTTACATGGCATAGACTTGTTCTTCTAACATATTTGGATTAATGACTTTGGACCATTAGTTGCATCCCTTTATTATTCCACTACCTAAATTGTGTTATATAATATCACTCACTCTTATGAAATTGATACTTTCACGAGGATAAATTTGTCTACTTCATTGTTCAATTTATTCTCCTAATATATATTGAGACATATCTCCATTGTGTATTTTTTCATAGCTATGATCCTCTTTGACATGGATCCATTATGTATCATTTCATGGCCACAATCACTGCTTATAAATGTGTGTGTTTTTATTATAAATCTATAGTGTACCTGACTTGGTGGCCATGTCTTTCCACACCAAAGCATATTTATGCCTTGCTTAGGAACTGAGTCATGTCATACCTTGTCTATTGTTGCAGGTACTTTCTTGACCTATATTTTATGGCACTCCACTTGGCTCCACTCAATAGCTTCTTCTAACCAATTATAATGTATTTCAACCATCATCTCCCATTTTGACCTCACACATCTGGGGGCATATATTATAGCATCTTAGCCACATCATTATCCTAGATGCAATTCATTATCATTTATCCATTCCATACATATATTTGGTTATCAATGGTTAATAGATGGTATGTGAAAAATACTTATCTGGGGAAGCTACACACACTTCTTGCTTATACCATGAGTAAATAATCATCCTTTTCCGTCAACAAGGAGTGAAAATTATGTGCTCTTCAATGGGGTTTATGGGAAAAATATTTTCATAACTTCCCATTTCCTATGAGAAATTATCTCAACCATCTTGAAAAGGTACAAATGAGACCCAAAGGAAGGAGAATGTGGGTACAATTGTTGCGATATAAGGGTTATTTCCTAGCCCAAAGTAGTTAGAGAATTTTCCCCATGGTTTTATGATCACCAACTCCTTGATAATTCCCATTTCAATTGTTCCTATCTCCCATTTATTAGTACTAAGGCCCAAGACACACTTGTATTCCTCTTCCTCACATAAAACAAATTGTTGAAGGTGAAGTGGTATTAAGTGGCCTAAGTTAGGAGGAATTTGGATGGTGATTACATATAGTACCAATATCAAATTCGAGTAAAAATATGTTGTATTACCTCTCATCATAAAAAAAATGGAGTACTATATTCATTCCCTTGACTATATATTTAATTCTTGCATCTCTTTGTCATTCTTTAGTTTTTAGTGTTCATTCAAATTTGGCTAATTCTAGCTATTTATATTAGTATTTCATAAGTCTATTTTTATTTCCGTTTTCTTAAAAAGGTTATTTGTTTTGTGTACATAGGTATCTAAAGTCTATGAAGGATAAAAGGGGTTGAAGCAAGGAAAATTAACCTGATTAATCTCCTACCTACTATTCAACATAATAAGTCTTCAATAAACTAGTAGTTATTTTTGGATTATTGTAAGCCACTCTAGGAAAATTTGAACATGTTTTTCAAGCCATCTATTTTGTTATGGTTTAGTCGTAGTCATATGATAGATAGAATTTATCTAGAATAATGGAATCATTAACCAATTATGCAGATAATGGATAGAAGCAACATTAAATCTCTTTTAAACCTCCACAAAACCCTCATCAATTATTTAGAAGCATAGAATACAAATATGATCATTTTCTCTTTCAAGATATTTATAAATTCCCTATTCCTATCGATTATCTTACATGTGCCAACTAATCATAGATCCAAAATCACCTCAAAGAACATATAGTTGATACCTTTTACAAAACACACTTCAAACATTCTCATTGCCAAACACTCTCATGACATTTATCATTTAATTTTTCTCAATTAAACATAAATACTAGCATCTCCTTCTCATTACTCTTACTACATCATCAAAGAAAAACATCCTAACAACATGGGAAAATGAGTAAAAATTAAACCAATACTATACACTTATAATTCACTAACTTGGTTAACAAATTTGTATCCCCTAGTTATTTATCTAAATATAATTACATTATCATTCTTATCTCATTTATTATTCATCCTTACCAAGCTATACAAATGTTACTCTTATTAATGATATCATTATCTTATTAGTCCCTGCTGCAGGCATGACGGGGACTATAGTAATCGAATATGTGTATTTGACATTATTAGTCCCTCAAATAACAAAACTTAAACCAAACTTTTTTAAGATGACCATGTATTTTTTTCTTTCATGGTTTTGGCCTCTTCCTGAGGTGGGGAGGCTATAACTATATGTTATTTCCTTATCATTTTGACGCATTTTGAAAGTGAATAATTAATTCTATCATTAGTTTAAAGGAATTAAATGTAGCTTGTAACCCTGTACAAAAATTATCTACAAACAAATTCATAAAAAAACAAAAAATAATAAATAGCAAGAACATAAAACATAAAACAGATATAGACTGAGATTTTTCCCCTAGATCCCAAATCAGGAATACCAGCTTGATTTTTCATTATATTCCTTTTAGTGTTACAACATTGATATATACATGCCGAAGCATTCATAAACCCTAATCCATTAACCCTGGCTTAGAACATAATTGTAGTTCCCTTGATACCAGGGGCAGAAAACCATCATGCCCCAAAACCATGTAAAAACCCATGCACAAAACCATAGGCAGGTCTGCCCACCTAGAATAGGGTCCATTTTTTTTTCCTCGGGGCGCTAGCTCAGACCCCATGTTGGGGGCTACCCGCTCCTACAGACCCCTGGGCAGGGGGGCTGCCACCCCCCCTGTAACCCCACCATGTGTGCGAATATTCGTGGAAAGAATATAACTCATACTCGACATTAAATGCTATGAGTTAGTCATTTTAGGTAAGGACTATATATGTTTATTTTTCCATCCCTATGTTAAATTGTTTTAGCTTGAAATCTTCCTCTCTGGGATTTTCATGTCATCATGGCATATTCTACCTGTCTCTCTGGGCTTTAGGTATAAAAGTGCAACATACTTCCTCACACCCTCTTGTAGTTACCTGAATTCACCAGAAAGAGAAGTATCAACCAGAGAGAAGTATCAAGAGTGGCAAGTGCTTGTTCTAGCCTTTGCTTTGTTGAGCTGAAGTTAATCGTCCCATATCCTCCAATCTATGCTAGCAGCCTTGTGAAAGTCAAATTAATCTAGCATGGCATATTCTAACTGTTTCTATGGGCCTTGGGTGGAAAAATGCAACATACGTCCTGGTAGCAATCTCCTGTAGTTCCCTAAGTTCACCAGGGAGAGAAGTATCAACTAGAGAGAAGTATAAGGAGTAGTAAGTGCTTGCTCTAGCCTTTTCTTTATTGAGCTCTAGTGAGTCGTCCCATGTCCTCCAATCCTTTCTAGCAGCCTTGTGAAAGGAAGAATAATCTACCTATATGTTGCATAGATATTTGCGAGAAATAGCTTGTCAGTCTGGCCAGCCAACAAGCATATCAGGATTAGTCGAGCCTAGCACCCACTGAGGAATTGCTCTAGAACTACTGAAGAGCTACTCCAGAACTATTGTAGGATTCATCTCTAAATAAATCTATCCTCGCTAGAGAACTCCTCTAGTGAGATAGCATCAAAACTGGGATTTTGACATGAAAATTGCCAAAACCATTGCATCATATATAACCAAGTATAACCAGGTTGTGTCTGGAACTAAATCTTGGCACAAACCTGGTTCAGGTAAGTGGTTGGGGTGGCTTTGCAGTTTGTGTATAAAAAGTGATAGGAATAAGCGTAATATGGATATTATAAGAATGTGACTCTCATATCTAGTGGTAATTCCTTTTATTTGATAGAAACACTTTTCACGATTTTGATTCCACATTTTGGTTCGTTATCCTTGTTTTCACTCATTTTTTAAGACAGAAATGGTCCTTTTTGTTCATTCCCCTTGGCACTATTAGCCCCCTATGAATTTTTTGACAAGAAAACAGGGGGCTAAAATGTTTTTTGAGCCTTCAAGAAATGCATTTCCTCTGAAAACACATCATCCTTGAAGCCTCATTGTGCCTTTGGCCTTTTATTAATCCTCACTACTGTTTCTAATTTCGAAGCCCCTCTGTTGTAAAGAAGATGCCCAAAGGCCTTCCTTTCCCCATATTTCATTCCCACAAAGCCTCTATTTTCCTCCCTTCTTCCTTCTCTATTTTTCCCTTTTAAGCCTCTGTTGTCATCCTTTTTCCCCTCCCATTTCCCTCACTAATACTCCCAATCATTCTGACTCCCCTCTTAAACCTTATAATACCCCTTATTCTGCCCTATCGAATCCCTCTTTAGCCTTAAAAATCCCTTTTTTTTGGCTTAAAAAATCCATTTTCCATATAACAAGCTAAGCCCCTTTTTCGGCCAGCCCCCTTAACCACTTCCCCATATGCCTGCGCCCGATACCAAGTTCTAAATGCTCGAGCGCTTATCACCATTGGAGCTTTCATGTTGGCTCATTCCCTTTGTTAACGCATTTGTTATGATGCGATGAGTTCTGTTCTACCCATACTTCGCCGCAATCTCCATCGTCGATCTCTTTAAGAGATCTGACGACTAGCGCTAACCCACTGCCATCACAATCTGAGCTTTCGGTATGCGTGTTCCTTTGTTATCATGAAATCCTTCGATGCGATGGAGTTTAGTCGTTTAACCTCCGCTAAGATCTAAGTCATCGATCTTTGCAAGATCCGACAGTCAGCGCTAGTTCCGCTATGTGCCCGTCCCCGCTCTATATTCCCTCTGAGTAACCGTGGGTCGTCGATCTGTTCCCATATCCGATGGCTGGCACATAATTTCTCCATCACGCATTGGAATATCTTAGCATGACACCCCCTGTTTCCCCCAATTGCGATCCTCTGATTTGATTGCGACCATCCGTTTGATCCAAGATCAACGACCCACATTTCATTGCATCTATGCCATACTCCTTCATCGGAGCCTCCTCTACTTCATCGCTTAATCATCACCGTTGACCTCCTCTTGAGATCCAACGGTTCATATCAAATCACCCTCCGCCATGACCGGGTCCCATATCAAGCCCCAATTCATATGTTTTCATGCAATTTCCTTTGCTTTCCATCCGAAGGTCAAAACCTTATGGTTTACACTAAGCGTTATTTCTCCCCCTAACTGCATATTAATACCTCTGTAAGCCTTCATCGACCCTGTTCTTCACCATTTCACAGAGAATTTCCCCATTTCACCATTGCGCCACCATTTCGCAAGCCTCCACGGCATTTCTTCCGCCACCCCTCATTTTTATAATTGGTTTATTTCACTATGCAGGGTTGTTACAGGGTGATGAATTCACTCTGAGTTCCATAATCACAACATACTTTGATTCCAAATTACAGATTCAGCCGCTGCATCAGAGACCAATGTATCAGCAACAAAGGTTAAAGAGGTTAAAGCCCGTAATTGAATATTTGGTGCTTTAACCCGTGGTCAAAGAATTAAGGTGCAATTTGAAGCCCTGAAGCGCACAAAAAGCCATATCTATGTCTTAGCATCAGTGGAACATTTTTCTCCAGACAATACACCTTCCCACTGAAGTCTCCACACCTCCTCGAGCCCATAAACAGTTAATTACTCTAACATAAGCTTCTTAAAGACCGTCAGGACCGCAGTTATGGAAGCATGGAGACCTGAAGACCTTTCAATCACCTTACTTGCTTCAGAAGACAGAATAGAGGGCCTTACAGCTAGAAAGGACTCCAAAGAAACATCAGAGGTCAAATATCGACCTGATAGAGAATCTGAACCAGACTACAGAGTACAGCACAGAGCCATTAAGTAGAATGGGCATTGACACGTCCGCCACTCTATCTTAATGGATCCATTTAATTTGTATCTACTCCTGCTATTATTCATTCTCCTATAAGAACCCCTAAAGAACACATTGTAAAGGGTTACGTTGTTGCTGTTAGTGTAGGGATTCATTCGACTGTTAGAAAATTTATTGGGGGAAAGTAGCTAAGTATTTTGTAATGTAGTACATTGGGAGGAGAAAGTTCGGACTGTAATTAGCCATAGAGCTCAGTGTATGTGACTGGTTTTGCATCAATCAATCAAGAAAATTTCACAGGATCCTGGTCTATATTATGGGTGATGTTTCTCTTATTACATTGTCCATTTACATTATTCATGTTGTCCATCCATGCTTCGATAAGAATCAGTAAATCAGGCTTAGGATATACCCTTGTTTGGTACCCTAATGCCCGCTGCTCTTCTTGTCTTTAATGTTTTCTGCTGATAGTGAATCTAAGGGAAAATTCATGTAATTTAACCAGTGTAGTAGCTGTTATTCACTGCTAGCTGATGTGTGAATTTGGGATTTGTTGCTTACTTGTTCTTGTTTGGGTTTGAGCTGCAAAAATTGGGATACCGAGGATTTAGAGTATGCCCTGTCCACTGGGGTCCTTTTCCAATAGATTGGCCTTTCTAAGATCCCTTTGAGTGGTGTCAAAGTAGAGAAGGTTAAAATTCTTTCTTCGATCTATAGACTCTGCTCAATGTTAAATCTTATCTCTTTTTTCCCTTGGGGCATGCTAAAGCAGGCTTGAAGTTAAATGACCTTTGGTCTAATCTTCAAGCTGCCCTTTGTGCCTTCATTGAAAACTGCCTTTGAGTATGTCAAAGTAGGTCAGATTTAAATGACATCTGAACTGATCTATAGACAGAAATTGGGTTTCTTTCCTTCTTTCACCTTCTTTCCTTATTGTTCCATTCCACCATCTATCTAAAAGATCCTTTAGTATAGATGACTTGCCCTCTGAAAGCCTTGGCTAGTTGTTGGAAAGTAATTCCCTTTCATGACTCCATAGCCCAATGGATGACACAGTGTTAACCTATCCTCCTAGGGTGAAACATCCTACTGCTTTGCTCCTTCCCTCCCGTAGCTTCCTCAGTTAATGATCTCATGACCAACCCAACAACCAACCAAATCATTTAAACCCCCTTGTGCTTCATACCTAGCCTAATATCTCATTCTGAGCTTTCAAAGATATATCATTCTTTGTTCTTTGGAGAGATCCCTCTCCGGATCCAGGAGGGCTAGATCCTAGGATCCCAAAGTGGTTTGATGTTGTCTTATCTTTTGGTATTTCCAAATCTGCCAAAACATAGGAAACCCAACATAATGGCGACTCCGCTGGGGAAAAAAGAGACCAATCATCCTTGATTTGGTAAATCATTGTGGTGGACGGTAAAATCTTAAACCCTCCACCTGGCAACTCCACAGTTCCTAAATGATTAAATACTCCACTGGTGATCAGTAGGCCGTTGATTATCTTGGTTTCACGAGACTCCACTGGGAGACTAGTCGCATTACAACATCATCCCCACTAATGGAAGACTCTGAGTTAAGTCCCCTTGAAGAGTTTCGTTGCAGAATATCAGATATACTGGCTAAACTCAGAAGCAAGGACCTTCTAGAGGTTTTCCTTTCCAGATCAAGATTCAATAATCAACCTGAGCTGAAGAAAGATTTTCTAGAAGTGCTGGTGGAAAGGTATGAAGCTGAGATCAAATTTCTGAACTCACAAGAGAAATCATACCAGTTCAGAGACCCCAGATCATTTTTGGAAAGTCTCCCTCCCCCTAAGAGAGAGGAGATTCCACTGCCTTTCGACGTGCATGAAGAAGGTGATCAGGCTTTCAAGAGCCACTCTGAAGATGCAGTGGAAGAAGCAATAGTCAAAGCTGCCCAGGATGAAGATAGCCTACCAGTCATGGTAGGGCTAAAAGAAGAAAGTGTACATCATATGTTCATTGATCCTGTGGCAGAGTACATGGAGGCCCTGATTAGCTCAAATTCTCCAGCATTGATCCTTCGCAAGGGCCAGATTCATCAGGAGTGGTCACCACCGATGGTGACCGCAATTTTGAAAAACCACCTGCAGAGCACCCTGTGGTTATCTCTGATGAGCAGTCGGTGCTTCTATCCTTTTTTGTTACTGCTTGACTGGATGCACTGGCATTATTGTATCACCTAGAGCGTCAAATATTTCCAAGTAGAGTAGGGTAGGTAGGAAAAGCTCAATAAAGCTCAATTTGTGATCATTTAGTCAGTTGTTTTTTAAATTTCTGCAAAGTCTAGCAAGCCAGACAGTCTAATCCTGGCTTGACCGTTTTTCAATTTCTGTCTTAGAATGTAGAGAAGAACTCTGCTAGACAGTTTAATCCTAGCAGATATTAGTTTAGGTAGAGAAGCTATGAGACCAACTGTCTAATCTGATCTCATGCAGTGATAAGGGTAGTATTAGAGTAGGTTTCTTTTCTTGTTTGTAAAAATTGATGATGTAAAGGATCTGCAAGTCCAAATGCACCTAGAAGAAAAATGTTAGGACTGTAGTATGGGTAGGTAGTTGTTTGGGAGAATGTTTACTGCTGATATGATGTCTTCGTGATTTGTGGCAGCTGATTAAAGAAAAGAAAAGGATGTGTCAAGTACCAGGCATTTGGCCTACTCCAAAGATCATTCTCTGAATTCTTGACTCCTTCAAGAAGAAGCCATCCCCATGTGGAGCCACTGTTAGCCCCCTATGAATTTTTTGACAAGCAAACAGGGGGCTAAAATGTTTTTTGAGCCTTCAAGGAATGCATTTCCTCTGGAAACACATCATCCTTGAAGCCTCCTTATGCCTTTTCCCTTTGATTAATCCTCACTGCTGTTTCTGATTTCGAAGCCCCTTTGTTGTAAAGAAGATTCCCAAAGGCCTTCCTTTCCCCATATTTCATTCCCACAAAGCCTCTGTTTTCCTCCCTTCTTCCTTCTCTATTTTTCCCTTTTAAACCTCTGTTGTCATCCTTTTTCCCCTCCCATTTCCCTCACTAATACTCCCAATCATTTTGACTCCCCTCTTAAACCTTATAATACCCCTTATCTAGTTTAAAATACCCTTATTCTGCCCTATCAAATCCCTCTTTAGCCTTAAAAATCCCTTTTTTTGGCTTAAAAAATCCATTTTCCATATAACAAGCTAAGCCCCTTTTTCGGCCAGCCCCCTTAACCACTTCCCCATATGCCTGCGCTAGAGACCAAGCGCTAAAGGCCTGGGCACTTATCGCAATTAGAGCTTTCACATTGGCTCATTCCCTTTGTTAACGTATTTGTTCCGATGCGATGAGTTCTATTCTACCCATACTCCACCACAATCTCCACCGTCAATCTCTTTAAGAGATCCGATGGCTAGCGCTAACCCACTGACATCGCAATCGGAGCTTTCAGTATGCGCGTTCCTTTGCTATCATGAAATCCTCTGATGCGATGGAGTTTAGTTGTTTAGCCTTCGCTAAGATCTGAGCCGTCGATCTTTGCAAGATCCGATGGTCAGCACTAGTTCCGTTGTGCGCCCGTCCCCGCTATATATTCCCTTCGATTAACCATGGGTCATTGATCTGTTCCTAGACCCGATGGCTAGCACATGATCGCTCCATCGCGCATTGGAAGATCGTAGCGTGACACCCCCTGTTTCCCCCGATTGCGATCCTCCGATTTGATCGTGACCATCTGATCCAAGATCGACGGCCCACATTTCATCGCATCTATGCCATACTCCTTCATCAGAGCCTTCTCTACTTCATCGCTAAATCATCACCATTGATCTCCTCTTGAGATCCAACGGTTCATATCAAATCGCCCTTCACCATGACCGGTCCCACATCAAGCCCCATTTCATATGTTTTCGTGCAATTTCCTTTGCTTTCCATCCGAAGGTCAAAAACTTATGGTTTACACTAAGCATTATTTCTCCCCCTAACTGTATATTAATACCTCTGTAAGCCTTCATCAATCCTGTTCTTCACCATTTCACAGATAATTTCCCTGTTTCACCATTGCGCCACCATTCCGCAAGCCTCCACGGCATTTCTTCCACCACCCCTGGTTTTTATAATTGGTTTATTTCACTATGCAGGGTTGTTACAGGGTGATGAATTCACTCCGAGTTCCATAATCACAGCATACTGTGATTCCAAAATACAGAGACGCCGTTGCAGTAGAGACCAATGTATCAGCAACAGAGGTTAAAGAGGTTAAAGCTTGTAATTGAATATTTGGTGCTTTTACCCGTGATCAAAGAATTAAGGCGCAGTTTGAATTCTTGAAGCACACAAAAAGCCATATCTGTTTCTTAGCATCAGCGGAACATTTTTCTCCAGACATTACACCTTCCCACTGAAGTCTCCACGCCTCCTTGAGCCCAGAAACAGTTAATTACTCTGACAGAAGCTTCTTAAAGACTATCAGGGCCACAGTTATGGAAGCATGGAGACCTGAAGACCTTTCAGTCACCTTACTTGCTTCAGAAGACAGAACAGAGGGCCTTATAGCTAGAAAGGACTCCAAAGAAACATCAGAGGTCAAATATCGACCTGACAGAGACTCTAAACCAGACTACAGAGTACAGCACAGAGCCATTAAGCAGAATGGGCGTTGACACATCCGCCACTCTATCTTAATGGATCCATTTAATTTGTATCTACTCCTGCTATTATTCATTCTCCTATAAGAACCCCTAAAGAACACATTGTCATTAGGGGAATTTTGAGGTCTAAAACAGGCCTCCTAAGGAAAATTTACAATCAAAATTCACTTTATGAGAACCAATCACATTTTATGAGATGACATCATCCCTAATGGTTGAGGTGGCATTGATTGAGTTAAAGGTACTTACTTGTCATATTCTCAATGGTGGATAAAAACTCATGGTTAACCATGGTAGTGCTCTAAGTACTTTTAAAGTCAAAGTAAAGTACTCATAATAAATGTCATTTCACACTTTTTGAATAAAAATATATTATTGTCATTTCATATTTCTTGAAAGAAACAATGCATATCACTATACATTTATTATATTATATTATATTATATTATTTTTATATAGTATAATAATTACATGTTATTATACAATTTAAATAATATAAATTTTAATTAATAGCATATAATAATTAAAAATTTATAAATTTATATTTATATTTTATTTTATGTTATTTAAGTACAAAGGACAAATGCATTATTTGTTCAATGATAATGGCTTTTTATTCAAAACCTCATTCTTATTTATAGTCACATCAATACAAATTTTTTATTAATTTTATTTGGGTACAACTTTTGAGTTGAATTTAACTATGGTTATATGGATTGTGGTGCAAAAAGTGAATTTCAAATTCATAAATATTATTTTATTGGTTTAGCTATTATTTTATTATTTCCTTAGGAGGCCCATTTTAGACCTCAAAATTCCCCTAATGAAAGGGTTGCGTTGTTGTTGTTAGTGTAGGGATTCATTTGACTGTTAGAACAGTTATTGGGGGAAAGTAGCTGAGTAGTTTGTAATGTAGTACGCTGGGAGGAGAAATTTCGGACTGTAATTAGCCATAGAGCTCAGTGTATGTGACTAGTTTTGCATCAATCAATCAAGAAAATTTCACAGGATCCTAGTCTATATTACGGGTGATGTTTCTCTTATTGCATTGTCCATTTACTTTATTCATGTTGTCCATCCATGCTTCGATAAGAATCAGTAAATCAGGCTTAGGATATAACCCTGTTTGGTACCCTAATGCCCATTGCTCTTCTTGTCTTTAATGTTTTCTGTTGATAATGAATCTAAGGGAAAATTCATGTAATTTAACCAGTGAAGTAGTTGTTATTCACTGCTAGCTGATGTGTGAATTTTGGATTTGTCGCTTAGTTGTTCTTTTTTGGGTTTGAGCTGCAAGAATTGGGATACTAGGGATTTAGAGTATGCCCTGTCCACTGGGGTCCTTTTCCAACAGATTGGCCTTTCTAAGATCCCTTTGAGTGGTGTCAAATCAAAGAAGGTTAAAATTATTTCTCCGATCTATAGACTCTGCTCAATGTTAAATATTATCTATGTTTTCCCTTGGAGCATGCTAAAGCAGGCCTGGAGTTAAATGACCTCTGGTCTGATCTTCAAGCTGCCCTTTGTGCCTTCATTGAAAGCTTCCTTTGAGTATGTCAAAGCAGGTCTGGATTTAAATGACATCTGACCTGATCTATAGACATAAATTGGGTTTCTTTCCTTCTCTCACCTTCTTTCCTTATTGTTCCATTCCACCATCTATCTAAAAGATCCTTTAGTATAGATGACTTGCCCTCTGAAAGCCTTGGCTAGTTGTTGGAAAGTAATTTCCTTTCATGACTCCATAGCCCAATGGATGACACAGTGTTAACCTATCCTCCTAGGCCGAAAAATCCTACTGCTCTGCTCCTTCCCTCCCATAGCTTCCTCAGTTAACGATCTCATGACCAACCCAACAACCAACCAAATCATTTAAACCCCCTTGTGCTTCATACCTAGCCTAATATCTCATTTTGAGCTTTCAAAGATATATCATTCTTTGTTCTTTGGAGAGATCCCTCTTCGGATCTAGGAGGGCTAGATCCTAGGATCCCAAAGTGGTTTGATGTTGTCTTATATTTTGGTATTGTCAAATCTGCCAAAACATAGGAAACCCAACAGGCACCACATTCGCTAGTTCTTAGGGGCTCAAATAGCGTGAATGCTACTTTAACTGGATCTACTGGGTTATAAACTCAAACCGCTGTGAGCAGTAGGGCAAGCCGCCTTCTCAGCTTTATTTGAAGAACTAATATTTTTTCTGAGCTAAGAAATAAAAGGTCAAATATGTAAAATAATACCAAAACAAAATTTCATTCCAAATGAATTTGGGTTCCATGTTTTTTCACTGTTTTAAGATGAAGCAATCTCGGACCTTCCAAAGTTAGAGAAAATTAAGCACACGGCTAAGAACCTCTAGCATAAACATTAGAATCCACCCGCAGCAAGTGGCACAAATTCACAACCCACTACCTCTTTCTGTACCAAAGCCTTTTATTCCGTCCTGAGCCTCTTTCTTGTTGCCCCTCCTTTTTTAGTGTCGATTAGAATGATTATGGATTTTAGGTCCTCATCCTTATGGCCTATTGTTTTCGTAACCTGGATGGTATTGATGAGTTGAATTCTTCTTCTATTTTCCTATTCTTCATCTGTTTTCCTTCTAACTCTTGTATTTCCATAGTAGCAAATGGCAGACATATTAGCATGATCCAATGTTAGGTGGCGTGGTTTAGCACCCTGCATGCATGCTATGTTATGGAGAAGGAGGTGAGGCATGTTGCCCTCATGGGAGGGCCCAAATGGTCATCGCAGTTTTTAAAATTTTTTAAAGGCACTTAAATGACTTTCACCTAGTTATTATTTATGATTCTATAGAGTGCTATCATGGTGAATCTAGTTTAAGTTAGAGGTGCTTAATAAGATTCATTTGTGAATTGAGTTGCTCCAAATAAGCTTCTTATATTCATTTAATGAGCTATGCCAAATAACTCAGTTTTAGTTATAGTTCTATTGAGTTAATGGTTAGTGAATGGCTTGATAAAGACTATGTTCTTAATCTCAATTCCCCTAGGATGTCAGCAAATAGAAATTGTAAACATCAATAATAAAATTAATGATTATATGAAACCATGCCTCAGTTACTCAGTGTACTAAATTTATTGTGATTTCTTTAGATAGTTTGTAAATTATGTCATCCAAAGGGAAATTAGAGCTTTGTAGATCATCCTCTAAGTGAGCTCAGTCTTGAAATGAATGTGATAATTGTGCAAGAAAAAAATGGAAATTCATAGGCTCGAAACTTATTGGTTCTGATAATTTTACATCTTGGACGATAATGGAAGCAATTGGATCATGTATAACGAACAAGTATTGAGAAGGACTCTCTAGTAAGAGGTAAGTGTCTGAAACTCAGTTTCTCTAATTTTTTGGAAATGTAATTTTTAATTTGAAATTTTGACATGTGTCTATTGGTTTCTGGGTTCAACGTTGTAGTGTTGAGACATTTAGTTGTTGCATGAGTATCTGTTATCACAATGAAACATATATATTTTTTGGAAACTTTTCTATAATTATTTACTGTTGTGTTGGTTGGCATTTATGCCATGCAGATACTATGCTGGCAATGAATTCATTAACCAAAGTGAGAGGCTTTTCCAGCAGAGAGCCATAGAAGCATTCCATCTTCACAATAGTACATGGGGTGTTAATGGCCAACCATTATCTGGATCCCCAACTAATTTTAGTATTTATACAACTCTCCTCCAACTACATGACCGCATTATGGTGTGTATGGTTCTGAACTACAAACCCCCTTTGATAATAATATCATTCCTATTTGGGCATGTAACATGTGAAAATTTTCTTTGCCACATTTAGGGTTTGTACTTACTACATGGAGGGCATTTGTCTCATGGATTCACGACTGCAGAAAAGTGAGTATCTGCTACACCAATTTCACTTTGAATCAATGCCATACTTAACCCTGTTTTTGTGAAGCTGAAGAAAAACATACTAGGTTCCTATGGATTTCATTAGATATAGATTCATCCTTTAAATGGTTGTTTATAGAAATCAACTCTTTCCCAAAAGTTTTTTCTACCAAACATATTGTACATATGGGATTTTTTTTTAGATGTCCAGGTTATATATTTTGGTTACATATCTCATTAGATGACTTCAATGTTGGAACAAAATGGAAAACAATGACTTCAATGCTAGGATTCATTGACTATGAGAAGCTTGAGAATAATGTCACCCTTTTTAGGCCCAAGCTTATCATTGTTAGTGCTATTGCATATCCTCAAGACATTTATTACCCTGAAGTTGGGTATTTTATCTAGGTGGATATTGGTTGCAACCCACCTATTCCATTGGGAGCCCCACCATTGTTT